>JBAMHV010000018.1:12202223-12264578 GCA_037177535.1 Pseudomugil gertrudae
CCGTAGGCAGCTGGGATAGGCTCCAGCCCCCCCGCGACCCCGCTCTGGGAACAAGCGGTTGAAAATGGATGGATGTTTAGGCTGTGATCCAGGGATCGTCTCTACTTCTGCTTTTTTCAAATGGTCCAGTCTGGAAAAACAACACCGGAGTCTAAAACGGTCTCTCTTCTTTATGTCATTTCCTGTTCTTGCTGATCTTTCCACAGTACACATCCTCTCCATCTTCACCTCTTCCTGATCCAAATAGAGCCTCATTATATTTGCCTCCTCCTGTCTCTGCATCTCCATCGTCAGTACCTAGACTTCGAGGAAGGTCCTATCCCACCTCTTTCCTTCATGCATCGTCCATCAAGATGATCCACTGAAGCTTAATAAAAAGTTACAGTATATCAAATGAAGCTCTTGTACATCCATAAATGTGTTCAGCTGACCTCTTCTTATTGAACTGATTATTTTTTTGTCTTCGTTGGCAGTACATAAACTGAGTCAGTGTACTTGATGTTTGATGCTAAACGTTTCAGTCACTCGTGGAAGAGGTCAAGTGTGGTATTGTGTTTTGTGGGTTTATGGTTTAGGAGGTTTGATAGGAAAAGATGGGAGAATGAGGCAAGAAAAGGGGGTGTGCACATCTTTAATTCAAAGCAAGTTGCATTTTCATGTGTACTATCAGGGATAGTTTTACTACTCCCTGTCCTGTTTTCAGGCTTGGCAGATATATCATGAAGGTGCACTGTGTTTGTCTTTTAACATCACTATTTCAGTATTAAGCTCCACAGCAGCCTTGTTGTCTGGGAGTCACAAATAATCTGCATCATAAATTCAGCAGATGTGTCACACCTGCTCAGAGCAACTAGGTTTATATCTGTGCAGGCTGAACGTGTTAGAAAGTAAACCATTAGAGCAGTGACATGCAGTCCATTTGACCCCTCCTTGCAGAATCTTATCCTCAGGTGGCGCGACCCAGTTTACCCCCCTGATGCCCCTTTCAGTAACACGCTGTAATTCATGTTGCAGGGAAATTAGTGGAGCTAGGAGGCCTGGGAGACAGAGCCAATTAGGCAAGGCTCCACCTGTCCAGTGAGGGCACAGCAAGCCAGAGACTCACACCTTAATCATCCCAAAAAAAAAGAGAAGTGAGCTTTTTGTAGTTTTTCCACAGGCTTTACAACCATGCATCATGCATGGTGTTTTTCAGTGCGCCGTATATTTGAGACAGATGGACAGAGCCGTGTCTTGGGCACCATCTGTTCCACCTGGCCTAAGATCATGTAACAAACAGAGGATGTACAGAAAAGACACAGGGGGAAAAAAAAAGCAATTCAAGGAGGAAATGATTTCCTCTTATTACATATTTATTTATATTTTCATATACTTTTTACATATTTATTGGTGAACATTGTATCTGGAGAGGAGAAGGGGCATAATGAAGGAATGTCACTTTTTTTAAAGCCCATTCAATTACAATGGTGTTACTTTTATTATTCAGTCGATGGTTTACACAGTCCCATTAAACAAGCTACAACAAAGATTTCCTAAAATATAGGCTGACATATAAAACTATCATTTTAAACACTGTGATGATGGATGTGTATCAGGAAGAATGTGCAACTGCAACTAGATAACTGACAGGCAGAACTGGGAAGGAACCCTCATTGTTAAAAGGTAGGCGTGTATTTAAAAAACACACCAGTAAGATGTACAAGACACACGCATACACAACATACACACAACAGTTTCTACACAGTCATCATGCTTTAGCTGGACCCCGTGTTTTTGTGTTTTTTTTATTATTTCAGCATCACATCTTCAGAAGCTACTACTACAAGTGGGTCAAAGCTGCAGAGCACAGATTTTTTTATAAGAGAAAAACACCTCAACATACCGAGTTTTCATTTTAAATGCAATAAAAAAAAATTGTGACACGCTTCACAAATTTTGGGTCATCTGTGAGAAACCAGGCAAAGCATTAGCATATCCGTTCTCAAAGTCTGTGACAGCCTCTGCAGCAAAGCGGCCTTCTGTCATGACTACAAAACCCGTTTTTCCTCAAAACACGGTGTGAACAAGAGAGAGAAGTGCACTGCACACAACATGGTTGATCCAAAGGGAAACACTGGCAAGCAACACTGGCATCAGCCTCAGGTCACACAAGCAGATTCAGCTGCTTCTGCTCCATTCATTGAGTCACATTTCCATGAGCTGGTCACACACTTGAACAGAGAGGAATGCTACTTTATGACCCACTCTGATTTTTTTGCTTTATGCACTCAATCATATCCAAAGAAATGATGAAAGGAACAACTGAAAGTAGAAAAACAGCAAATAAAATTAACCGATTTGATCCACGGCTTAGTTCTGATTGGCTATATGAAGATTGACTATAATAAGGCAGAAAAATAATGATATGGGGGGGGATTAATCAAAATTATTAAAAAGCAAAATGAAAACCGTCTTTGGTGTACTCGACCAAACAAATAAAAACCATAATTTTCTCTGATGATCAGTCAGTTGTTAACATGTACGAGTTTCCGTGAGGAAACGCTTCCTTCTGATAAACATTAAAATTATGTGCACACCACATATGAGCTACCAAAACACAAAAATGACTTTTATTCATCCACAGGTCTGGGAAAACCCTGCACAGTGCAAATAATAAATGCCCCAATTACCAATTACAAGTGAAGAGGAAATTATTTTCTTATGATTTGTGCAACAGTATCATGCATTGGGTTACGAAACATGAGACAACACGAGGAGGCAGCAGGGTCTGTATCAGAACCGAACCTGGTTAAGTCCAAAGACTTGGTCCTAGAATATGCATATTGTCAAATGTTCCTGAAGAAGGTTGTGGTTTTTAGGTCTCATTAGGGACGTCTAGGATATCACTTTACACTCTGCATTGAAGACACAAAACCTCCACTGATTGTAGGATGGATGTGGGGGCGTTAGTGGTAAACAGCGCTTGTTTTTCCAGTAAAATGGTTCCGGGTTAAATGCTGTTTACCTGCATCACTGTTTTATAAGGTGAGAATAGCACCACTTCAACAGATAACACTGCCTTGTTATGAATACAAGGACTCAGAAACAGCAGAAGAGGTTTGGTACTAGTGTTGGTAGGAGTTGATCCTCATACAGTAAAGAAATGACAAACAGCTGATGGGACTCCCATCTTTGGATAGTGAGTTATAAGTAGGTAAGTTTATCAATGGGGCATATTCCTTGTGAGCTGACATGAAGAGGCCGGCTGGACCATGGTTGAGTTCTTTTCACTGAGACGCCGTTTCCTCATGATGATCCTTGCTGATGGTTTATGACGGCTGGTCTTTTTGCAGTGCTGAGATGTTCAGAGGGGGAGGGGCCCGCCCGCTCCATTCCCTCAGCTGCCCGTCCTTGAAGAGGAGGTTGAGGCAGGGCAGAGGAACACCGGACTCGGCCGGAGGCTGACTGAGAGGGTTTGACACACCGCTGTCCAGGTCGAAGGACTGCCCGCCGTCCTGCAAATACAGGGTAAAGGTCACAGATCAGAGCGCCAAGCAGAGGACGAATGCGACAAGGATAAATTCCCTTCGGCAGAAAAAAAGTTATAAAAAGATTATAACTATGGTATACGCTTGATTCACATTGACTTGTTCCCAACAGCAGCTAAAAACTAAGTCAACCTGTATTCAATGTTTTTTTTTAGTTTTCTAAAAACAATCCGACACATTTTTTAAGCCTTCATGAAGTCACATCAAAAAAAGGATATGTTTATTCACTGTCACACACTCTTCAATCACAAACTCTTCATATAAACAGAATACATCTGTGGCTCCTTTAAACTCCACATATAATTGAATACACCAACTCCATTAATTTGGTATAAAAGGAGCAGAAAATGTTCTTGTCAGGATGGTTCCTCTCCTTCATAGCCCGGAGGGAGCGGCTACTATGATTTCCAAACAGGATTTAAAGTGTCGATTTGTCAGATCTCAGGACGGTCCATCTTTAATTAGCTCACTGAAGGCCTCGGGATCACAGCCTTTCAGCTCTGTCTCTTGTGTGCAGAGATTTCTCTGGATTTTTGACTCATTTAATATTTGTACTGTTGGTGATGAAATCCACTAAAGATTTGCAATTATCCCAGTCTTCACAGAATATTGAGCCCCGGCTCAATCTAATCCACAAAGCCTCTCGGAGATGCTCGTTCTGCACCCTGCCATGTCACACATTATTAGCCATTTGATGAACTGTGCAATATTCCACCAGATATTTAAGAATGACAAGATATTTGTAGTCCTTCAGATGCAGCCACAGTCATGTTTTTTGGTTGCTATTTTTTTGTTTGTATTATTTCAGCTCACTTGGACTCTTTGGTACTAGTCTTAAATTAGTCTGATTGCTTCTGCTTACTTATTTGCCTCAGGCATCTTATTTTTACCCCTATAATTTAAAAAAAAACTTCATCAAACTTTGCATGTCCATGTTGAGCCGTTTGCTTCCCCTTGAATTTACCTCCAGGGAGAGTTTCCTTTTAGGACTATCCTGCAGTAACAGGATGACTTTTAAATAAAGTTAAACTAAATGGATGCAGGGTATAAAAGTATAACTAAAGTTACTTTAACACAAAATGTCAAAAGGAACAATTTCATCACTGCTTTGGGTGATTTCATTAAATAATCTCAAATAAAATAAGTAAATTATCTGTAGGCTGTACAGATTTTACCAAACTGCACCACATTTTTTTTCCTTAATGTGCATGGAGATCAGGGAGGAAGATGGGCTTTTACATTCTGTTCTCATAAAATATTTGTTCATTTAAGCTATTGGGTTATATTAACTAAAGAAACAGTGAAATGCTCTTACCTGGAATGACTGAACAAAGCTTAGCACTTTGAGCGATAGCTTTCGGCTTGAGTGAAGTAGCTCCTGAAGGCTGAAACACAACAGCAAAGCCAGAGTTTAATCACACCAACAAATAAATAATATTTGACTTAATGTTTTTGGGTTTTTTTTATTAAAAGAAAAGATTTGAAATGCTTGGAAAGGAGTTTAGGTTTTACCTCTCATTGCTGCACAGTTTGTGCGAGGCGATCTTTCGACACACTTTGCGATTGAGCTCAGAGCTGAAGAGGGGCATGCCAAAGCACAGTTCAAGAGGGACCCACTCGTCTTCAGAAGAAAGGGCTGAAAGAAAGAGAATGGCAAAGGAGAGGAAGAGTAGGATAATATGAGGCGCACCACTGACAAGAGCGCCCTGGTTTTGAATCAGACTGTAGTTTTTGTTACATTTTAGCATCTGACCCATTTACCACTTCCTCCAGTTCACACAAAAATCTGATTAAATCCTATCTGAAAATGGTCTAAAAAGATCATTTAAATACACTTACTGTCTGTCTTTCCTTTGCCCTCCCCGTTCTCTTCTGTCACAAGCTCAAAGGACTCTGTGCTGCCATTGGTGTCCAGGCCCCCACCAAGATGAGTGTCTCCTTGAAGAGAAGCAACGACATCACCAAGGTACATGGCCACTCTTTAGTTTAAAAAATGACATATTTGCCATATGACATATTTCTTTTAGTCTGGAGGTTTGCTAAATCCAAATATGCCATGTAGAAGCATATGTTAAAAGAATTTGTTACATTAAGATTGAAGTTCAGGATAAAGGCTAGGACAATTCGATTCGTGTCCATTAGCAAAGGCTATCACAAAAAGGCACGCAATTATCCAGACAAACAGCATAATTAAACAGGACTGTGAGCAATGTTTATCTAATCTGCACCATTAGTGCCAATGGCCCTTACAGGCAAAGGCCTTCCTGCTAATTCAACCATATGTCTTGACTGTTGAACGCTCACATGAGCACAAATACACACACACACACACAAAGTCAGAGAAAAATGCTGCCGTCAGCCCTTCTACCTCTACACTCAGCACTGTCACTGGCCCTGCGACGGTGCCTGTTGTTGGAGTTGAGCATGGTGATGTACCCACACTGGTGCTCCAGATCTACATGCTCCTTCAGCTTCTGCAGCGCCTTGTGCACACACATGTTGGAGTAGGAGAACTCTGCGCAGGAAGCACACACAGTGGGAATGAGAGACCATCTTGAACTCAGGAGAGGCCAAATCATCCACTTAGGATGGTGAAAATGAAGGAATATAATGTTTTCAGCTGTAGCAAACTAGTATGAATCAGAATGTGTTTAAATGAATTGGAAAGATGAGATTTAAATTTTGATGTAAAGCTACCAAAACAAAAAGGCTTTAATATGGCTTAAAATCTGTCTTGGACGTAAAAACCCTTACTTACCATAAATATCAATCATTACTAGTTAATCATGTACAACTCATAAAAAAAAGGCCTACACCTCATTTTTACACTTTACAACACTTTCTTGTTTTGTTTTTTTATTTTTATTATCTCGATTCCTTCCAAGTTGCCTGACTGGAGTGTTTTAGAGCACATCTGACAAGCAAAATACCCTGGATTAGATCATGCTAAAGACTTTATCTCATGTAGATCGGGAATGTGTGGAAAACATAGTAAACACCACTTTAACCTGCCGCCACTACAATCCAACCCGGAATGATCAGAAGACACCAGCAAGTAGCTGAATATTAAATAAATAAAACCAATAGTGTTTTATAAGCCATTCCTGAATGTGTTTATCATTAATTATGTGAAAACTACATATAAACAGCAGATACATGTAAGTTACAAAGAGAGTTTATAAATGCTGAACCAACCTCCCTTCAGATCCTCCTCATCAAAAGGGAATGGGATGTGAACTGTTTCTCCGTGACCATGCATACCATGACCCTGAAGGTTAAACACACACACACTTTACATATTATACACCATATAGACAGAAACCTTAAAACCAAATAGGCAATAAATAGTTATCACCCAACTCCTCTCAGGATCTAAATCCTTTGCAGGGAGTACTTTACATAACCAGGAAAAGTTCAACAGTGTTGAGTTTACCTGGATTAAAACAGCAGAGTGTGTGAGGGCGTCATTCAGCATAGTTAAGACATTGGATGTGGGGACAACTCCAGGGTCATGACCCCAGGAAGTGATCAACAATCGGTCATAAACCTGTAGAAAGAAAACGTTTTAAACAGGAAAGATTATGTTTTCAGTCTATGCAACATATTAACCACATAACCAGAAAATTCTCTGAATCAGAGCATTTTTATCATGTGAACAGGTATTTCTTTCCCATTTGGTTAATCATTTTCACATGCTCTGACTGCTCTGACACATGGTCTGGTTATTTCCACAACCCAGACATGCAGGGAAGTGGACGTGCACTTGCTATTGTTCTCACAGAGCGATCCATTTTTGACAGTAGAGTTTTGTTGTCTAACATCCTCAAGATAAAAAAAAAACATTGTGTCCACAGAAAATATTTAAGAGGAGAATTCAGTTAAAGGATGGTATATAGCTGCGAAGCACCAGGTGCTTTTAGAAAAAAAAACCAAAGTATTTCCCAATTCAATGCTGCTCAGACTGGCTTTCATTCATCTGTGGCTTCTCATTAGACTGGTTATTATTTAACTTAAATAGGTGTCCTTTCGTATTCGACTTAAACACTTCTGTTGACTTTTCCAACTCACACACCTGACTAAACATTATATTGTCCTCACCTGGAAAATCTCCGGCAGTTTGCGGAGCCTGGAGCCCTTGGAAAGCAGCAGAGATGGCGGGCCTTGGCCAGTCACGTGGTACAGATACAGCTTGAACCAGATGGAGCTCACCTCAGGGATGGCTGGGCCAATGTGCTGCAAGGAGAAACAAATACACATATGTACATTGATAAGTGTGCAAGCTCAGGACAAATGCATGAAGGTATGTCATCTATCTCATTAAAGAATAAAGCAGTTGAATAAAAATTGAGGATTGATTGATACAGATGACTAAATTTATTGGAGGAGATCAGAGTGGAAAACATGAAGAATTCATCAAATTTCACTTCACTAAGTCGCAGCAGCAAAGAATCAGTTTCAGTGTGAACAGCACAACAGGAGTTGAACTTTTCTCTCTCGGTTTCTCAGAGCACAGCATGAAAGCTGGAGTGGGTCCAGGCGGAGGAATTACTCATAAGCTCTCCTACTGGCCCCCCTTCTCGCTTCGTGTAGCCCTTGTTGTTGGGGCAACTGCAAACTGCAAACTAATAAAATGCACACGCACAATCTTGACTGGGCACACAAGTGAGTACACTATGAAAGCAGGCGAACAACTAAAGCATGCTCATTAAGCACCACCTGAAACACAAAACAAAATAAGCCCTTTGTGTGCTTCACACACACATCACAGAATGGCACACAGTATCCTCTCTGCAAGACATCGTACCTGAGGCGTGCAGCTACTGATGGGTCTGATCTCGTTGCTGAGGGGGGCCATTGAGACCAGGAGTTTGTAGTTCTTGTTGAGGACACGGCTGCATGTGGCCTGGTCCAGACCCAGCAGGCTTTCACAGCGCAACATGTCCAAAGGAAAACCTTGAACGGCAATAAGCAGTGAAAGTCGTGATTGCTTCATGAAACTGGCAAATCACCTGGAGCAAATGGTTAGAGGAGCATTCAGTTTGATTGCTACTGTAACTACAGTGATTAAATATATTTCTTAAAGCATTTCTGGTTGCAGTTATAGTTTCCCTTTGTTTCCTGGGTTTATGTCTGGTTTACTGCTTATGTTCTGACTTTTCAGTATCTAATTCCATAAAAAAAAATATATATATATTTCATTAAAATGTGGCTAACAGGGCTGGCGAGGCAGGTTTAAAGCCATCATATGCTCCAACTCTTCAAACATTGTCCCAACAAGCAGCAACTATGTACTCATTTAGGCAACTGTCACACACTAAAAATATCAAATGTACCAACAGAGCGAGGAAAGTCGGGTTTTTAAATAAATGGTAAATTGACTTGTATAAAAAAGTAACTATTTTCTGAAGCTAAAAATTAATAAAGACAGCCTTGCTAAAGTCCATAACAGGAAAAAAGAGCTTTAGAAGAATCTGAAAGCTTTCAGACACTACCGCTTATAAGACTGATTGGACAGCAAACAAAACATGTTGGATTCCTGAGAGAGATGTAGCAGAGAGGTGTCCACCTGTTTACCTGCATAAACATGACTTTATGGAGCAGCAAATATTTTGACAAGCGATTAAAAACCTCTTAAATGGACGATGGATAAAAGACTGTTAACTGAGAACGGTTAGTTTTATGAGCAACACGCTCCATTAACTCTGTCCACATGTGGGACTCAACATTCATCTATAATTTCTTATTATAGAAAGGTAAAAGGAAGAGCAACTACCTACTTTGGCAAGATTCATTTAATTCACTTCCTAAATGAAGAGTGAATTTAAGATTATTGTAACATCAGGGACTCTGTTTAACTGCAGCCAAAAGGTTGACTCTGCAGCAGAGCAGCAGTTTGAGGACATCTGAGAAATAAGACAATCAGAAATTAGGCATGCAGCCAAAGCAAACAAACAGCATCTGGTGGCACAATGGCAGCCACACAGAAACAGAGACACTTGCTTTGTTTCGTGCTGAAGGACATATTCTCTACTGTTCCACCTGGAGACACTAGCTAAACAATACAGGCTTACTCTGTATTCAGTCATTTATACGACTACATTTAAGACAACTTATCTTGACACAAGAAAGAGAAAGACAGCGCCAAGCGGCGCTAAGATAGAGTCTGCCAATATCTGCACAAATGTAGGATCTACTCCCTCTTTGTTGCTTCCAGATGACTTTCCAGCTTTTAATTACTTATTGATTCTCTGAAACTGCAAAACAAGTTTAAGTAGTAGAATGGGACTCATTTACTATAGTGGTTTGCTGCAGCTTTGGTAATGACAGCTTAGAATATCTTTTCAGTAACAGACTCGGTAAGAATTGGAGCCAGTTTCAGAGAGGTGCAGAGTCACTGAAAATCAACTACAAATACCTCACTGTTGCATGTTGTTAAATATTCGTACAAAGACAATGCATTGTCTCAGCAACATGCACTCATAATGACATGGTAATTACAGACAAAGTAACCAATTACTTTTTGAAGGTGTAAGTAATATATGTAGAAAGCCAAAAAAAAAGAAAACTACATGAAGATAACTACAGCCTTTCCAAAATATGGATGTGAATATCGAGTCATATTGGTTATATATCTGTAACTTATATATATCTGTTTTGATCAACAGGCTTTAAAAATCCATTAAAAAGTCATTTTTTTAAATTATAAAAGGTATGCATTCTTAAGGGCTTCAATGTTGATACAAGTATGTGTTTAAGCTCTCTTGTTCACACAATCAATGGCTACTTTATCAATCCAAACTGAATAACTGATGAATTCTCCTTCAAGTTAGCATGGAAATAGTCATTCCAAATTGAAGTTTACATGGAAACCAGTTTATTCACCTTCTCTTTTTTCCACCATAGATCTGGGAGTTGGGAAGAGTTCTGATTGGACAAAGGGCAGATGGACGCTCTTACTTGCATACACCTGGTAAAAAACTAAACGTACCTCCTGGTTCTTTTCTTTTTGTTTATACTATAAAAACCAAAGTAATAAGTAAAGTTTTTGCATCAATTTTGATGATATTTTTAAGGTACTAGCTCAACGCGATCATACATTAATTTTTTGCAGCAGCGGGAAGGAGAAGGAAAAGTCCCGGAAACAGGAGGTGGAAGATTGTGCGTCATCAGGACAGGACACGGTAACGAGCAAGCGCAGGATGACTGGAATTAGCTTAGAGCTGAATAAAAGTTTACATAATGGAGAAATTAATCTGTTTGGATTTACATGGACATTTTTCATCCCTCTCAACTTTTATCGTTTTTCTTTTATTTGGAATGAAAGAGAAAACAAAACTCAAATAAACGGGGTGAATGAGTGGCAGTTCTACCATTTACAGACAGGAAGTTTTTTTGTTTTGGTTGTTTGTTTTTTTAAACTACTGCAAAGTGTTGCTGCAACTTATCAATGATGACATCACCTGCTAGCAGAAGACCAACCTGACTGCCCTTGGCTACATGCTGAAGTGTCCTTGGGTAAGACTAACCCCCTAACTACCTCCTGATGTGCCTATCGGGGTGTGTGTGTGAATGGGTGAATGTGCTACATAGTGTAAAGCGCTTTGAGTGGTTGACAAGACTGGAAAGGTGCTATATAAGTCTATTTACCATTACCAAAAATCCATAGTGTCTTGCAAGCAGAATATTTTATAACTGTATCCTCATGTAATATTTTTCATGGTCATCTAATGTTGTTTATGGTGTTAAGGCGACTGTGTACTTACCGATGTTTGGGATATCCTGTCCCTGGTCCTGAGTAAGTTCTTTGTTGTAGCGCAGGAAGAGGATGGTGTTTTTAAGGGTCAGAGCATGGTCAAAGTAGCGCTGAGCCTCCCCTTCTGCTGTGCTCTCCACCTAAGAGAGGGACAAAACACACAGATTTATTAAATACACACAATTTAAATTTCAAGCAAGATTCTAAAAAAAGATAACAACAGGAAACAAACTCATTTAAATTTCAGTCTCACCTTCTCCAATTCAGCCAAGAAGCTGTCGAGGGTCTCATCAGACAGCTTCCCCACCTCAAACATGGTCACTGCGTGACTCTTCAGGTTCTGATGGAATAATATTGAAGAGAAGTTTACACCTACAAATAAAATCCTGTTATTTATTTTTGCTGTAAGAAATTATATCCCCATTATGACAACATGCAGTCGCAAACCGGAGACAAGTTGCCCATCATGAGGAAGGCGGTCAGCGTTGAGTCAAAGAGGAAGGCGATCCGCTTAGTGGGTGCAACTGGAATGCTCAGGCTGCTAACACTGCCAGTGTCTGCTGCAGAAACACAACACGCATGCATCCAACAAAGAGGAATTTTAACACATATGTGCAGTGTTGACAATAGCTGCTCTAACAAATGCTAAATTGCAATTAAATGACATTTATCTTTAATTGTAGACTAGATTTTTTGACAATGTGTTTACAGGGACCAACCCAAGCATCTCTGTCTCCTAAATATATTCATTCTAACTGATTTGCATGTAAATGTAGTTGAGCAACAGCCACTCTCATAAAACTAATTATAATGCAAGTCAATGGTGGCAGCTTAATGTGCATAAAATTAAAATTAGGCAAAAATGAGACCATTTTGGACAAACACCTATTAATGTCAGAGTGAGCTTTCAGAAGCACGGATGAGCTTTCCAGGGGATTAATTAGTGCTGCTACTTGAAACTTTTGGAGTAGCCATCATGAAATGTTCTGTGGGCATATATCAGCATGTGTAATTATTTGCACATGCAGCAGTAAATGCCTGTGACTGTGTGTGAGTAATAACAAGGAAACAGACAGACAGACCTTGGTCTTCCAGGCTTGTGGTGTCGGTGTCTGTGGCTGAGGAGCCTCCCTCCATAACAGGACTGCCCTGCTCCCAGGACAGCAGCATCTTCTGGGGGTCCATGGTGCTCCTACAACAGTAATAAAGTTTATTTAAAACCATGGATCATTTCATGGATCCAACAGTAGGAAATAAGGAGATGCCAGTGGAGTGGCTTCTGAAATCCAACATATGCATACACTTTGCTGTAGTGACAATTTGAATGCCTGACTAATCGTTTAAAAGGAAATGCAAATGATAATCACTATTTCAAAAAATGTTCAGTTCAGGTGGAGTGCAGCTGATCAATAAACCAGATCATACTTGAGTCTGTTAACAGATGGGGCATTCTTCCAGGTGGGGTGGAGCTGGTCAGAGCTGATCGCTTGTCCTTTCTTTACAGCAAAGCCGAGGCGGCAGTACATGGAGACTGCATTCTGATAAAAACACAGAAGAAACAATGATGCTCGTGTGATATGAAACTTTTCCTTGTTAAAAAAAGGAACAATGACGGGTCATAAAAAGGAAACAGCTGACTGTAGCTGCACATAAGAATAAGGCAAGTTTATTTATACAGCACCTTTCATGTACAGACAAATAAAGATTTTTAGATGGACAACCAGAACACTCAACTCAGCCAATGACATGAGAACAATTTGTAAAAAATAAACAGTTTTTTTTAAATAATTCTGTAATTATAAAAAAGATAAGGGGTCTATTTAAGTGTTTATCAAATATTAAATTAATTAATTAAATATTAAATAATTAAATCAAATATGATTTAGTCACAGTATTAATTATGGAAATCTAAAGTGCGTAAAAATGACCAGAAAACTACTACAAGTGATACTTATAATACTTTCAAAAAAGTAACACTTCACAGAAAAACCTAACAAAACCTCAGATTATAACTTTAAATTTTCAGTATCTCACAAAGCTCTCTAACAATTAGGGCTATAAAACACTATGTGAGCAGTATTCCTGGTTTTTAAAGCCACAGAAACAAAACTCTGCCTATGTTCAACATAACAAGAATGATTAATGGAGCTTTCGCTTGGAAACGAGAGCATGTGTCACACTTCAACACCCCCCCCACCCAAAAAAATAAAAAGATTCCCCTTCTCTATCTAACTTTTCTGAGACAAATGGCATCATATGCACTGATGCAACACTCGTGTTTATGCTGTAAGTTAGTCAACCATTCATCATCTATACCTGCTGAGTCCAATGCAAGGTCGTAAGGGTGCCGAAGCCCATGCTATCAGGCAACAAAGGGTGGGGGTTGCAAATCAGAAAGAAAATAATCACATCTACTGATCAGGCCACTATAAAACATCCTGCATAGTTAATAAAACCACACAGATGGGAAAATAATTAAGTTGGGCCATGCAATAATTCTGTTTCATTAGTTCTTATCTTAAAAGTATTTTCATGCCATTTCTTTTTCATACAGACTCAGCAGTCCACCTCAGTCTAATCAAGTGAACTTTGACTGTTTTACAAACCCAAAGCCTCACTGCTGCAGGCTCAGGTCAACTAACAAACTTCTTATCGTATTAAAAGAATCAAGAAGTTTCTTTAACGACTTGGACCACAAAGTAATCATTACATGGGATACATTTTAACTAAGGTCATTATGGGAAAGGTTCTGCCCTCAGACATCTGTAGTTAGCCTGAAGTTACAGGTTTTCTGCAGAAGTGCTGCTTCATCATCTGCTCATAATTCTGCTTGTGAGAATGAAATAGCACAGAGCAGTGAAGCTCTTCAAACTGAAGGTCAAAACTTCTGAGTTTGGCTCAGTGATAGAGAGCAGATGATAAACTGGGTCAAACTCAAGCCTCTTTTCAGCAACGTTGTTGGCCATGGTGGATCTAATCCACAATAATGCAGATGTGTGTTTAAATGTGTCAGCCTTTCAGCTACATGTGTGAGTATGTGTTCATTTGCAATGCTAAAACACACACACACTCAACAAAATACTTTGTAAAATGATAAAATGGTTATTCACCAACCAAACGCTTACTTCCCAATATAAAATTGGCAAGTAATGCCCTGGGTATTTACTCAATGCATTTTCTAAAGCAGAAGAGTTAATGGAATCAATAACATGCTCTTCTATGAAGTTTTAATATTGGTGTAATATCTAGCTTAAACATTAATTTTCCAACGGTCTCCCTTAAAAGCTCTGCCCTCACTATCAGATCCTGCTCAGATTTATTTTGCAAATCTGTACACAGATCGTCTGCACCTTGCACAGCTTCAACACTTCCTATTTGCTCCTTTTTGCATGAAAAAAATCGTACATCTCTTATAGTTTTAACATCTAATAACCTGCACACCAAGTAAATGTGATGTATACAATATATAGGCACACAACCCCCACCTGATGACCAAGTATTGGGGTGTTCATTTAAATGGGAGAAGGTAAGGGACTAGCTTTTTTTAAGATGATTCCAGTCATGTTGTGTTTTTCAGTCATATCTGGGCCTTTGGTAAGCCACCCTTCCACAGCAACCATTTTTGATGTTTGTTTTTAGGGATCACTTTAGGCTACTGGTCATCTGCTGTAAAAACTGTTGCATTTAGTTACTTTTCTATGACATAAAAAAGAACATATTGTACACCATAGCAAAAAAGTTTTTTTAAAAAGTAGCCAATAGCCAAAGACAAAAATTAAATTCCTTTAGTTAGACTGGAGAAAGATGGTAGGACTCAAGACTTTCACAATGTGTATATTATCTAATGATGAGAATTTTCTTTTGTAATAACAAACATCACACAGGAGGAAAATAAGCATTTTAAATTCCTAAAATGCTGCAACAGATAAACCTTAATAGGGGAGTATCCATCATTAAGGGATGTACTAAACAGTGCTGCTCATAATGGACAACATCATTTCTAACAGATTTGGTACAGAACTGTTTGGAGGTCCCGTTAGATGATCACAGCAATGACTAACAGGAAATCTTCACAGTATCTGTACCCCAAATCCTTCACTTTCAAACAAGCTGTTATACTAAAATGAGAAAGTAGCAGGACAGGAGTGAGCAGTTTTGGGCAAATCCGACACCCATATAGGAATAAAACAGAGGAAAGATTACCACCCTAGTTTATCAGTGTCAGTTTTGAAATAATGCCACATTTTTAAGATCACTACCAATCGTGTACTTATACAGCACAAGGCCCTTCTGTCTGTACAAATGTAAAAAAGCCCTGCATTAGCAACTAACTGTACGGATACCCACCTTCACCAAATCCAGGTCAATTTCCAGCACATTCGCCAACTAAAAACAGAGAAAGGAGGAATCAGGAGATGGTGAGAAAGGAAAAGAAAAACACAACTCTTGGTTAAAAGCAATTAGAAACAAACAGTCACATAACATAATGGAACAAATTTAATGCCTACCTCTGCTACATTTGTCTGCTCATCGATGGACACAAAGATTTTGTAGAGAAGCGTTTCAAAGTAATCACCCTGGACACGGTTCATGACAAACCCTTCGAGGGGGGGCACTAAAGGAAAACAGTGACAAATAACTAAGCACACTGTTGCTTTCCTGAACATCTGGAATGGTGCTATTAGTACTTGCTTCGCCTCAGTGCAACTCCATCGTCTGTGACACTTATTTATGTCTGTACACCTAATGTAGCGCCAATTTGGACACATTTTTTTTTTATCTAATGCAGGGGGTGTCCAAGACCTATCCTGCAACATTTTTAGACTCATCCCTTCTCCAGCACAACTAATTTCAATAAATGGCTCGTTAGCAGAACTCTGCAGAGCTGAATGGCAGTGCATGAAGAAATACAGTCATTTGATTCAGGTGTGATGGAAGGGTTGTATCTAAAAGTTGCAGGATAGTAGCCCATGAGGACTGGACTGTCCATTATTTGACTGGTGCTGTATGTGCATATTATGTTTTGTAAGCTCCATCGCTCAGGGGAGAGTATCAGTAGATATGTTCAGACACAAACACACACGGTAATGTACCTGAAATGCAGCTGTCATCAGATATGGGAACATCCAGGTATATGAAGCCCCGGTTGTACAGGCCTGCAGTAAAATAAATTAACATTCTTAGCAATGTAAACATGAATGCCACTGCCATTGCTGCCATGGTCAGAAAATGAACAACATATGTGGCATAATGTAGTTATCATACAATACTACTTTGTAAATGTAGTGTTTAAATGCTTTAAAGAAAGGAAATAAAATATATGAAAAGACTTGTACATCACATAAAACACATATAATACACATAATAATTATAGTGAGATGCTGCATTTTTACTGCAATACACCTTAAAAACATTCAAAGATTATTTAAAAAGAGCCCATTCAGGCATTAAGCTTCAATAAGAGTTTCACATATAACCTCATTTCATGTCAGAAGGTTTGTCAGCTCTGAAATGGGGTACAGTGGTGCATGTGCAGTGGTCTAACCCCTTCAGAAGAGCCTTTTGGAGAAAATATTACGTTTATGATACTCAAATTTTAAAAAAAAATAAGGAAGAGAGAAACTTTTGTCAAGAGAAGAATACAGTCATACAGAATACAATAAAATACAAAGAAAATCCAGTGACGGCTGTACACATAAACAAGCATCTGTGTATTTACTCCCGCTGCCAGAAGGGGGAGACAAAGATTCCTCATAACAAGTTTACATGAGATACAAATAAATAACAGGATACTCACTTAACACCACATTGTACTCCATTGATCCAGCCAGCTGAGGGCCGGAATCTATCATCTTATCAATAGCTCTCTTCTCTGCTGGGGAACAGATCTGCAGTTCAACCAATCAGAAAAATAACATCAGAGCAAAGCATAAAAAAAATTTTTTAAAAATGAATAAATAAGTCATAATAAATGACCACCAGCTTATCAGTTGGATTACTGAGTGAATTTGTAAAGTGTTTTTTTTTAGTTTTTTTTTTAAACTAAACTCAAACTCAGCTGATATTTATTTCAGTGTAAAATGTTGCAGGAGATGTGCTGATGTGTTGTTGAGGCGAGAACAATACTTAAAGTCTACCAGCGCACTGTTAAGAAGAGATATGGTTATAGCCTGACAAATGCATTTAATAGGATCGCTGTCCGAGCATAGGAGGGGAATGGAGTTGTTGACTAAAGCATGTTTGATTCCACCATGATATCTTTGTTTGTTTGCATGGCTTTCTACATCACAGACCGCAACAGCTGACTTATGTAGCCAGGAGTAGTTAGATACCATGAGTGGTGAGGTAATGGGAGTAATTTCATTCCCAGAAACATCATCTGACCCACAAAACACACAAAAATTAAACTTTTTTTTAACTTTGTCATTTTTGTCAGATGACTGCAATAATTCTTTTTTTTACTACATAACCTTATGTTTAGTATATTACTTATACTATATAATCTTATAAACTTTGTCCCTCAGTTTGCATAACAATGTGAAGCCAATCCCTGCAAATTTCATCACTGCACCTAAATTATGTGCCTCTTCATTCATTCCTTCTCCTCTGTTATTAGGAAAATTGTTGATTCCTGTAGTGCTTTCTTTTGCCCTCAGCCTTCCTCTCGTCATCCTCTCTGCATGTTTGCCTCTCATATCTCTGTGATAAGTTTTGCCTCCTGTGTTTGTGTGATATGCCCTGCTTTCAGGTTCTTTATGGAAGCACAGAGATCCTGCAGTTCTGCAAATCACGAAAGCTGCTTGACATCAACCTTGATCATATTTTTGCATTCTCTTATCCTAAATGTTTGTATCGTAAACAACATCTATGAAAGGCTTCACAGGAGCCTGAATTCAGCTGCAAGTCTTTATGTTTGGTGGGAGGAAGTAAAGTTTTTCTTCTCTATTTGAAGGCTGTAAATGAAATGTGTGATATTAATATAGAATAGTTTTTTACATGTATTAAATCAAATTTAAATGAAAATAAAATGATCCAGGTTTTGTCGCACCCTTATGTCATCCTCCGTGATGTAGCCCGTCTGTGCCACCCACCACGGCTCCACAGAGATTTCAACTGGTTTGGATGGAAGCAGGTCTCGAGCTGATTTCCTACGGAAGAATTTCTGCAAGATGAAACAAACGAGATGACAATCAGAGATGCTTTACTCTTGACCAGGCAAGCTTTAGTGTGATTAACTGATCTGTTAAAGATTATTAGTGTTTTTATGGAAAATTACTGTTAAACATTTTTAAAAAATCATCCATGTAAATGATGTTTTATTACATTCTTTTGTTGGCAAAGTTACATTTTACAATAAATGCTCATGAAGAGTCTAAAATGCCTGTAAACACATGAACTCTGTTCAGTTTTTATGCGGTTATATATCTGATGCTTCTTAACGTTGTGCAAATAGATCAAATAGGTAAACATGTAAAACACCCTGCCTTCTTTCTATTCTATTCTAAATACATTTTCTTGTTTGTAATCTTTTTATAACAATCAAACTTTTAAGGAGACTTATTTAGTCTCCTGTGTCTCTTGCTCAGACACCTGCTGGTCTCTAGGACTGGTGCTTATTTTCCTGATCCTCAGACTTCTCACCTTGCCTTACTCGCAGATCCGGTACCGTATTTACTCTTTTTAAAAACTGTCTTTTGTCTATAGTGTTTGTATTAAAAATAAAGTGGAAAAAATGTCAATAAAAACTCAAAAAGCCATTCCTATTCAGGGATTTCAGCTCACAAGATCAGGACTGAACAGGCAGAAATGCCGGATCAGGTATCTTTTCAACCAGGCTGGTTCAAAGCTTGTTGCCACATTAAGGTTGGTCATTACTGACCTTGTATCTACTGACTGAGCTCCTGTATGGACTGTTTTTCAAGCAAAAAGCCAAGTTATTTGTAGTGCACATTATATAAAATTACTTTTTGCCTTTATTTTCTTTTACCGTCTTTTATCCGTTCTGTAACATATTATGGTCAGCAGATCCTGAAGTTCACAGCTTCATTTTAGAGACTTAATCTTTCAAATAATGGAAAACAGTATAAAACATGTCACTGTTCCACACTGATTTGTCTGGAAAACAATGAAATTGCATATCAATAAACCTTAAGCTATAAGGTAAAGAGATCTAGTGGCATAATTAAACTTTCCACTACACACCAGGATATAAAAACCTTTACAAGGTTCATTTTAAATCAGATAAATAGCTTCTACAGTTAACAGCTGTAGCCCTTATGTCTCACAGAGTGGTCCACATAAACACAACACTTCTGTATAATCAATGCAGGACTCTGAAATCCATCATGCTTATGATCAAACAAACAAATCTCCTGACAGTGGTCACACATCTTGTACATCTGAGTTTGGAAAATAACAGTAAATAAAGATTTCATCTTTATAGCCGAGTTGTAGCTGGAAATAATTTTGTAAATACTTCAGAGCATGTTTATTATGGTTTTGTACTGACAATGATAAAATAAGAGTGTGATAAACTCATCTGAACCGTGCAATGAACACCCTAAAGCAGAGCTATGTCTACTTTTGTAGCATTACCTTGATGCTACATGGGAGCTTCAGCTTTATTAAAAGCTCTAGACATGCATTATGTGAGACAATAATCAATATATAGTGAAAGGTTTGTTAAACACACATTCTCCTGGATTCAGTATGATGAACACAGCTTACTTTGGAGGACCTGCACTGGTTCATCAGGTCAATGTACTGGTTTCTCCCAATGCCCAGCAGCCTCAGACCTGTGCGATGATGGGAAAATAAGTCAGTAAGCTCAAAGTACTCATGAGCACTACTGCAAAGAAATCCGCCTGTTTATATAAAAGTGCTGCTGACGTTCAGATTACAATTGCAAAGGCAAATTTGCCTTCAAATCCCAGATTGTCGCCATCTTCTGCATGTGCTGCACAGGCTAAGCTTGGGCAGAGCAAGAAGAGCTGGGTCGGCTGCCAATGCAAACAGGAACGAGTGAGGCATGTTTGCATTTCAGCCTCCGCGTGTCCTGCTGTTTCACTGAGACACAGACACAACACACAAACATCCTCCCATATGAAAATCTTTCATGCACGCTCCTTCCACCCACTTCTGCACACTACCGACGCTCCTCCAGGGAGATTAGTGTAGAGAGGTCCCCCTGGGTGCAGAAGTGACAGACTGCTGGCAGCCTTCTGTCTCCACAGCATGAAGGTCCTGCACTGCCAGGACTCAGCGGCTCACCAGCCCATGCCAAAGCCTGCTTCACTTTACGACAGAAAATCAGAGTGCTAAAACTGTCCGTGCCCTTATTTTCAGCATAAAGCTTAAAGGGTTTTGCACTCATTCAGAAGCAACACAGTTTTTAAGAGATGCTGAAACAGGAAAAAGATTTTAGCAAAACTGGCATTGATGTTCATCAGACAATTTATTAGAAATATCAGTTTCAAAACCTTTTGTCTGCTACAGTAACTTAAAGCAAAACTGCTTATCTGCATACATTTATATCAGGGTTGCAAAAATGTTACTACAACTTTATTTTTTATTGTAAAATAACACTGATATGTGTCAGCGTATGACAAAATCATCATTAATTATAGTGACTTAATTAATTAATTAATTTCTAATATCACTGCTTACAATGGTGCAGATCACATGATCACAGTATGTCTACAAGCTTTGATGCCAATTTCTGCACAAGTGATTCAGCTGTAAAATCACCACTTCAAGTCATCTATAAAACAGACCTCAACACGAACAGAAACTTGAATATAGTGAAAAAATATAGTGAGGAAATTACTTTTAAGAGGCTAAATATTTTACTAAACTGCATCATAAGGTCCCTTCTTAGCATCTTGTTAGGGAAGTATTTATAAGTACATGACAAGGATGCGTTTTTTTTCTTCATATCGCTGATCTGTCTGTATTATATTTACTGCCATTGACTCTGCTGCTATGGTCATAATCTCAAAATGTTTTAAATCAGTCAAATCAAAAGAACTTCAGCTTTCCAAGCGCATGTCTAATGAGCAACCACGTATACACAGCACTTGTGTACACAACAAAGCTGAGTAGATAGCAGCGAAGTATCCACTAGTGAACTGTCTGTAGGTCACCGGTCGAAAACTTCAACTTGGGTCAGAAATACACCGACACGTTCTGCAGATTCACAAATCACTTATTTATTAACCCTCCGCTTATTTTTTGCCTGTCCTCTCTGCTACACAACATACTTTATTAAAATGGTTGTAAATAATTTTATAATAAATGTCAGTCAATCTACCCTGCGAGAAGTTCATGTCTGAATAATGAAAAGTTTCTGATATATATATACAGTATATATACATATACAGTGTGTATATATATATATATATATATATATATACACAACTAGGTGAAATAGCTTTTGTTCATTTATATAGAAGACTTATCTCAGATCCAATCACAAGTGGTCAACAAGGACACAAGGAGGCAGGCTGTAGGTCTGAAAACAAATACTTTAAGATGCCCCTTGTGATTCAATCAACCAGGACATTAATAAACACAAAATAGTGACAGCTTTGCAAACTTAAAAGAAATCACTTTAGATATCACAATGGCCACCTGCCCCTTTAACGTTTAAATCCCTCCAGGAGTTAAAACTTTTGATCTCTACCTGCTGCCTGAGAAGAGATGCGAAAAGGATGCCAGAGAGTAGGTGTAGAAGATAAATAAAACCAGATTTGAGTCATTTCAACGCTATGGGAGTGAAAGGGAATGACTGAGAAGTAAAAGGAAGCAAAAAAAAAACTCACAGTCAGCAGCAGTGAAGTTGGGCAAGGAGTCATAACTCTTCTCACTGTTCATTATATCCTGGAAAAACACAAAAAAAAAAGAAAAGAAAAAGAGGAATTAAAACATTTTTTATGACCCCTGCTGTTGATTAATAAAAGGATTATTTGATTTGGGCAGCCGTGCTAATTTCTACTCCCCATTTTCATTAATGCTAAGAACGGATTAACAGCCTGTGACAGAGTCATCAGCCACTTAGGTCAGGTTGAGTTTAGCATGCCTGGGATAAGAAAGTAAAGCGCTGCTAAGAGAGCTGGAAATGATTTGTTTTCAGTCGTGTTTGTAAGTTAACAATGAGCATTTTAGTCACATCTGTCCAAATGAAATGGGAAGTATGCTTAATGCAGAGCAATAGAGTGTGACAGCTGCTACCTGCACACACACACACACACACACACACACAGATAGAGAGAGAAACAGATCTGTGAGCTAATGAAAACACATCTGGCAGCTTTATCATAAGAAATGACCCAATAAATGTAATCAGCATCAAAACAGGTGCAAGTAAAAAAAAGTATTGCTTTTATGAAGAAATGGCTCACTCTTTGATGTCAGTGTAAACTCATGCGCTAAGTGTTGTAAATCTAAAGGAAACTGTCAGAAGTAGGAGAACTTGGCTGGCTTCTGGATTCCTGTGCCAGCCTCAGTCAACAGACTGTGCTTTATTAGTGAGGTAAGCTGTCAGGCAGACAAAGCCCAAACTGACTGCAGAGAAAGCAGCATAGATTTTCCCTGGATGTGTTTGTCCTAGGATCACCCCTGTGTGTTTCCCTGAGCTGCTCTGTGAGGCTTTACTGGACACGGTCTGACACCTAGTGTCCAAACTGATGCCACATCCATTTATACATTCACTGCTGCTAAATGTCTCCTTTATAAAGTACTCCTTTATATCCTCCATAGATGCTCTCCACAACCACGGAAAACAAGTATTTAAATAGGCGAATGAAAAATAATCATTTGCACATATCAGCAGGGAAATATAAGAAGCTTAAATCTTTTATAATTGTATTTTATTTTTGTCTAAAACAACCAAACCTTCGGTGGTCTCAAAAGATGCCAAAAAATTGGACACTGTTAAGATTAAATGAACAGAAACTGGATGTGTCCAAACCAATTAGAAAATCAAGGCTGCTTTGCCCCAGTTTGCCCAGCCCATTGTTTTACAAGCAACAAAACATGTGAAATGCAGCTTGCAGCAAAAAAAAAGGTTGTTTATTTGCCTTTCTTTGTCAAAAAGTACTTATTTCTGTCCTATACTGCAGTGCAGCAGCATGGGTTACTTACCTCCATGATTCCTATGTAATAAGAGAATGGAGTGACCCGTAGCCCTTTGACCATGATGTCAGACAGGTGGTAGGGGTACAGCATCAGGTGCTCCCGGCTGTACTTCAGCAACTCCTCATAATACTTGCGCTCATCCTTCCTCACATGCCGCACTGTTAATAAAATGCACACAGCAGTCAGGTCACGGCCAGAGGTGAGTGCTCATGTGGAAACAGGTTAAAAAAGATGCACCAATTTAAGGCAACGAAAGAATTCGCATCACAGATCACTTGAATGTTAAAATACTGTTATATTACTCTTTATTATTGAGGACATGAATACTAGAACATTTCCAATCTGCAACACCAACTTATCAAGGAGTTAGAAGAGAAGATGTCATCACAATTTATACTATAACAACAATGCAACACATAACATTCATCCAAACATAGGATTTAGTCTTTTACCTCACACCTACAGTATTTATGATGATATATCTCTAAGGTATGAATGCTTAATGCTTGTGGGAAAAACAAACTTGCTCACCTAGGTTATTGCGGAATCGCAGCTGGTTGCGGATGCTGTACAGAAGCACGTGCTTCTCATATTCGCGCTGAGAGTTTCCCAAACTCTGCAGAAAGAGCCATGTAAACAAGTGAGGATCAGAGACAGTTTATGCTCGGAGGCAGCAAAAAACTAGGAAGGACTGTTATAAGCAATGTATATAGTTTTTTCTGTGCTGAATCATTTCCTGCATTCAGATTTAGTGTGCTGTAATTGATTCCAGCACATGCTTTAAATGAACACGGTGCAACTCAAAAATGTGAGAATTACCTTGAGTTTTGTGCTCTCAAACAAAGGGTTGTTTAAGGGAAGCACATCTCTAACAACAGATACAGACTGCCAACAACACTGACCTTATCTAGCAAATTGAGTAAAAGGAATGATGATGACTAAACCTTAGTGAATACACCCTCCATTTTCAGTTTAATTCAGTACTTCACTGTCGTTGTTATGAACAAAGATAAGCAACAATATGTGTGAACATCCCAATACTGGGATTAAAAAACTGTTTTTAGATAACTGTTTTTCCTAACAGTGGAACACCACAGTAAACTGTCTCACAGATACAAAAAGTGAAAAGCTGGTAAAAGCAAGTGTTCAATAGTTGTGAGAAAACAACAAAACAATATGGCATCTCTATTTAAACCCGATTTCACATGTAAAGAAAAAAATCCAAATTGTGCATTTCTATTCCGAGCTGAAAATACAGGATTAGTTTTGTGTTCATTTGCATCTAATCAAATCCCTGCAGAAGGATCCAGCCTGAATTGGACTGCATCTGGATGGCTTTTCTGATGATGCAAGGAAATGCAGACAGTTCAAACAGCAACCCAAAATGTACATGCATCCTCCTCCACATGTTGTCCTAATAGATTATATGATATGCATTAGGAAGGATTAGCCTAACTATTAAATACAATGTATATCCTTCATATTATTTGACAGTGAAATGATACACAATGTGCACAAAGGTGTGAATGCAACATCTGCAGGTGGCACGCGCTGAGATCATGTGGCGCCTTCTATCAACCAATCTGTCATGTGATGCCTAAGCAGTTTAGCAGAGGTAGCGCAGCTTCAATGGCTACAGTGTAATGATGGTCAGTTATAGCTCAGTAGCTCTGGCTGTATGGTGAAAGCTCTGCAGAGGAGACACTGACAGCTGCCTGAATGACAGAGTGCACCACTGTGACATTGACAGCTTCATCCCCAGGGACACCCCACAATCCCGCAATCATCGTGCCCCAAGGAAACGTTCAAATACCGTACCTGTTTTACATTAGCAGGCAGTTTGTTCCACGGATAATTCTGCCTGATGTGAAATTCCACGTCCGTGTTCATCGCTAGCTAGCTAGCTGGCTAAAAGCAAAATTCCTCGAAACGTTCAGAAACGGGCTCTCGGGCGAGTCCACGGTGACTTCAGCCCTCCCGACACCCAACAACCGTGCAGGGCGACCTCTGGTAAGGGGAGACGTTTTGTCTGGTTATTATTTTCCTTTACAATAAACGACCACTTCCTTGTTGTATTTTCGAACGAAGCGTTCGTCACGCTCGTGGCCACATCCGTCACTTCCTGTTGAGGCGTGCCCGCGAGACTGAATGGAGTTCATGAGCAATGCGACTGGATGGTTATCTCATGATGCTTCAGAAAACTGTTTAAGATTCACAAAAACAGCATTGTTCAAAGCCTCGCAAGCAAAATGTCAGGTGGTGTTGAAGTGTGGAAGACAATAGTGCAAAGTGATGAAACTTTATGTTTAAAAAAGATGTCCTGATCGATTTTTTTCAAAACAACAAAAGAAAAAGGTTTTAAATAAAGTATTTAAAAATTATATCTGTTCCTGCAAGACAGACTAGGAAATTTTGTTTAAGAATTGTTAATAGTATAAAACTAACAAATTGTCAAATATGCATTTAAAGACTGCAAAATGATTTTTTCAGGATTAGTTGACCATTGATGTTCAAACAAAATGGCCAAAAATAGACTAAATTTTATCAAGAATCAGATTTTAAAGATCCAAACGTCATAATGACCAATTGTAACATTAAGTGCCATCTTTAGTTTGTTTCAACAGTAAAGAAAAAAAAAGCAGATGTGGGGAAAGAAAAAGTTTGAAGCAAATGCAGTGAAGTGAAAGTAAAATTGTTGTTCCTTCAACCTCATTTTGCAGCCCTGAGAAAGTGCTTCTTATCAGATTTTCAGTTTTATTTTTTACACCAGTCTGCAGCAAACCATGACCAACAAGCATGAAACTGTCACCTTACTTGCTGGTGTCAGTGTAGGATTTCACTTCGTGGCAAAGTCCACCAAAGCTGCACATGTTCACATGTCAAGACGTGCCGACAGCTCACTTACTTTCAACTATGTCATTCAATCTCCGTGCATGAAAGTCCAATTCCTTGTCATATGTCACTAAACAAACATGACAATAATTCATTTGGCTGTCCTGCAGGCTGCAGGAGAGAAGCTGTAAATAAGGCCCAGTCCTGAGAGACATCATACAGAAAAACAATTAGACTAAAACAACATGAAAGATTTTCATCTCTAAGTATTTCACGAGCTTTTGTTTGGATTTGTGTTTCTAAATGTCCTTTTTCCAGATGTTTTTACTTGTAACCTGCTGAATAATGATTAACATTTGTAGACTTTGCTATTACATGAGCTGAAATACATCTGATCTCATGTCACTCCATGAACTTAAAAGTTATTTTATAGCTTTTATGCAATCAAACCTACTAAAACCTGCTCTTCACAGTCCCGTCTAAATTCTGACAGTAACTCATAATCGGGAAATGAAAGATATGTGCAGCTGGGTACAGATGTGTTGCCACATTCAGCTTAATTATATCCTAATGTTGCTTTTAAAGTGTGGTGATTGAAGAATGACTCCTCCTTTTGGTGTTGCTGTTTAAACATTAGATTAAGCTTTAATATAAATAATACTTGGCTCTTTTTATTCTTATTGTAATTTATTTGTACCAAATATCAGATAAAACAATCTAAACAAAAAGATAAGTTTAACTCAAATTGATATGGCTCCATCTTATTAAATTAAATATTTTAAGGTGAACTTTTGGCTCCTTATTTATTTTGGGGGGCATCTTAAGATCCTTATTTTGTGTCAAAAAGCGCTTCACATCCCAGTGAACTGATAAAGTACAAAGCACACAATAATTTGCTTTCATTTGATATCCAGAGGTCGCTTGAAATTAGAGAAAAGAAACAGGAACTCAGAGGGAAACACTAATTTAAGAAAGAAAATGCCAGAACAAGATGTTTATCTGTTAGAGAGGTAAACTTGTGGAGTAAGTGAGAAGACTGGTGTTCATTATATTAATTGAAAAAATTTTTTGAAAAATCTGGTGGTATTTAATCACAAAAGTTAGATATTATAATCTTTATATATTTAATGAACTATACTTTTTTTATCAGAAAAGGCTTTTGTACTGATGTTGCATTTAGTTAAGGTACAGGAATGTGTCATTCCTGCTTAGGCATTGCTGCCTCCTCCGGTGCCCATGGGTCAATCACAAGGTCAGCTGCAGAGTCGTCAGCCAGAAACCACAGATGTTCACAGATGTTTCGCCCCTTCAATCCTGTAACATCTCATGATGACGGGGCAGTGACAGGGACGTCTCCCTGACACCCCCTGCAGCTGGTCGCTGTTACCCCCTGTGGCTATGGTTGGGGTTAGGTGTTCTTTTCCCAGTGCCTGTCCTTCCTTCTGAGCCAGAGCCGGAAGCTGCCTTTTTCCACCTCGTCAGAAAGCTTTTTCATAACCTTCCTCGGCTTAGAAACTCAAAATTTTTGATTGCAGCTCTCATGGCTCCATCTGTGCTTGTCCTATTTCAGGACAAAATGCCTTTATAAACGTGTTAATTGCACATGTAGAAATTGCAGTGATGACTCATTTTCTATAGATTGTAACAGAAACACCTCCACATTGTCAGGAAACTGAACCAGTTTTTCCAGCTGTTTCTCCTGATCAAACTGGTCCATCAGCACTGATCTATACTTGCATACAACCTGGGTGGTACACATGTGGAAAGAGGAGAAGGACGAAGGCTGAAAACAGCAGAGAGAAACAGACAAAGGTTAGCAGCCCAGGGACACAGATTAAACACTTGCTTGGGTGAGCTTGCACGATGGCTGAGTCAGGACCCCATGACGATTGTGCCTACTTGTAAACACTCCCTCTACTGGATCCTGGCAGTGCCCAGCAGCTCTGTGTCACATGAGAGGCCTGCTTGGAGTCATGGTGGGCCAGGATACTATTCTTAGATGAAGGAATGTACACAGTGGCCTCATGGCAATCTCTGCAGCGCCTAACAGGGAAACCTTGTCATTTCTCTGTGTCATGCTCCTTTCCTAACTCCTTTCTAAATAATCTTTAACTCCTTTCCCTTTTTACTTTGTGATTTTACCTGGATAGACTGAGAAGACACTGTGGAAATTATCTTTGCTGCATTAGCTGGAGGTAAGGACTCCCCATGAATGATGTTATTTATGAATGATTAATAGGCTCATCAGACAAAAATAGTCTGAAATCTTTGAGTCTCACTCTTAATACGTTATCATTTAATGTTTCTAGGTAAACCTTTCAATATGTTACAGCTGAATGTGTTCAGAGAGCTTTAAATGTGTCATCTTTTTGGTAAGTCTAAGGGAGTCAGGATTCAGTGTTACTTTATCAGATTCATTACATATATATAATAAAAAGTTAGAGTTTTATAGATTATAAAAGCAGGACTTAAACATGATCCGTTTACTGAAAACTACTAGCTGAGCAACTTAAAGATCTCCCAAGTGAATTCAGTTCATTTACTCATTAGAATTAGTTTTCAAATCAAGACGTTATCAATATGTTAGTTTTGTTTCTTCACCAGCAACCTGAGGTAGAATAGCTTGTGGTGATACGCTGCTGTCAGCCACTCGCATTTAGTGATACAAAAAACAATTAGGTGTCTAAATATATCAGGCAGGCTCGGTCACATAAGTGGGAGTAAATCAGTGTTTGACGCAGGGATGATTAGAAGACTTAAGGTTGCTAATAGTCCACTAAAAATCATGGCGGATCACCACAAACTCTCCCACCGAGGTTCTAGAGAAGAGGCGAGATGGTAGAAGAAAAATATAATGTGTAGAAAATAGCAACAGAAGTTGTGTGAGAGATACAAGTCCAGAGGGAGAGATTTACAGTGATGGAGAGACAAACACAGATGGTCTGTTGACACTGTCTTTAATGTTAGCTGTGATGGGCGGCTTATAACAGATGTAGGCTAATGGTGGATGGGTGTATCAGGATCATTTAAAATAGAAGCGAGTGAGTCAGTGATTCATATTGAGGCTCAGCTGCTCTTTAGGAGTCAAAAATGAGAGTCTTTCATATAAACCAGAACATTTCACCTGCTTAAAAGAGTTACTGATACGCTGTTTTTTCTTTGTTTCCACTGAGTGAAATCCTTTGCAATAAATCAGATTTTTTTATATTTTTGGGAAACAATAAATCCTACATAGATAAAACATTGGAACTTTTTTAATGTAGATTTCACAAACACATCACCCTTTAATCATCTATTCTGCAGTTGTCTCTCAAATTATTTCCCCAAGAGACTGTCATTTAAAGCTCAAGAAACTGTCACAAATTGGGAGCTATAGGTGAGGTGTGGACCTAATTGCAGGCAGGAGGCAGCTGAAATCCAGATAAAGTAACTTATTCTTAAGGCTAAATACTAAGACACAGACTAGACTTAAGTGACGACTAACAAAGGCTATAACTGAAGACCAACTAAAACTAATGAACCCACAACCTGAACTGAGAAACCACGGGCTTAAATAAGACTGAACTAAACAAGACACCGGTGAACGTTATCCGAATCAACACATGTGCACAAACAAACAGGAAACAAGACTAAACACAACATGATGACAAAAAATACAAAGTAAAACAGGAAACCGAAACACAAAGAGTCTAAACCACAACAAGAAACATTTCTCTGTGCTCGCTTCACTGTAAAGAAGGATGTATGCTTAATGCTTGTCCTGTTATGAAAAGAAAGAAGTTCTTGGATTTGCCAGCTGGTACTACAGTGTTTACTTCAGATCACCTCAGCCCTGAGTTTATATTTGAACCTGTAAGATCTGCAACAACACAGGCAAAAAGTGTTTAAACCAAACTCATCAATGAGAAAATAAATCAACAATCATGCTCTTTTTTAATTTCATGCCTGCAGAAAGTGATTTCTAGTATTTTCATTCCCTTAAAATCATGCATGCTGGTCTATTTGAAAGTGTGATCCCTCAGGGTGTGGTATCTATGAATCAAATCAATAGATTTTAATTGATTCCACCACATAGTTTCACACCCTGCCTGAGGTCATCTTAATCTAGCTTGACCCATAAAATGTGTTTTTTGTGTGATTTCTTTTAACAATAATGAAAAATCATATATCTTGTATCTGAAATCCCATAGCATCTGTATGACTATGCATAGAGAATATTAGTTTTTTTTTTATTTACATTTCACAGTCTCTGTTTTTACTTCTGAAAGATTCAAGATGCTCATTTTAAATTCAGCTAATTGTCATGAAAAATTTTAAACAGAGCTGTGTGAGCATTAATCAATAAATATAACATTTGAATCGAATTGAATTGAAAGTTATTCCATAAGACACACATGATCCATCCACAAAGTATTGGTTGCACAGTTTCTGTGATCTGTGAAATCTGTGTGTCTTCTGTTGTGCTTTCTACAGGATGGCCCTTAAATCGCAGGACGTATTCTCATTCAAAGACTCTGAACTTGCTTGTCACCTGCTTGGCCAGCTCAACATCCTTCGGCAAGAGCGTATTCTGACAGACGTCCTGCTCTGCACTGAACACCAGGAGATCCCCTGCCACAGAAACATCCTGGTGTCCAGCAGCCCGTACTTCCGCGCCATGTTTTGTAGTAACTTTCTAGAGAGCAGCCAGGCTCGTGTAAATTTGAAGGGAATCTCTTCCAATGTGCTTTCTGGAATTGTGGACTATGTTTATACAGGCAGCATCACTATCACCATGGAGATTGTGCTGCCACTCATGCAGGCAGCATCCATGCTTCACTATGGAGGACTTTTTGAAGCCTGTTCCATGTTCCTTCAGGAGCAATTAAGTCCAGAGAACTGTCTGAGCATGATCCGCTTGTCTGAGATCCTTCACTGTGAGAGTCTGAAGGAGCGGGCTAAGGAGATGGCCGTGAGGTGTTTCTCTGATGTGGCTGCCACAGAAGATTTCTGTGAGCTGTCTCTTCCTGAGCTCATGTGTTACCTGGAGGATGATCGTCTTTGTGCTGAGGAGGAGCAAGTGTTCGAGACCCTCCTGGCGTGGATCCACCATGACCCCTTCTCACGACGTGGTGCCATCCATGACCTCTTCAAAAAGGTCCGTCTGCGCTACATCCATCCAACTTACCTCTTCCAGTTCATTGCCAATGACCCACTGGTGCAGTCCTCCACCCTCTGCACTGAAATAATTGATTCAGTCCGTCGTCTCATGCTGACAGCCAGTGCAAAGTGTAGCCGAGAGCTGAAGCCACTCTGGACTACACCCAGACGTTACACTTGTAGAGAGACACTGGTGGTGGTTGGAGGACGCAAAAACAATGAGCAAACTTCACGAGAAGCACTGCTGTACGATGAAAGAACTCATCGATGGCAGTGGTTGGCTAAGCTACCTCTGCGCCTCTACAAAGCAGCCTATGTGTGTATTCACAGCATACTTTATGTTCTTGGAGGCCTCAGCCTCTGCATGACTTCAGGCGACAGCTCGGTCAGTGCCACAGTTTACACATTGTCCCTCAAAACGAACCAGTGGAGGACTGCTGAGCCCATGCTGGAGCCACGGTACGCCCACCAAAGCGTGTCCTACCTGCACTTCATTTTTGTGTTAGGAGGCATTGGGGTAGACAAGCGGATCTCACGGTCAGTAGAGAGGTACAACAGTATGTTCAATCAGTGGGAGGCCATGGCGCCAATGCCCACAGCAGTGCTTCATCCAGCTGTTGCAGCCAGTGATCAAAGGATATATGTCTTCGGAGGGGAGGATGCCATGCAGAACCCGGTCAGGCTTATTCAGGTAAGGATTCCAGAAATTTCAGGATGGCACACTAAGATCCTGTGAATTCTCCTTTCTGTTGCTTAAGTAAACAAGCTGTGTGGATGTTTGTGTCGTGCCACAGGTGTATCACATTTCTCGTAACTTGTGGTCCAGGCTGGAGACAAGAACAGTGAAAAATGTCTGCGCTCCTGCTGCTGTTATAGAGGACAAGATCTACATCATAGGAGGTGACTTACACGTTTGTGATAAGCTGTTATAGAGAAACATGTAGTTGCAGAGGATTGATATAGTCCCTTGTTGATTACATTGTTTCATATGCTTTTTAGATTTTTCACTTTCATTCTGTGCATGTAGTATTTTTCTGCTTGTAAACATCTCAAAGAGCTCTCCTCTCAACTGGGTCTTTGTGTCTGTTTCTAGTTTGTAGACAGAAGATGTGAACAATAAACAGTGCATAGAAATAGTAAATATTGGAAATAAAGTTGCAGATTTGGTTAAGTTTTATGATTTCTGTGCATCAGAAGGAAAGTAAGCAAGTGAACAACTGAGTTGGAAACAAAAAACTTACATTTAGGTAAAAAATCCAGATATGATCCAATAGCACAGATATTCCCATTGGCGTCCTTTGCTGATTGTTCTCCTCCTCAGTTTCTACTTCTAATGAATTTAATTTCTGTTTAAGTCTTACCACTATTATGTGGCAACAATGCAGTCTATGCTGCTTCACTAGTAAATAAAAGCTCAGTAAATAACTTAATAGAGGAGGCTCTTAAAGAGAGAAGCCGAATTGAGTATTTAAAAGTATTTGTAAAAATAACACATGTATGTACACATAGCATGGTATTTGTAAAAAGTAATTGAAACATATTTAAAGTGTAAGGATTTTCAGTGTTTGGAAAAGAAAGTTTTGTTTTACCTTCTCATATTATGGTCTGTTCAGTTTTGGGTACTTTGCTAAAACAGCTGGACAACGTAGTTACTGGAATAGTTACACAAACATATAGAAACATGTCTAAGTCTGTTTTAGATGCAGATTTCAAGTCACTGAAACGTGCTTAATGAAAATCTCATTTCCAGGCTATACCAGACGAATGATTGCCTACGACACCAAAGCCAACAAATTTGTCAAGTGTGAGAATTTGAAGGAGAGAAGGATGCATCACAGCGCTACAGTGATCAACAACAAGCTCTACGTCACCGGGGGACGCATCCTCAATGGCCACGATGTCATTGAGGACTCGGACTGCTTTGAGTGTTACGACCCTAAAGCAGATGTTTGGACCTCGAAAGGTTCTCTGCCTTATAAGCTCTTTGACCACGGCTCTCTGCCACTCGTCTGTGTTTCCAACAGGTCAAACCCACCATGACCCACCGGCCAGGCAGCCACATTGGGGCGAAGGCTTCACCGTGTGCTCTTCACCTCTCCTTTGCTGTGATTTATTGGCCTCTGCCTACATCAGCAGGAAACCATTTCAGGCTGTCAGTATTCCTTCACACTGCTCAGTCTCTGCTACAACTTAGCAGCATGTTAGGTCAGGCTGACTTCATCTGAATCAAAGAGGAGCCTGCAAAGAGGTGTCATACCTGAGGCACCTGGTGTGGAAATTAAGTGAGAACCCCAGAGATGATGAGAGGTAGTCATAGTCACACAACAAGCACTTGTTCAGACACATATGTCATGCAAACAGCTTATTTTGGCTTCCTCTGTTCAAGGCAAACCAAAAGTATTAATACTTTGATTTCTTTGCTATTCTCTGGTTTACAGGATATATATCAGCTAGTGAGGGAGCTGCAATGTATGTTTTTGCAGCAGTCAGGAACAGTGTTTGGCTTAATCTCTAAGCCTCGTTTCACTTGTAAGACTGAATAATACCTGTGCTAATTTGCACTTCATACACGGTAAATAATACATTCCTCCTTGACCCACTTGTTCTACTCAGAGTCCACTTGTTGATGAGAAAGGTTGTAAGAGATAACTAGTTAAAGTGATACAGAATGGTTGCGTTTGATGAAATACTACTTTATTTAAATGAAATGATCTAGCCCAGTATGACTCCAGTTTTAGGGTGTTTTTTTCATGGACTTAAAAGACACGTTCAGGGCATAGTCATGTGGGTGGTTTGTTTATTGCAAACAAAAAGTGAAATTAAAATATGTTTTATATTAGACAACTCTGCAGTTTAAAAAAAGAGTTGTTTACTGGTGGTTTACTTTTCTGCACACAAGCGTTGCTGGAAAAGGAAAATGTCTTCACTGTATGGTGATTTAATGTGACAAATCTGCCTTGCGGGTGATGCAGTGACCTGCTTTGCACGCAGGAGGGGAAATGATGTTTAGGGGGGGGGCTTCAGCATTTGCATCTTTGTCCTGCGTCCCTTTTTGTCCTCTTGTATCATACAGCTGTGCTCCAGCCCCAAGCCCTGGGACATCTATGAAGATTTCTATGATATGTATTCATCTTTTTTGGTTTTGTATTAATGCACTTGCACATTTGAGACATTTGTTGTTTCTTAAAAATGAAAGTGTTTTTTTAAAAAAAGTGTTATTTAAATTTTTTACACTGATTTTGTTGACCTGCTTTTGCGTTCTCAACCTCTCTTTATCTGAGCTTTGCTTTCAGTGTCCATTTGTTTGCAAACTGGCCGATACACAAGGGAGCATTATGATGCAGACGTATAAATATGTTCTCACTATAAAGTAACACATGCTTTCCAAACCTTATTAACGACCAGCAAAACATCCGCTTACATTCTTAATTATATATAACCGAGGTGTGATGGTATAATAATATAGTGTGTAGTTTTTTTTTTTTTTTGTTACTGTGACTGACATGCAACCTCTTAACGTGTCAGGTCACTTTATCTTCATACACCGTCTGGTATGAAGAGCTCCACATGTATGCTAAATATCCAGTTACCTCCCTGAGAGACGCACTGTTTGTATGGTATACGAGTGAAGATGACTTTAGGGGAACAGAGCTGGGATCATGTTACACTTTTGCATTTTAATCTCTTAGTGTGGGAACACTGAAAGCAGCCACCAAAAGGAAATTTCATCACGCAACACATTAGCAAGCACAGGCTGTCACTGAGTTAAATGGCTCCTTGTTAGCCTGGTCACTCTAAATGCCCCACAACAGCCCTCTGTGTGTGTATCTGCGAACGCATTCGATAACTGAAGTGAAATTCTATCCCCACACACATGCACGCGGCCAGCCAGAACATCTAAACTCCAACGACACCAACACAAAGTCTGAATAATTCGTCATCAGATGTCATGTGCTTGTCTCAGTCATCCTGAGCAGCACTGAGGATCAGCGCTGCTGAGCTGCAGCTAAATACACAGGCTGTTTGGGCCATTTACTGGCTGAGTGTTTGCATGCTGCCTTTCCATAGAAACCAATGTTTGAGGGTCACCCTTCAGGGAGGCTGTGGTGTGGCAGGTTATTTTCAGTGTCTGTTACTAGCCCATCAAAGGATGGCATTTCATTGCCTATTCTGTCTGTGCAACCAGACAGTTACTGTAATTATGATTAGTATGCATCTAGAGTAGATTTACTGAAATACATTACAAGCGACAAGAAATTATATATTGTAAATTTGGATGCTGTTAAAGCCTAAAGTGAAGAAAAAAAAAGATAAGCTTGATTCAAAAGCGGGTGAGGTGTTTTTTTTAAATATGCTAACTATACTAGAGGCATGTATTGGCAAGAAGCCGGTAATACAATATGTATGACAACACAGGGGTGACAATATATTGCAATATTTTAAATCAGCAGTTTTTTTTACTTTTGATGCCTTATAGTCACACAAAATATTGCATTTATTTCAATATTCGATATTTTATTACACCCTGATTGGATAATGCGTCAAATGTAAGTGTTCCAGTGCTGCACAAATAGATTTTCAATGGAATCAATGAATTCTCCAGTTTTAACTGGCTTATTTTCATGCTTTTTAAAGATCCTCATGTTAATGAGAATGAAGTCTGATTAAAACATGGAAAAACAGATGTGGTTCTTTTGTCATATGAGACATGTAATTTTCTATCCTTGTTTATTTGACAAAAAGGGAGTAGAGTTAAAATTTTAAAACAATGAAGCCAACAGAGGAACAGAAATGCTAATAGAGCTGTTACATATACTATACACATTAAGCTGTGATTTTCAGCTTACAAGTATATGGTGAAGTTACTTGCAAACTAAAAAAAACGTAAAAAAAAAATTAACGGAGCTTGCACAGGAAAAAAAACTGGTTCTACTTTATGCAACACACCTCAACAGCATCTCAATTCCAGAGAATCATTTGCATCAACCCGAGGCTTGCAACGACACACTGCCTGCAATATCGCTGTGTCTCCACCAGATGGCGACAAACACACAGGATGATGTCTTTCTCGTGCTTTTATAAACCCTACTGTCCAAACACACTTTGCATTTTGTCCATCTGAAGAATTTGTGAAATTTGCCACCCGGATAAACAATATGTAAGGAAGTAAATGAGTGTAATGTAAGAATCATGATTTTATTACATTTTCCTTGATAAAAACAATCTGATCACAGTACAGCATGCACACATTCCTTACAGAGATCTAAAATGAAACTGGTATGATGGATTTTTCAATGGAACCAGCATTTTTATTAAACAAGCTGGTTCAGCTTTTTAGCCATTTGTCAGAAAACACGCTGTCTGTGAGAAAGAGAAAAGAAGGAGAGTTACAGGGGATTAAAGAGTTCATAAAGCATAATCAATGACAATTCTATTGTTAAAGTGTCTACATTCATTTCGGCTGAGCGTTTTAAGTAGGTTTACTTCCTTTGAAACAACCAACAGACATTCACACTCAATTTTGAGGAACCCTGGAAAATGGCACTGGCAAGCAAATATTTTTAATCATTATTAATAATATTAAGACAAAAATCCCAACATAAACAATAAATTGGTCCAATAAAAGTGCTATTTGTGAAAGACAGGCATGTTAACACTGAAGTATATAAACTATACAAACGGAAATCATATCTTTAAAAGTATTTTAACAAAAACATACTACTAAAGTTTTTACACTACAGGCAGAGTTCTTCTTGTGGTAAAATTATATAAGAACTTTTTGATATTTTTATATTAAATGTAATTTTGGAACAACAAAGATTTACAGCATGTACACATTCACAAACCCTTCATGTCTGTGCTTCTGCTGTCTGCTCTGGAGCACAGAGGGGTCAGAATGACTTCATATTGGCCTAAAGTTTTCCCTATTTACTTTATCACACATATGTACAATAGAACTATAACCACAAAGGCATTCAGATAAAAATGACATTTTGGCACCAGGCACAGGACTGAATATACATTTTACTCAAAAACTAAATCCCACCTGGGAAAATAATTAAACCATCTCAACTCCTAAACATGTCTCAGCAATGTGAAACAGCACAGATGCATTTAATCTCATGAAGAAGTCGAAGATAAATTTGGCATAATTGTTGCTGGAAGGGAAGAGGGACAGGGGACAGGCAGAGACCTGACAGGAGGCTCTGCAGTGCATTTCTGTCAGCTTCCTGAGTGCTACAAGTAAACAGGAACTAAAGAACGTTTTGATAGTCAACATTGGTTGGACGAGGTTGTACAATATTAGACTCATTTGGCTTTTTTGTATAAATTGATCTTGTGTTCATGTCAAATAAATAGCTTTGCTTGGTTTACATATGTGAGCAGCTTATTTCATCCAATGTGCCCTGAACTGTTGCTGCCACCAGCACCAGGAAAATTGCAGCTTCTTTTAACAAGTGGTGATTATAATAACTCTCCCTGAGAGCGGAAGATTAAAGTGAGATTTTATTCTTATCAGCTTCTAATATTTCTTTAACCTCTGCAGTCCATGTCCAAACAGGCATGATGTTTTCACTAAGCTCTGGGAGAAGCTTTAATCAAAATGCACAGGGTAGTCCTGGGTTCTACACCTCATTGATGGTGCGCTCCGAGGGCCTGAAGTTGATAGAGTTGGAAGATGACATGTATAAGGATTGGGTTTTGCGGTTGAGACGGGCGCGCTTCGTGGCCACGCAGAGGCTGCGCTTACTGGAGGAGATTATCTCTGTGATGAACTTTTTACAGTCTACGCAGACCTCCATAGTGACCCAGTCTTCCGTCAGTTCTTTGGGCAGCTCTGGCTCGTCCTCAGACCGCCCATCTTTGCTGCTACTGCTGTGCTTGGAAAACCTTAACACAGAAAGAAATTTGAATTGTTTTCTTATAGGTTTACAGATCTCTCTCAAAGCTCTGCAACTCTGAAGTAACCTACTTGTAAACACTTCTGCGTAGGCTGTGTCGGCTGTGTCCAGACTCAGACGGGTGCTTCTCTGGTTCAGCTGGAGCGGATGCTGCATCTCCTTTAGCCATGGCACTGGGACCCAAAGAGTAGATGGGTAAAGTGGAATAGGGCTTAGATGGCAGCCGCATCTGAGGAAGAACAAAAAACAAAGACTTATACACAAAATTAACTAAAGCTGCTTGAGCAGTTTATCAGGCTCCTGTTGAGTTTTACATAATAAAAGCTGTCAATATTGAAAAAAGGCAACAGTCTCTAACCTTTTTGGAGCACTGGGAGCATACTGGCCTGGAAAAGACAAGTTGGATGTTACTGAGGCTGCACTACCATACTGATTCACTGAGTACACACACTACAAACATGATGAAACACAAGCACTCCATCTTTCCTTTATTCTGCACTTTCCATTTCTTTTAAATTCACAAATTCTTCATTGGTCATTAAAGTCGCTTTTCCATTAGTACCCACTCAACTCTACTGACCCGGCAGTATTTTACTGGTTTTCCATTACAGGTCAAATTCATCTAATGTGGGAGGAGTCCCCTCGTGTAATGCATCTAGAAAGTTTGCGATTCGCAACAAAATAACGCGTTTCATAGAATACCACTGAAGATGGAGAAAAGATAAAAGACCTCAAGGTAACTTTTGACCTGGTGCTCGGATTATGGTTATTTATGGGAAATAGACTCATAAATAATCTGAACCCATTGTCCGGTGGCCTTTAAAACCACAGTCTGGAGTGACATGGAGTGTAGTGACATCACTCACATCAGGCCAATCAATGGACACCAGTCTGTGGACGTCATGCTACCCGCACGACTCGTGAGGAGTCGTGTAAGGTCGGGTAGGAACTAGTGGAAAAGTGCAACACCTGCATGGACCGATGAGCTCTTCTAGTCTACATTTTCCCACTTTTATCATTTCTAATGTTGCTAGATGACACCATGCGGTAATTCCTTTCATTCTTACAGCTGGAGGCTTTGTGAAACTGTCAAATAGGCAGAAGGCGTCCATAAACTCTTTAATCTAGAACACTAGGAACAAACAGTTCCACAGATTTTCATATAGATATGCGAGAACTTCTCTGCCAGACACTTAGCATGTTTTTCTTTGGCTTCATTTGCTTTGATAAGAGGAACACTGAAGTGCTTGTTTTTACCTTTTGCAGAACTGGCAGGTGTAGGACCAAGTGAAGAGGGAGAACTTTTTGGTTCGACAAGAAAAGCAAAGCTACAAGAAGAAAAACATTCAATAAGAAAGGTGCCCTTCATATGACACATTAAAAAAAAGCAATAAAAAGAACTGATTAGTTAACATGCAGATTCTAACCTTTCCTTTCTTAAGAGCATTGTAGATGTCTTTATATTGCTGAAACTTCTCCAGCTCTGCCTTGACGAGAACCTGCCTGATGTGCATCACCTCCTCCACCGTCAGAGCCAGACACTCCACCGGATAACAAAACTCCTCCTGCAGGAAACATACAGCGTACATAAGCCCCACTTACACATAACTGAATAAAGGCAGGATCATGCAGGGATAGCAGCTGTTGCCAGTGACACCAACACCATGTGAATACTGCTGATAGTGAAATGAAAGCAGCCACTATTCACCGATTCACCAAAAGAGAAAACATGCAATGACACTGAGGCTTTCAGCATGAACGATGCAACATTAACAAAGTGACAATGAATCAAAATACAGAACTTCCAGGTGATGCCAAACGTCTTATTTTGATGGCTTTTTGCAACTAAAATGTTCATTTAAAGTTCCTTTTAATTCTCAGCCAGATGCCAAAGATAAATTATCATAATCTATTCAAATTTAATGTTTAATAGTCAGTATTTTCAAGTGGATTCCCAACATGTTGCAAGCTGAAGCTACACCTGGAGATCTGCAAATACAAGTATGAATGTGTACAGGGCTCTTTTCCCCTCTGTGTAACCTTCCTCTTACATCACTTTGTGCCTTTACACAAACATACATGGCACAAGGTCCCATTCATTTAAAACCAGTCAATTGAATTACACAGTCTTCTGGATGATTTTTCCCACACAGCACTTTTGATGGTACGATTTGATGATATGCAGTGGCAGTGACATACCGTGCTCTTAGCAGCACTGGCGGCTTCCACCTGACCAACAGACAGAGGGAACAGGACATTGCAACTGAAACAGCTCTTTATACTCAAATAAGCTAATTACATGCAGCATGTCTGGTCAAATTTAATACAAGGACTATTTGTTAAAGGACATTTTCAGAGACTTATGTAATCATTTGCAGCCACCTTTGTTTATTACTGTGCTGGAATACTACACGTATTTGGTATTGACTTCCTGACTTATTTGATATCAAAGTGACTTATTATGTACATTCCTGGAGTTGTTGCAGCCCAGCAGTATCCCGAGATCTATTCATCCTGCAGCTTTTAAATGCAAACCTTTAACAACACTCCATATCAAATAAATGACTCGTTACTGGGCCTCTGCAGAGATAAATGAGGGAATTCAGCTATTAATTCATGTGTGAGAGGATCTAAATGTTGCAGAATAGATCTATATCATGGTATATCAATAACATGATTATATATATATATATATATATATTTATATATATATATATATATATATATATATGTGTGTGTGTGTGTGTGTGTATGTGTGGGTGGGGGTGTTTGTGTGCATAGATATATATATATATATATATGTGACTATATATGTTATTTTATATTTGTTATGACATCAGATTTCAAAAATAAAAACTTTATAGAAAAATGCTTCATTTAATTATGTGAAAACTATGAGATTGAGTCCAATGATTTAAAAAGTCCTCTGACATCCATCTTAAAATGAAGATTTTTACCACATTGGCAGCCTCATCACCAACCTGCATTCTGTAAGACGCATCACAGAAACCAAAAACTGCATCTGCTGCCTCATGATTAATAAGACATGCTACAAATTACACTCCCTGCTGTGCGTTTCCCCATCAGTCTCTTCTGTTCATTCATCACAATCCATATCCCTTTTAGTTTTATGCTTGTCTCGTATTAATACGAATGTTATTAAAATACAAAAAAAAACATGGTAATGGTTTAGCTGGGCATGGAAAAGGTTACCTTCGGGCTGGGATCCTCTGACAGCTACCAAATAAAGAAATAAGACAAATCTGCGATAATTGTGTCAGACAGGCTGGCTAACCAACCTAACATGTTAATGGGATAAAATATGAAGTATCAAAGGGGAATGCAACAACTATAAACATTATTGTTTTACATAAAGTTAAGAATCTCAAACTCTCATAAAGATAGAGAAGTTTGAAGTATTTTGAGTAGTTGCGAGCCAACAGTGTGATTAATTAATTTGTTTGCAGGCCCCACTGTAAACAATCATTTAAATCTAGTCTGTTTTCAGGCTTTAGGCATATTTTTTCTAATTTGATCAACTTCATCCAGCTGACCCGAGAGTCTCTGCTTGAGCACCACAGGTTTGAAATTACAGAAGTGAGAATAAACAGATTTCATCCAAACCCCCGTCCTGCTGCTGTCCTGTGGTTTCAATTACATCCCATCAAACCTCAGTAGAATCATACGACCAGCACAGAGCAATGCTGAAAACCAGTGACCTCATTGTAAACAAACAAGCAGTCACAGGACCGAAGAAAATTTAGCAGATATTTTGGACATCCACTAATACTGTGGAGCCACAGTAATCCATTCTTTTAAACGACAAAGCAGAAATAGAAACAAATCACAAGCAAATCCTTTAGTTAACCAATCAAAACACATTTCTTAACCAATATATATTACATTATAGATATAGATTTCATTTGAAGTCTTAGGATCACACATTTTATTTAAATAAGAAACAATATTTCCATTGCAAACATTGAAGGAGGGATGTTACAGATCAGTCACCATCATACAGACATTACCCAGTTATTCCAACAGATGTAACTCCTAAAATGAACATACCAAAGACTTGGAGGTCTGCCTGGATGGTTTTACAAAAGGGCGAACACAGGTGGGAGCCTCTTTCTCAATGGAGTGCCGCCTCTGTGGAGACTGCCGCTTGTCTGGCTGAGGGGTGGCAGAGATGGACAGAAACTTTGGAGGAGCTGGAGAGATGAATGAAAAATACTTTATTCATCCCATTGCACTGCTGAAAGAGTTACTGATGCTTTTGTGTTGCCAATTTAGACACGCTGTATAGATCTAAAAGAGTTAAATAACTAATATAAGCGGTTAGGTCGTACCAGTCCTCTCCAGAGCAGACTCAGGAGATGTGTCCTCTATTAAAGACGTGGACCTACTAGAGCTGCTCCTTGTTGGTTCCTCCTGTCAACCAGAAATTTGTACACAACAAAACATTAACTTTAATTAATACCGAAACTTGTGTTAAGAGTTTTTTTCTTTTTAGTAAACAAAATATTTTCAGTGTAAATATGTGCACGGCTGTGTTCGCACGAGCAACAGGAGTCGGAAAACTTACATCAGATTCAGAACTTTCCAGCTCTGCAAGTGTAGGCGCTTTGAGCAGCCTCTTCCTTTGGCTTAGTGGCGGCGCTCCTTGATTGGGTCCTGTGGTTCCACTGGACAAAGACTGAGTGCTGCCAGTCAGCTTCCTTTGTGCATCAGGAGTGTCTGTGGGCCACATAGATCAGTCTCCTGATTTGTTATGAGCAGTGAAATCTGTATGAACTTATTAAACAGATGACTATCAAGCCTCATGTGTAAACAATAGCCGTGTTTATGTTTAAACAATGCACCACAGAAGCTAAACTGTGGAAGATGAACCCAGTCAAAGCTAATTTCACCATTACTATGCTGACTAAATGAGATAATATTGCCAAACATACAATGAGGTGCTACTTGATGTGCACTTTACCTGAACTGCGAAACAAGTCCTGAGGGGTGCTGAAGCTTTTTCCTGCACCTGCAGATTAAAGAAATGAAAATAACAACATGAATGTATCAGATGTGCAGCACTCTGGTGAACGGTGGCCATTTTAAATGTGCTTTATAGATAAATATGACTATTTATTCCTAAGGGCAGACTGGTACAACGAGGAGGAAGACTTGACAGGAACAAGCATCTATGGGACCAGGTGTGAATTAACTGGATGCTGGGTTGTTGTGGTCTACATTCAGGCTTAAAACATTGTGTATAGCCAAAAGCACAGAGGGAGAAGTGCCACAGAAACAGGGAAAGACAATGGGTGCAGCCACAGCGCAAAAGGCGATTCCCATTATCCAGTTAGAGCACTATCTGCCATTCAGCGATGTATCTGCAGGAGGCTGCTGACAGTAGCGTTATGTGATTTTTAATGTTAGTCAATGAGAACAGATTAGTATGACCAGCAGAGCAGAATGGCTGCACAGGAAGAGCAGTGATTAATACTAACTCTCTTTGGTGACCCTCAAACTTGACCCCTGTGAGTTGATACTACATCTGGATCTGGGGCATCATCATTTATTGATTTGACCTAAATCTATGCCTTTGTTCTTACTTATTAAAATTGTATTCTTTTTCTCCTGATTTTATGTTTTATCTCCTGGCAGAACCAAATGAATTAGATCAAGTTGCACTGTGTTGACCCAATTTTTCTTCAGGTACTTAGTGTGTCACACACTTAAACACAACCATGAAATGTAAAATAAATCAAATTAAAAATAAAAATAAAAAATAAAAAAATTAAAACAGGAAGAAGCAGGAACTAATTCTAAAATTACATAGCCCAGACTGACGCACATATTACAAGAAGAACACAACAGGCTCTAATAACTTTACCTGATGAGTCAAAACTGTAAGACATGCTAAGAGGTCGCATGACTGACAGATATGCCCGTGTTCAGAGAAATTACATTCAAAAAGAAAAAAAGAGGAAGCAAATAGAGCAAAAGGAAATAGTTAAATGAATGGTGAGGTTAGTGGTCTATTGATCATCAAGTAGAGAGTAGACCATCTGAACTGGTTTCATAAAACACTATGCTTTTCTTTATGAATCATTATGCAACAACAGAGCACGTTAGTTTCTTCTAGTCACACACAGAGACCCTGCTCAGATCATTCTATACTACAAGCTGCTAAAGCATTTACTTTTCTCCTCTAATCTAATAAAAGCTTTTAGTGGCTTAAACTTTAAGTCTAATAGAGCAATAAGGACCACATCATACATTAGCAAACCGATTATCTACCTTCAATGGAAGCAGATAATCAGCCTCTAGAGGCAGCCATTCATAAAGCTGTGTCAACAACGTCCAATCGGGGATTTGCACACTACCCTCAAAAAGTTAGGGATATTTAACTTTAGGAGTGGAATGAAACTAAATGTAATAATTTGATGCTACACTGATATTATATGGTGAATGTGAGTACCGTTACATCACTGTACATTTAAGTACAATGATGCAATGGTAATTTATTTAAATAAAAATTAACCGTAGTGGTGGTTAAACCACAACATAAAAATATCAACGTTTTAATAACAAGTCGTGTCTTTGTGCCGTGTTGGTCTGATGATGTTAAAGTGTGAACAGTATGATGAAGAGGACTGAGATTACAAGATGTAAACTAATCAGAGCATTTAGCGGTCGATTTACAGATCAGACACTGGTCAGAAAGCAGCATGTTGTTCAGTCAGATTTGTACACTTACCATCAGAGTTTTAGTGAAAGTTAAACACAGTTAACCTGTACAGGTTGTGCTACATTTAAGGTTCATTCTGACATCATTCAATAAGCCAAATATCATAACTTCTTGGGAGTAGTATGTATCAGCAGTGGGTTCAAAAGGTTTCTTCCCACAGTCAAAGTGATCCTAGTTTTACACTTTAACACTTCTAATTAGGTGAACATAGCAGGATTATTAACATAATCCTGTCAGATGAGATAACTGGTTAGTATGTGAATGTTTGGCTCATACTGAGCCGCTATGCAGTGACTTAACAGCTGTGCTCGCTCAGGTAGGGGTTTAGAGAGCTTTAGTAAATAATTGGAACAAAAACAATAGACAGATAAACTTGTAAATACTAACTAAAAGTGTGTGAGTTGCGCCCACTAGACTCTTTCCACAGTAACTGCACTTCATCGTGTATTTCTATTGCAAACCTATGTGCATTTCTGTGAGTTGAAGCCTCACCAAGTCGGTGTCTGCGGATCATATCTGGTGAAACTGGTCTGAGCTTTCTCTCAGCTTTGATGTCCTCCAGCAGTCGCTCGTGGAGGCTCCGGGGACGTGGAGGATGGGGTTTCAGTTTGCGGGCAGACACCTGTCATGACAGCAGCAGTGAGCGTTGCCATGGAAAACAGAGAGATCTTACCGTGTGTGATCTCTGACTGGTATGCTGCTCGTAAAGAGTGTGTCATTATATACACTCAGTTAAACGCTATTTATAGTAATGTTTTTGCCAATGTGCTAATGAAGTATACATATCAGGGTTTTCACGGCTGACCAATACATGTGAATTATTATATTCTCTAAACACGAACACACAGAAATTATTGTTTTCATGATAGAATTACAAGAGATGACTACTACTATTTCTTTTTTTTTAATTGCAGACTAAAATGGCAACAATAAGAACGTTTCAGGGATTACTGCTGTTGTTTTGTGCTACTTACAGGATTTAAAGGAGGTCGGGATCGGATAAATTCAAGAATGACCTCATGGGCGCTCTTCTTTAACCGTGGAGGGATGTCTCCATTCACCTGGGATGGCATTGTTTAATTAGTTTGTGAACGAATAGAACACAGGAAGTACTAAGCAAAAAGCTGGCATTGTGGTGGTTTTGTGTATTTTCAAGCAAACAGACGGCAGGTGAGCATAAAGAAATGGATATTGTCGTCTCTCACCATGACTTTTCGCAGCTTGTAACGTTTGGAGCGGATGTCATCCATGAGCATTTCGTACGGCGTGAGCTGATATTCTATAGGCAGGAGGTTGTATTGTCGCTCCTGAACCTTCTTCAGCTTCACACCATTTCGTAAATCTCGCATCACCTGCACCCAGAAACGTGCCTACACAAAGTGTAAATGATGTGTTGTGGAAATATGTGCATTTTAACTGCAGCACTGCGAACACATGTCCATGAATAAAATGTAGAAATGGTGTAAACAGATATTCTTCTTACCCAATCTGCATTTTGAAGCTCATTGAGGTCTTTAACAGGTTCCTCCCGAGTGTCACCTTCCATCTTCCGAAGGTTCTACACAAAATAAATACATGAATGAATAAAAACTAACAAAACAACAAAAGACATTTGTACATCACTGCATGCACAGTACAGGCATAAAGCAGGCTGAGATAAACATCCAATATTATCATGTCAGGCTTGTTATCCAATGAATGGATGCCTCTCTTAAGAATAGCTATTTTATCCTGTGTCAACATCATACCTGGGGAAATAAACTAACCAGTCAGCTAACCCGAATCCGATCTACACAGGATAATTACTAACAGTTTTGAGTTATAGATTTAAATATCAGTGCTACCAGACTGTTGACATGTAGAATATATACATCATAAATACATATACTGCTCCACTATGACTTCAGTTAAACAATTCCCACAGATCTGACCTTTCAAACAGCTTGACTGGCTAATGCTAGTGGAAAAGAGAAAAACAGCAACAATATGGTGAACAAAAAGCAATGACTCACCTACTTATAATCATGCACAATATCTGATGTGTCTATGATAACTTATTTACAATCATCCAATGACTTTTGTTGCTAAAGCAAGTTCCCTTTAGTCCAGTAGTCAGACTCCTCTCAGTAGGCTTCTCAATTGATGTAATAAGGTTAAACTTGGATCTATAATCAGGTATTTTATAAAGGTGACTTCCATGAATAATACCCGTTTGTATATTCTATAGATACCAACTTAAATTAAAAATACATTTATGTGCAATTATCTGCAAATCTTGCATCTTATTGTGAGGTGCAAATTGAAGATAATCAGGAAGCTGAGAAATGACACTGAAAATGCAGCTGATGAACAACACATTACATATTTACACACTGAAATCAGACTAAAACTCAATCTGCCATATTGGGATCGAATAAAGCTGCTTATGACAGCATGTGCTGTCTATTTGTTTAAGTGTGTCATCTCATGTTTTTCTCAACTGATGATTTTAATTAAAAAGAGCCATTCTTGGTAAACAGCTACCTAAAATCTGTCACAACAGGGAATTCCACCATAAATGCTCCCTGATCTGCCGAGTTCTGCAGTTTAGCTCTTAACTAAAGCAAACGGAAGAAGAAGAGGCTTCCTTTTAGGTGTTTGATGTCATTAAAGAAAAGTGAAGTTTCCGTAGAGAACACCGCCTGCTCTCATGCCCTGCAGGGTCCACATACAACGCGTTACTCGCCTCCTTTGCACTCTTGATCTTCTCCAGAAAAGTGCGGAGTTCTCTGCTCTCAGCATAGAGAGCCCGACACACAGCCTGGTAATGGTTAGGGGCTTCAGAGGGGCTGGGCAGATGAGACGAGCATATCTAAAAACATAAGGAGAAAAACAAAGGAGGGGGGATCAGAATGCATATTTAGACAATTATCCATCCATCCATCCATTTTCAACCGCTTTATCCCAGATTTAGACAATTTCTGAATCATTATTGATTAGACAAAGTGTGTTTCCTTTCCTCTCTGATTGTTTTTCTGAGAGAAGTTGAGCTCTGGATTCTCTTTCATATCCAACCATTCTGATATTTTGTTGAACAGACTGAGTCCCAATGAACGGATTTATTTATGTGCCATATTTACTATGCATCTTTAGAATGAATCTTTAATGTCTTTATGTTCACTCTGTTGTGTTGAAAGTGGCAATCTTAGCATGTCCTTATCCCGTCTGTCTCTTCTGCCTCCATCATAACAAAGCCTTTGTTCTCGGTGTTGTGTCATCATCTTACAGCTAGTTCACTCTCGAAAGTGCAGTATACACTGTAAAGCTAAGTGTAACACTTGAATAAATCATTTTCCATTTTTGAGGCCATTCATGAGACAGATATGAACATTTGTTTTTGTTATTACTAAACTTTTTGCACATTCATTATGCTAATGTGCTTAAAATCCAGATTATACTGGTGGGAATTTCCTTATGGGTGCTATGTCAGAGTGGTGGATTCCAATAAATGCCAAATAAGGGATACAATTAAGTTACAAGCTAGTTCATGCCAAACTAAATACGAATGCATACAAAACTAATGATGAAGGAAAAATAAGGGTACCACTTGTCTCAACTTTACCAGTTTGGAACCAGTTGTGAAAAAATTATGGAAATTAATCATTTATAATAAATGATTCAGCCAGAACTAAAGTTAAAACAAAAATATCCCCACTGTGAATCTGACCGGACTGAAGCGATTGTTGGGTTAATATAAGTCATATACCTTTAATGTTATGCCCTATAAGGTTGCGGCTGTAAAAATAATCATGCTTATTCAAAACGGAGTTGAATGTAAGAAGGTGCCTGTCAGAGTGATGAATGCTTTGGCCAATTGTCTCCAGAGGAACAAAGAAGAAAACCAGACGGACCACATTTATTGTGCTCATCTGTTGGGCTTGGCTCACTGGGAAATAATACCTTTATGGGAAAATTCACAAGAGGAAAAATACACCTGAAAAACTAAAGTATTAATAAATAAAGTATTAATAAAAACCTGTGTTGCTATAGGAGTGAATGTGTGTGTTTGTGACTGGTTAAACACCAGATATTTATGATGTCACATGGAGTTTATTAAGTGGATAAGAATGGCGCGCCAGCACTAAATTCCAAGCTCATTTCCCACTTATCAGTGTATTTAAACTCAATAGTTTCCCTAACTATTTACAGCATTTCCTCTCCATCAGAGAAAAGTTTGGTGCTATTGTAATCCGTATGTGCTTCTGCTCCACTCCGTTTGGAAGGCTGATGTTAAAACGTGACGCAGCATGTATGTATACGTTGGAATTGAAGAACGGGCACTGAAACACTGAAAGCAAAGACTCCATATTCAATATGCATGTAATAGTTTTAAAAATAATTTACTGTGCTATTTTAATCAATCATAGATCCAGCCATGAGACAAACAAAGAAACATGACACAAACCCAGCAGCAAGTCGTCAGGGTTCTTATGGTAAAAGCAGTTTGAGGATAATTACTCACAAAAACTGACAAACATGACTCATAATGCATACATCCATTAGCAAGGAAGGAATCCAGCCTGCTAAACATGTACACATGTAAAGGTAATTCATACTGTGCTGTAAACTTTACTATCTTTATTCAGCTTAATTTCAGTTTAATCTGCATTGCCACCACAAGTAATATCTGTTTCATCTACTATAGTACCTGTAAAAACAAATCCCCTCAACCAACCCTTAAACCTACCACAATGATGTCCTGGTAGCTCCGGATGCTGCTGATTGTGCCAGCCGTGGTCACAGACACAAGTGCCTCTTCATCTTCTTCTTCCTCACATTCATCCTCTTCCTCTGTGGCCTCATAACCCTCATCAGGACAGGGGTCGCTCTCTGTCTCTTCAATGTTGGTCATCATGTCAATCAGGTGCTCCAGTGGGGGGCTGAGTTCTCGCTCTTCATTCTCTTTGAGGCCATAATCCAGGGCTTTGTAGATCATGACACCCAATGAGTCAATAACCTGTGGGAGATGTAGGAGGTTATTGTTGTGTATTGAGAAGAATAAAAACGTACTTAGGTTTTGTCAGGGCCAAAAAGTCCTCTCCAGTGGCGTTGTAGTAAATGTTTAATCTATTAATACAAATACAGAAACGTCCTTCAGCTTATGTCATTTGTTCACATTTAGCAAAGATAATGAAAACATTTCTCTTTTGATCCAGTGAAATGTATTTAATCACAGCTGACATTACAACCTTTCTGGTTTTTGCTCATTGAAAAACATCACCGTACTTTTCTCAGTGAAATAAACAACCATGTCAACAGCAAACTCAAGTCACCTACACTGATAAGACAGTTCATGTCCTCAAATGAATAAGAAACCAGGCCACCCTGTTCTTCTAAATAGTGTGATTAATACTCATTTAATAGTTGATTGGCCTCATCTGACACATCATTCTGCAGCTACTTTAAACTCAAACGTCTCAAGGCTCTGCAGGATGTCTACGAGGTGTGCTCTCCCAGGACTTCATTTAAAGAGACAAATGGAGCCAAAATTTCTGAAATCAATACAAAATAAATAAATACATTCTTTATTCTGTATTGTTATGTTTTTCTCCAGGCTGATTATTAAAATAACAAATTCATAAGTTAATTTAATTGCATCCCTTCTTTTCCAGAGAGACAAACAAAAGGTGGTGCCAAAATAAGAGAGTTGATATAAGTAATGTTCAGCTCGGCTGGCTGTGTTTGAGGGGAGAGACAGAAACACCAGTCAGGAGTTTGGGCGTGTAAATCACAAAAGAAAAGGGAGCTGACTGAGCATGTTTGATTTCACCAACGGAGGGAAAAAAGCTTATAATAAAATTCAGGTCGTCTAAAGTCAGAGGATGTTCATACAAGATCTTCCTTGTAGCTTTTTCTGAGCACCGCAAAACTTGATAAAAACAAGATATTTCTTTAAATTAAGTTTTGTTTTTGTTAAAGCACCAGCTGTAGGTGGAAAAGGGAAACAGAAGATGAAGATGTTCATCAACGTGACAAGACAAGGGAACGAGCATGAGCAGAACAACCGACTGAATTTAAAGCAGAAACAACATAAACACGATATAGAAATGATTTAAGATCTAAAATAGAAATAAACCAGTCATTTACTTATAAATTAAGGTTAATTAGGACTGATGTCGTTAAGAATTAGGCTTTACATGGTAATTTTTTATCTCTTTAGCAGATTTAACTTTTATTCCAAATTAAGGAGGAATTAAAACTCGTGTTATAATAATCTCATGTATCCTTCAACTTGTTCTGTATTAAGGTGCAGCACAATCCTGCTTAGAATGACTTCATGCATTATTATCAGAAACTCTGTAACTGTTTAGAAAGAACAACCAGAATAAACCATGTTTTTTATTTACTTATATTCTCAAAGAAAATCAGCACAAACCTCTAAAGCAGTATACTAAGGCTCACCCAAATACTTCTGTTGCCATAATAATTCATTACTTTAACCATTAATATTTTTCACCCGTATTTTTTTTATTATATCTGCATAACAGTTATAACAAGGAACTACAATTAAACATCGTACAAAGCACTATTAAACTAATAGTGATCTAAATGTACCAGAGCTCCCATTCAACAACACTGGATGTGACACATGTGATCACGCATCTGGCTTGCAAGTGGTAACTGCATAAAGTCACGTGTTTGTGGTGGGGAACGCCTTCAAACAGCTTTCTCTGTGTTACTGCACAGAGCATGTTTTAATTAAATCTCCATAATCGTGCATGACTGTCGCATACAAAAAGTAAATATACAACTTGTAAAAGCTGAAGCAGCTCCTCAGACTATGCAAATTAAAAAATTTTTAAAGAAAAAAACTACCTTAGGCATGAGGAAGCATATGAGCAGGAAGCAAAACTACAAAAACAAACACATATCTACCGGTAACTATTTAATAAGTGCATGGAAGGCTCCAATTCACTGGTCCTGCCTTCCTGAGCAAAGATCAGCTTCATGCTGTTATCATTTATGCACCATCTCTGTGTGCAGCTGATAATCCTGTTCCCGGGCTAAAACAAATATCCTATTGCTTGGTATCTTATTATGCAACATTATAATCCATCTGTGGGACATCCTGCGTTGTAGTGGATGAGGGAATTATGGAGTGACAGATAGCAAACGAGGGTTTCATTCATGGGCCACAACGATGCAAAGACAAATACTTCTCAGCAGCATATAACACTGGCAGTTCCTGAATACATACTGGTACCATTTAAATTCAATTTCCATGAGAGCAACTAAATGACTTGTAACAATTTCCATTTACATGCCATGGTGAAAGCACTGTAAAGCATAAATAATGAAAGAGAATTAAAAAAATAAATAAAAGAGGCATCTTCGACAATCAGTCATACCGAAAAGCTGAGAAGGAAATAGGAAAAACGTAGCTTAGTTTTCCAATTACACATCACAATCTCATTTAAAAACTTGTGACTCTGAGAAACGACGCAAAAAGGCAAGGCAGTGCAACATCAGCAGGAGGGAGGAGGAAGGAGGGGGGAACAAGTATGCAGAAAAGTTGGGAAACAGGAACAAACTGAAACTCTGTGTAAGAGTTGGATACCTGTTAGGTGTGAATGAAAAACACGTCTCCATCAGTGACGCCTTAGCCCACCACAGGTGGTGCAAGACAGCGCCTACATTATTCCATGCTTCTTAGGAAATGCAGCAGGATGAGTCATAGTATCATGAAGAATGAATTCAGCTTCAGTGCTGAGGCAGGCACACAAGCTTTCTGAACACGCAGACTTTGGCAACTCTGAGCAGTTTTACAAATATGCTGCTTCCATCAGACGTAACGTCTCTCTGGGTTTTGCATGACATCACAACCTGAGAAAGAAGTCCTTTAAATGCAACTTTCCAACAATGAGCCGGTTATATCAGGGAGTCTGAGATCTCATCTTGAGCATCAGTGATGAATAATGAGGGAAGATTCCTCTCGTGAATGCTCCATGTTTGCTGGAAACATGGATGTAACTTTAAGAGCTGCACTCTTTACACCACTGAAAAGCATATTTATGTAAGAGAAGTTTTTTAAAAGGCTATACATTTTATTTATCTGAAACTGGAAGTATTGAAGTATTGAAGTATTTTCTGCCTTTACACAGCCAACCAAAATAATATATGGTAGTAAACAGAATAAAGTACCAGTTTGGAAAGATATTTATGTTGGATTTAATGATATGTGGCCCCAAACATTTGACTCGTACTGTCTGTTCAGCCCCACTATATAGTAAAGTATATCCAATCTGCATTTAGATGCATGGGGCATGTTATGATCCAGGTTTGTGCAATGTGGTTCACTACTACATTCATGTTATGTTATACATGATAATCATTTATATTTATTTGAAATGGGTTAATTAACTGCAAATAAGCTTTTTTCCTTATTGAAAATTAAATAAATAAATAAACGGGATTCCCAAGACTTGTCGGATCTGCATGCCGTCCTGTTCATTACTCTTCGCTTCTGAGCTTTAAAGTGCATCATGTTGAATGATGGGAAATGTACAGGTATGGCCGTCTTGTACTCCCAAAAACACTTTGGCCCTTTAAAGCAAAGAAGCAATGCAATAGCTAAGAGTCATGAACAGGACAGAATGTACATCTGCCAAGTCTCAATCTGTTCACTGAAGCAGAAACCATGTATTCAGCCTCACACGCACATCATTTGAAGACAGTCTTCAGGCTGCCTTTGCCAACAATCAAACAAACCACCTTAGTACTCGCTCAGAATGCGTGCCGTGTTCTGGCATCAGAAGTGGGATGTGTAGAATGTCATTTTGCTTACAGCACCAACACATCAGCTTTTTTTTTTACTTAATATCTGAAAAAGGCACAGCAACAAGGCACACTTATTCCAAGTGGGAGTCCAAAGTCAGTCCTCGCTGTCCTGCAGCTTCTCAGTGTGTGCTTCCACACAAGAAAATCTACAAAATGACTTGTTAATTTGTGTTGGAGCAGAGAAACATCTGAAATCAGGATTGTGGCTCTGAAGAAAAGCAGCTGCACACCCCTACTTACACCATTTACACTGTACGCTGAAGCAGAATAAGGATACAACAGCACAGCCTTGAAAACAACTTTCATTTACTACTTTTCAATTTGTTTTAAAAGGTACAAGTAGATCAAACTTGCTGTTAGAAAATAAGTCTCTTCCAGATTCTGGAGCTGGGTTAACATAACCCGTACTCTTGCCTCTGCAGATCAAACCCTTGGCATCACTGCAGTGAGTTCACAAAGCTGTTAGATGAGCATCCTTCAGCATTTGCTGCAGTAGTAGAGCACAGCCATCACAACACAGACAGTTACATAACCACAGCTAAATCAGGAGGGCTTCCACTGCAGGAGCGGATGCTCGGCCTCCTCTGGTCTGCAGCACTACAGTGGTGGTTCATCGGAGGACAGAACACTGTCTCCTGGTCAGAAACTGTTGAGTTTGCAGACATCTGTGAAGTCAACTGGAAACTGCTGAGGCCTGAGAACATGACTTTGTGCTAAATAGTGGCCAGTGGCCATTTCTACCCATCATCAAAAGACTGCTTACATAAAAGCTGATGTGGAGGATACCGTCTGATGGAATAAAAATACCTTACATTTCCTGATAATCAGAAATCACGAACAGATTATTTGTGCTTACACAAGTCACCAGCTGAAAAATCCTGAAGATCCTCCCACTGAGTTTCACATAAATATTGACAGAAATCTGAAAATGGTTCTCAGCACCAAACAAATCCAATACTGTTTTTTTTTGCACAAACCAACTTGTTTTCTAGCAGCTGCTTTAAAATATCCAGTTAAATATCTAATAAATGTACAAACTGGATTCATCTCACGAGTCTGACTGGACCAGAAAGAAACTGTTGAGGACATTTTTTAAAATGTCAGGTAAAAATAGAATAACCCGACTTAAAACGCTCTCACAACTCAATAATTGGATTCCCATGACTTTGTGCTTTCAGTGACGGCCTATGCAGACTCGGATATAACCTGAGATAGTGTAAATCGACTGGTGTTACTAAAAGCAGGGTGCAGAATAATGAGGCCATTGGTTCATGTTAACTGGGATCAAAAGGAGGGTCAATCCATGAACCGGGGAAACTATTAAAGTCAAACATCAAACTCACAAATATGAATCAAGTTATAATTAGACCATGGCAGCTTCTTCTCAGAGTGCAGAGTCTGATATAAGAGCTGACAAGTGGGACAGATTTGTAGTGGAAGAGCTCACAGCCTGGTCACTGGTATTAGACTGGCATGGAGAGACATCCAGAAGCCTAACATGCACACACATGCAGACCCTGTTCAACCAGCTGCTGGTGTGTATGGTCTTCTGTTAGGCAGCGCTCACTTAGTCTGGGCCAAACAGTAAAATACAATAATTCAACATGGCTTTGAAAGCTGACGTTGCTCCCATTTAAATTTAGGAATTTAACTTCAGGGAAGAAAAACAGGTCTTTAAGTAGACACTTACAAACCCGGTATTTACTACGTCAGCATTATTTGCTGTAAGTGAAAATAGCCTTATGAATAATGACTCACTTGGGACTTAAAGTCAATTAACTGTGATCCATTTCAAAATCCAAGGCTTTATCTGAAGTATGATGCTGGAAAACTAATCATCTTGGCATCAAATTGAGTTTCAGGGCCCTCAGCAGTTCTTGTAAACTTGAGAGCCTGTAATAGGATACGAGAACTAATCTCACCTTAATCTACAATTGAGGACAAACTAGGTTAAGACTGTAGGTTACAACAAAGGTGTACAGTGCATCATACAGAAGACACTTTTTGTCCTAATAAAAATGTAAACAAACAGACTTATTTTGGAGTCAGCAATACAAATATGTTTTAAAGACTAGGTGCATTATGGGAGAGTGGTGCTGGCTGACGAGCCGAGCGACTCATTTTCACCAGAGGCTGAGACACAACAAACAAACAATGGCAAACATGAGGGATGTGGGACAGCCGAGAGTGTGAGAGCACAGTCGTGTGTGAGTAAAGAAGACCATAATGTGTGGGACTGTGTGTTCTTCATTTTCCCAAATGATCTGAATGTAGTTAGTGTCGGTGTTTCCAGTTAGGGCCGACAGCCTTCTGGAAAATCTAATTACGTTACGCAAAAAATACCAAGTCATCAAGGAAAGCAAACAAAAAAAAAGGAGAGATTCCACACCTCTTCCACAACAAAGTACAGAAACTAAATATCAATTAGAACATAAAAAACACTGCATGTTTTTATGATTCAAAGATAATATCAACACAGACATGCGATAGGGAAAAAAGCAGCTCTGCAGTGTAGCGATCAGGCTGCTTTGTAATGCTAAGCGGATTATTTCGCTGGCATGGTTTGGATTCTCAGGGATCGTTGTTAACCTGAATCATCACCTTTGATCATGATTAACAATTTAGTCTTAGTGAAAATAGCCGTGCCTCTATGCAGTTGTTGGGCAAATTTGAAACAATGATTTTTAAATGTCTCTTAATAGAAAATTTACACCAGCCAGGCTCAATGAAGTGGTTTAAAGTGCAAAAAAAAAGACATGCTTGGAATAAGTGGGGGATGGGACCCTAACCCCAATTCAGTTTAGTAATTTACTCAGGTATTAGAACATTATTTTCTATGTAATTAGTAAGATTTATGATCTTCCTGTCAAGTCCATGAATACTGGACTGATGTTTGTTTTATCAAAACAGAAATACGTAACTGATCCTGTGATAGATCATGTGCGATATATATGTATTCAACATCTCATGTAGCCCGGTGATGGACTGGCGACCTGTCCAGGGTGTACCCCGCCTCTCGCCTGATGTCAGCTGGGATTGGCTCCACTTTTTTAATGGATGACTAATATGGCCTCTAGCCAATAGGTGTAGCATCAACGAGTTCTCAGCTAGATTCATCCTTTGCCAATGTTTTCTTTCCTACCATACTTTTAATACACGGTAAATAGTAGATACTTTAACTTTCATTTTTAATGTCACCTTCAAGATAAAATGGTACGAAAGGACAACGAGTCTCACACCGACACACAGGAGCTGTTATGGGGTTTAAGATGGCCCTGCTATAGAGCATTAAAACCAATATTGTCATTGTTTTTCCAAGCACAACTGATAATAGTGAGCCCATATAAGTTGTAGATCATTATGAAAAATGGACAAACACATTTCACCAACGTGTTTTGTCCTCAAGTTTCAACCACAAGCCTGACTTGACTGTCGAGTCATTTGCTGGATTAAAATAGCCATTGTGCAAGATGATTTTTCAGAGAAAATAACTAGCAAAACAAACACACCCTGCTAGTCTCAGCAAAACCAATCACGCAAGATGCCATTCTGCTTTAACCAGCAAAGATATTGTTATAAACCAATGGAAGGAATGGGAATGTTACTGAACAGGAATGGGAAAACACCCGGGTTTGGCATTTCCCCATCAGCTGTTGAGTAGGGAGCATCTTAAGAATGAGTCAAAACAAAAGTTAAAGTATAAGAGTACATCCACGTTGACAGCTGTGGTGGAGGAATTCTATTTTTCAACAAAGCCCATACTGCGCATGCCAGGGAGCACATGAAGTACAAGACAAACAGGAAGGACGCTCTAAAGTTGACAGAGGGTGTAATTAGTCAATGTACATAATGATGCTTATTAAAACATTATAGAGTGTATCTTTCTTGGAAAAGCAGACATTGGCCACATGTCATCCTCACATGATGAAAGCAATACATTTGTTAACATAAATAGATGAAAGATGCAATGCAACTCCTTTCAGTCCCTCTGCAGCAGATACAATAACCGCATAGCAAAGGAAAGAGTTATATTCACGCAGCACTCATTCGTGTTTAGTACATCAGGGCAGGACACCGAAAAAAATGAAAGCAAGTCAGGTATTTTGCTCGGTGTGGGTAAACAAAAACAAACCCTGTCAACAATTATAGGTGGTTTGGGTGTGCAAAGTCTATACACAAAAGAAAAAAGGAGTAAATAATGAAAGAAAACAGCTCCCATCACTGCAGCCTCTATGTTTGCTAAACCAGTGAGGGGAAAAGAGACCCTACAGACAAGAAAAAGTTACTGTTCAATGTCTCCTTGCTTTGGTCGTGCAGAAACAATGTTGTTTTTGAGCTTCTTCTTCAGTGTCAACAATATTGCAAAAGCCTAGTGGACACGCCAGCCTGCTGCGGTATAATAGTGTCAGCGGTGGACAAACTATGAAAACACATTGTGAAATAGTTTGTGTGTGAACTAAGTGAAGCAAGGGGTAATTAAACTGGCGGTAAAGCATTCCACCATCATTGTCCTTAACTTGAACAATTAAAAGAAGCTGATGCATGGGGCAGGGCGGGTTGTGCTTAGGGCCATGAAGGAGACACTCAGTGCAGCTAGAACTAGGATGTAATTGTTTTTATTTATTTACATATTGTTCATTTTTACTATGTATTGATCCATAAGTGGTGACTTTTATAATGGATCTCTGGAGGTGGTTTTGGTTGGGGGATAAGAGTCATAAAACATCCTGTTTTTTTTTTTTTGCTTTTCTCTTTTTGTTTCTGCCTTAGTCACTGCTCATCACATAATTGGTACAAATGTAACATATTTTTCTTTTCTTTTTTCCTGTGTGCATATATAGAAGGTGTTGATAATTACTCTTTACAATGAAACATGATACGTCGATGTACACCTGCTTTGCTTGTGGTGAAAATAAAGAAGAGAAAAGAAGCTTATGAGAACTCACCTCTAATGACGTTGAAGCTGACTGATATTTATCTGTAACAACAGAGCAGAAAGAAGTTATTTAGGCTTTGTACGATTGCTTGTGACAACCTGCAAGGTAGACACCCTTTTTTGATTATTCGTGTGAACATTTTGGATGCTTATGCAAAGCATCTTGAAGAGAACCAACAGAAGAATACATACCTCACTGCCACAAGAGATGTTAAGTATTTAAAGAACAGAAGGAGATGAATATCACCATTACTCAGCAGCTAAACATTATTATTAAACCAGCAAGTGAATAAATGATTACGGTATGTTTTTTCTGCAGGCTGGAACTTTGCCTGCTCATACCTGAGGCGTGAAAACTTGCCACAGGGGTTTATACTTACATGATTGTTAATTCACTCTGAAGACAGACATCTAACCTTTCACTTTTCCATTGAAATTATTATTCAAGTCAAATGTAAAAAAAAAAAAGCAATACCAAAATAAGCTGTGGCCTTTATTGAAAGCATTTTACCTGAGGTTGAACATTGCCTAATAAGTGTTTATGAATCTGAACTTAAAGTCAAGATAAGGGAGAAGACTGGGACAAACTCATACTTTAACTTTCACCTAGTGAACTAAAAACTAAGCACTGGGAATCTTAGTCCTTATGATGATTTAAGCTCTGATAAACTTCACAGAAAAGGAAAAGGCACACAAAGATAATCTGCTTTCTAATCCTCATCAACCTAATATTCATTGCGACATAGTTCACCTAACTCCAGCACAGTTTGCAGCTAACAATCTAGTATTTAAGTTATGTTGGTGATAACTCTAGGGTATATGCTGTACATCAAATGCTGGTCATCAAGGACTGGTATCCCTCAAATTTTTATTATCCTGCCCCAACATACCTGATTAAAATTCTACAGATCCAAAAGCTTCTAACCAACTTCCTCACAATGCCTGAATAATTTCAGTCAGGTCTGATGGAGAAGAGGAACAACAAAAACCTGCAGGGTAGCGGTCCTCAAGGACTTACGTTCCACATATATGCACTACAGCTGGGATGCCCGAGTCGGGTCCTTGAGACCTCCAACCCTGCAGCTTTTAGATGCAACCCTTCTCCAACACACCCGATTCCCTTGTAAAGACACATTCATTTGATTCAGGTGTTTTAGAAAAGCATTGCATCTTTCCGTTTCCTTTTAAAAAATTATGCTTTTACTTTATTTACTAATAGAGTACAATTCCAAACTCTAGTCCAGGTCAGTAAAAGTCATTTCAAATGAACCGGAGACACTTATCAACCTGCATTCATCTGCAAACACTGAGTCCTCTGTTTGTCCGAGGTGGTTTTGACCAGGTGGCTTGGCCAGGGCCCTTCTGGGAAAAGTACATCTTAGAGGACACATTTACAGCTTCTATCTGACTAGCCTGTTCAAAGCAAAAAAACAAAACAAAAATCTGTTTATGTGCCACTTGAGAGGCTTCTGGATGAGTCAGATGCAAATCAACATACTGCTAAAGAATACATCTGAATAAATGAGCAAATCTTTGACCTACTGGCTTTTAATCCAATAAATTAATAAATACAAAAGAGAATATCAACAGACTGATGCTTTTTTAATTCCAAAATGCACATGGACAGTTTCCCATGTGCTTGACATCAATAAATCTGGCTGCAGATAGAGTATCTCACTTAAATTTACTGAAAATAATACTTGGTACTGATTCTATGCCTGTTTCATTTGCACTGCTGCATTGCTTGGTAGCAGTGTGTGGTCCTAATACAGGAGGATATCAACAGATTGTCAAGCTTAGTGTCAGTGGTTTGGGAGTAGGCCAAATCATGCTACCTTGTCCCCGACTCATGTGTAGGCCATATGAAGGTTGCATAAGCATTGATTTTCTGCTGGATTAGAACCCTCTTATACCAGCATCTGCACTACGAGAGGCTTAATAGGTCTCACATCTCTCTCATCACTGGGCCTAATAAGAATCAGGACAGGGCCAGAGTTGTCTCAAAATACTTCAACCCGTAGCCAGAAGAGCAGCAGAGGACTCTCCTCATGATACCCAAACTCATCTGAAGTCAGACCTCTAAAGTCTGTGTGTGTAATCATAGCTTTTCTTCTGTGTTTGCACGTGCAAAGAGTCACTGAATCAGTCAGTCAGTGCTAAAGCAAACATTATTATATCTAAGTTAGCTGAGATGAAGCAGAGCTGGGGTGAAGAGAGGTAGGGGGAAGAAAAATCCAGAGAAAATGTGGCTAATATGTTCCCAAGAGAGAAAGGATATAACCTCAGAGCCTAATGCTGTGCTGGCTGATATGCCTGCTCTCCCCACACCCAGCTTTATCTCACATATAATTGGAATGCAGTCAAAAGGCCACAAGGCTTTGACGCATTGTGCACACCTGTCTACACACCTAAGATGTGCTTTAAAGCGCTATGCATAAAAGTAACCAAGCTGTTTCAAGCCGATGTTTCCAATTGTAAAGTCCAATCTGATTTCTATCAGTTCACTGCTAACAGTATGTTTAAACATTTACTCTGTGTTTATTCATCTCCACGCCTCTCAGGTGAATGTTTAAGTATTTATTGTTTTCCTCTAGTCTGGGCCCAAGATGCTCTGCAATGTGAATTCATCACGTGGTTCAGTATTTACTGAACTTAACTGGCCGCTTTACGCGTCAGTAATATGATTCCCGTGTGTTATGTAAATACTAAATTGTTTTTTGCGTGCAAATAGCCTACTGTAAATAATTAGAGCCTTTAGATAGGCTACTCCTGGAGGCTATGCGGTGAACTGTGATGTATTAACAACCGCATCGGGGGCTTGTAAACACATTCACCACATGGCTGGAAGCAGAAGCCACAACAATATGGCCTCTTCGTAAGACGCTGCACTTGTTTGGCCCGTGAGGGATGCGGTGGGAAAATATAGGGGGAAAAAACCTGAGATAAAGGTTGTTAAAACGAATCAGACTTCCTGAAACGCTGATACCTGTCTGTAGTTACCTGTGGTGTTATCAAAGTGCAGTCTGACAGTCCCGTCTCTTCCGATCCTCACATTCCCGGGTCCCTCTATCTTCCTCGGATAGTCCCCTGCTGAGGCACCCGCAGACTTGGAGCATCTCCTCCGATGTTTCTGCGCTAAAGTCCGACAACACTGATAGCAAACTGCCCACGCCTGCTCCTCGTTGATCGGCTGGCTGTACAGGGTCAGGATTTCTTCTAGGGAGACGTCCTCGGCTCCGTCGCTGCAGTCCATGTTCATGTCTTCAGCGTTCAAATCCACGGAGAAATCCCGGAGAGCGGTCGGTGAGGTCAGCATCCCGTCGTCAGTCCCCGGTCGCTTTGCCATTCTCACACCATTTTATTAGGATAAACGAAGAGAAACAATTATCAGCTAATGTTTTGGCGTTAGTTTGTTACATAGCCCTGCTCTCTGTCGGCCTGTGTCTGAAAAGTGACTCAGTTTGAGCGACAGCCTTCTGGAAGCGCGTTCCGCGTGGTCTCTATGTCCTCCATGTTCTCTGCCACGTCAAATAATAGCGCCCTCACGAGACACAAACGCGTGAATATAAGAT
>JBAMHV010000018.1:12266171-12279178 GCA_037177535.1 Pseudomugil gertrudae
ACAGTTTTCATACTTCACACATGACTCTAGACCGAGTTGCATTAACAGGAGTGTTAGAAGGGTGGCGGTGCCAGGGGACTCGAACCCGTTGGACGCCGCTTGCGGCTTTAATTTAAATGGTTTCTTTTTAGTCATGTTAGGGCAGAAGATTTCTAAATAAATGAACAACAAGCCAATATGAGATTAATTTATACATGCACATAACTGTCAGCCCCAAAAACAACCTGGTTACAACACATTGTGTCAAATATTGAAGTGTATCATGTACAAAAAAGGAGAATAAATGAGAACAAAACACAGACAGCAAACATTTTAAAATTAAACTGAGTTACAATAAAAGCAATTTACATTGAGTCTAATTATAGGCACATGCGGGTCTAGTTGTTCTGTATTCATCTTGTAAAAGCTTTATAAATACTATCTTTAGCCTTTTATCTTCAAATATCCCAATCTCAGTTTTTTAACAGCACTTCAGGTTCTTTAATAGAAATTACTTACAGGTTTAACAGCATCCTTAGTGGTTCCCATGCTGACAATAACAGGACTATACTCATACAAAGAACTAAAGCAAATTGTTCAGAAAGGCCCCATACAGAACACATTTCATGTGCAGATTGTGATTATCGTGTGCATATATGACAATCTGTTCTTTTTACATAGTTTTTTCTCTTTTTCTTAAAGCAGTCTTAACACAGTGACACATTCCCTGACTGGTACCAAAAGCATTGGAGTGAAGCGTGGTAGTGAGCGTGAACACTGTTTACCACTCACTTCTTCACACATGCAATGGCACAACAATAATGCAGCATCCAGAGCTCTTTGGATGGAGTCTAAAGCAGGTGCTTATGTTGGTAATCACTGCCATCGGCACCCAGGACTTTTCAAAGTCACCATATCTGCACAGTTCTGCAAATAACTAACCCCTCTTCCGGTGAATAGCTCCATCACTTGCTTCCTCGCTGTGTCTCTATTATTCCTTCATCTCTCATCACACACATTTCCTGGTTCAGTATCTCCACTGCTGTTGATACTGGCAGGCTGGCCATCTTTCGACACAGTGCCGGCTTCCTTTGACATCCTTCTTTTGGAGTCACGAGTACTTTGCTGTGAAAAAAAAATTAAAATATCATGAAAGTGTCATTTATAGGTGGTTGATTTTTCTATTCATTCGAAAGAAAATGTTTTTTTAACAACATAAATGACTAATCTTCAATAATGAGTGATATATTCCAGGTTATTGTCTTTTTCTGCTAAGATATTAATGGTCATGTTTTTTGTTTTAACCATTTTAACTTCTTTATTGTCTTGTTCAGGTCTTTCTTGCAACACAGCATCTGACTTTAGTACTGTTCTGAAATAAAGGTTAGATAACTTTTTATGTTCTGTGCTGAGGGAGTTTTTCAGCTGCATTAAGAAATAGTAAGGAGACAGTTTTGACATGTTTTAGGCCTATTTATATATGCAAACACAGGCAGCAAATATACCTACATCAGTTAAAGAGCGTCGGGGTCTCCTCTGGTGGTTGGGGACATTAGTGGTGAGGGCCTGCTTCCCACACTGGGTACCTGTAGTCACCATCCTCTTCTCTCTTAGACTGGCCTCCACAGATTTATCTTGGGAAAATAACAAATGACTCGTAAAAGAAGATCTAAATAAATTCAGACATGCTCACAGCTGTGCCATATGCGTCTGGTTGGATTTGACGCGACCAGAAGAGGCTGGGGATTCGAATATAATTTGATTTATATAAAATATGTTATTCGTCCCTAAAAACGTAGATAAACTTACTGCTAGCAACCGATGTAGGGGTATCTACGTCCGTATTGGTGAGCCACGTCGATTCTGTTTCTCTGGTCCAGCTTTCGTGGTACCTGGGCTCGATGATCGCGTCCGCCCGACTCCCACCACAACCCATCGAGAAAATCATCCACGGCAGGTGTAGCTGAAGCTAACGCGGACTAAAAAAAACCCTCGATTTGTCTCACAGTGGCCTCAGCATCTTCCTCAGGTCATTACAACAGTTCTGTCTGTGTTTGTGTTCCCATTGTCGGGTACTATTGCTGGTGGATGCCGCTATAGGCAGTCAGTCAGCAGCTGACCAGCAGCATCTACACACGGGAGATGCGTGCGTCATTCTGAGAGGAGGGAGTTTACGCTGCGCTCATTCTCGCCGCTGATTGGCTGGAAAGGTAATCAACTCCAGCTTCTGTCACTGTCGTCACAGCCGTCATCATCAATATGAAATGGATAACTTGTGCAAATAAAAACTTCTTCAATCCATACCATTTAGACTTTGTTAACTGTTTTACGATTTTGAAGCCAAAAGCATTGAAATATGGGTGTGTCAAAAATTAATGCTCTTGGAGTGAAGTACAATAAATGCTGGTAATATATGAATACATATGAGAGGTTTCTCAATAACTTTCAAGTTTATTTACTCAACAACAAAACTAGAAATTGTCCCTGTATTTACATTCATGCTTGCTGTATTAGGATTTGATGGATTGTGAACACTTGTATTGTCTTTTTGTTTGGCTTTGCTTTGTTGTATAAGACTCTGTAAAAATTCTGCTTAATTAGTTTGCATATTCTGCTTTTCTTTCCTTTGTATTTTAAGCTTTTTTGTTATTCTGCTAATTTTACTAGACTTTCTGTTGTTGCACATGTGTGTCTATAGCAGTTTTCGTTTTTTAAAGACATTATCTTTGTTTTTCAGTTTCTTTTTTAAGTCACTGTGACTATTTTATATGACTGATTTTATTTTAATTTATCTTTCTAGCTTCCTTCCTGCAGTCATGTTCCATTTATAGCAATTTTATGTGAGTTTGTTATATGCAGTCTGGTAAACTGACTGAAATTCCTATGCACACATCATTGCGCTATTGTAAAATGTTATTTTGTGTGTGCAATTTAGAAGTTACCCTTGTGTTTGGTCATTTAAAAAAAATTGCCCCTGTGTGTACATAATTTAATATCCCTCCTTGTGTTCAACCAGGTAAGAAAATTTCTCTCGTGGTCCAAATTTAGAATATCACATGTGTACACAAGAAAAATCTTTTGTGTGCTTGTTGCTTCACAATGCAACTTTTACTTTTCACACATAACAAGAGATTGGTGCTGTATTAGTATTAGCTTAACAGGTGTAATAACCTTATATCTGCAGCTAAAGAAAAAAGTTTTACACTGAAAATATTTGTGTTCACATTTATTTTAAATAGATATTTTAATTTCCATTCATTCAACAATACAGTATTTGCACATTTAGTTTCAGTGATGTCTCTTAAACTCCTTTAGATTTATTAGGAGCATACAGTAAGCAAACATATTGCTTATTTGTACTGTAAAATAACCAGTTTCAAGGTTTCACAGAAGTACAGTTTGAAAGGAGAAACATTGGTCAACATCTACTTGTAAACAGGCATTCCTTACATGGAACTTAAAAACATCACTTTCAAAAACTGGACAAACATGTTCACCGATTTTAGAGTTTTAAAATAAATACTATATTTAACATACATTTATTTATTTTTACACCTCTCCCATATGTATAGCTGTTATGTTAGTTTCATTAAAGTAGTATGAGGAAGAATGACAGTAGTTCGGATGTGAGAATGCTAACCATTCTGATGACAGGAAACAAACTTCCCTTTCAGGTGTAAAACAAACAGGAAATAACAAAAAGAAGCTCCATATTCAGTCAAGTCAGAACAAAGCTGATACTTATTAGACTCGGGAATGCATCAGAAGTGTAAAAAAAAGGGAATGCAAGAGACATTTAGAAAACAGGGCAGAAGAAATGGAAATAAATTAAAGCTTGTGATTCTGAACATGTTACATAAGAACACTACAGCACATATTAATGGCAAAGTTTTTAGACTTTGAAGTCCAGAAGATTGCAGTCGATCTTGTAGTAAACATAGGGGTAGTACTCCTGCTGACTCAAGTTCAATCCTGGGATGTCCATGGAAGCCTGAAAACAGATCATTACACAATTTTAAGGTCTTCCGTTACACTTCAGTTAAGTTCATGTTAAGCAAAAACAGGATTAATAACCAAAAATTGGAAAAAAAAAAAAAAAAAGTCCAGGCACTCAAAGGGATTGAAAGTTAAAAGACTTTTATTCTGACGGGCCAGAAACTTACACCAACGCGTATCAACTCATGCCTGTCTCAGGGTGTAGTGACCCTGTGGTCCCTGTCTAAACCAACAGCAGGCTGAGTTAGTATAAAAACTGGACCTGGAAGCTAAATTCCTACCATTGGCACTATCACATGACCCTAACCCATCATTCTGCAAGAATAAGGTTTCTCTTATCTTTCAGTTATGGTCAACTCACCCTTCACTTAAAGCTACATAGATCCCATCTAATACCTGACTCCCAAAGGAAAAACGACAGCTTGCCTTTCATTAGTTAACTAAAATTTAGCCCCTTTTCCAGCAACTTTATAAGCAGCACAACTTTATATTTATGCCCAAGTTTTTTCCTAATGCAAATATTGAAACACAAGTCATCTTCTCTTATCAATCATAAAAATGAAACATACCAGATTAAATACACTTAATTATAGTAACACAAACACAAAGTAATTTATTTTATATGCTGCATAGCAACATGCAAGGAGGATGCGAACAGATAAATACAAAATCTCTTGTACGAGTGAAGTTGAAAGAAGAGATATTGTTTGACAGCTCGCATTAGAATTTATAATTTCCACATTATTCCAAATTAACCAGCTTTCTACCACTTACTGGCCCCACTTTACCATCAATGTTAAAAGTATGCATGTAAAAAACAGGAACTAATGCATATATATTCCTTCTGATCACTCACTAAAAAAACAGAGGAGCTTTTATATATTCTATTTTTGACACAGCAATGCAGTTTTTCCAAGAAATGTGTGTCATCATAATGATGTGTCAGTTCCTTATTATACCTCCTCAAGCATTTGTAAAATGGACTGGATTGAGCTGTTTTTAATCACATAGATATGAAAGTGTCATCAGTCTTATCATAATATCCTATTGTTGATGAGACTCACATCAATTATTGCTGCACTGCTGTCCAGATGTTTGTACAGGTCATACAGCACCTCTCTCAGTTTCTTCATGTTTTTCTTGTTGGGCTGAAGCAGCATGGCCTGGAAGTTGACTGGCAGCCCATACCTACGAAAAGCAAGAGGACCGCATTTCATCCTTCTCATGTTAACTTATCTGCACTGACAGAAAGTGCACATGCATGTTTATGAATCTCAAATAGGACTTACCTTAATACTGACTCAACAAACACCCGCAGAGCTTTTATGTGAATCCAAGCGATGAAGGCTTCACTGAAATTTACCTTCAGCCATCGGACCAAAGGCCCCTAGATTGACAGCAACACTCTTGAATTATTACCAATTTAAGCTGTAACAATATATCGTACTGTGGTGAGCTGCATTAACATTTTGGGAGAAAAAACAGCTGTCTTACAAACTGCTTCTTTTTGTCCGTGGACAAACGTGTCATCTCTTCTTTGTCTGCCTTCATCTCTTCCTCATTGTATTGGAAGTCACGCACTGTATACCTGAGCCAAAACAATACAGAGCTGGCAGTCAATGGGCAGCAAGCACACCAATATTTAAGAGAGCATTCAACACCCACCGCACACTTCCAGGAAATACTTTAAACACAGCACACACACACTGAGAGCCCTCTGTTGTGCTAATTCAGTGAGATTTAAGTGTTTTACAACACAGCAGCCCACTTCACCTGTCATTACAGATTCCATACAAAAACAACAAAAACAAAACAAAAACCTTATCTGTTATTTGGAGCAAAGATCCTACAGGTCATGTGGCTACAACTAAAGCCTATATCAAGCAAACCCTTTTAAATAAGGTCTAAAAGATGGAACAGCTCATGCTTTACTGAATTATTTACTTGTTTTCTCTGGCCTTGTGTTTGAAGTCATCGACTGCCTTCCTGAAGAGAGTGACACTGAATAGACCACTGTCATTGTCTTCAAACAGCAGCCTGCGAAGAGGACACACAATGACAAGGAAGAAAAGTTAGACATTATGTTTGACGCCTTTCAGCAAGTAATAAATGAGTAATAACTTTAGCTTAGACTGTGAACCCTTTTCTTTCTTCAGCTCATTTTAAAACAAGATGCATTAAGTTGCTGCATGAGATGGTCTCCACAATTTCCTCTCAAGGGATTCCTTTATGCCTACACAGCTGTAAAAGCCTGAGTTTCCCAGCTTCTGCAAAGCAATCTTACAGCACTGTCAGCAAAGTAAATACTGGTAGTCATGTTGGAAGCATTTGTTAGCTAGTGTCACTAATCTCAAAGAAAGAGGAACAATGACCAGTACATCGTGTAGACCTTATACGGTTGTTGTCCCTTTCTGAATTTAACAAAAGACAAAACTGAAAAGTGATATCCTAAAAAGAGAAACAAAATTATTTAACTACTTAATGTCCCTATTGTCTTTTCTTAATACTATCCTTCCTTCACTCTGAACAATAAAAGCCTAAATAAATGTGTAAACATTCACAAAATCTAAGAAAAAGAAGTAAAAGAAGCATGACAGGCTAAGAGTGGAATCAGTGCAAAATTACAAATAATCAGCCTAATTATTAAATTAATTATTAATTAATTACTAATGCTTTTTAATTAAATGTTTAAAGGGATAAAAAACATTAAATCCAAAGCAGTTATGTGGATTCATCACATTTGTTTATTGTAATATGGTCCAAAATTAACTGCTGAATGAGACCAGTCATCTTCTCTTTTCCCAAATGGATGGGAATTTCTTCTTAAAAGAAAAAATGCTTCACTTCATAAGTTTAGCTATTCCCACACAGCCCCTTCCTGTCAAAAAGTTAGCAAGCAGACAACACAAACTTAATCAGCTTATTAGTTTAACTTTGTAAGGCATCAATTAAAACTACTGAGACGCTCACTGGTTTTCCACCAGCAAGCCTGGTGCATAGATATAAAACAACCAGTTACTTCACCTTAATATAGAAAATGTCTGACTTGCACTAACAAATAAACACAAAGACAAAAATAGTCTGGATGTAAGTACTCAGAGAAATATGAGCCATAAGAAACGGCACTCCTTTGTTTGGTAGTTCACAGAAAACTACAAGAAAAAAAGTTTAATTCGTTCACAAAAAGTCCCACACTGAAACAAAATGCCTGCAGTGGATAGCAGGACATTTACAGCTCTAAGATCAAAACATGACAGTGTCCGCATCTGCTCTGAAAACACTGGTTACTAGGTTACCACACAACAATTCAGTCCAAAGACCTAAAGACAATGTCTCAAACCACCTTGTCCTAAAAGTTTAGCCTGACCTACAGGTCAACCTTTTAAACGATCCATGAATCTGTTTCTTGTCACAGACCATAAAATGCACAGACTCAAGCACCAGAAGACATAAGAGACACCCAAAAAATCTACACAAAGCTGAATTAAAGCAATTTAATCTGGTATAATTTCTTGTCTAGCAGGTTCTTACTTAGTGGAGCGCGGGACAACCATTTCAGCCAGAGTTTCATAAGTCTTCTGCCAGTCGGCATAGCTTGTCCTGGTGACGGCAGAAAGATTGATTAATGTCAGATTATTTCATGGCTAAAGGTAAAAAATCATCATAACATGCTCATACTACATTTACCAACAAAAACACTTCAATTTGACCATTTTATGACCTAAATGTCTTTGGTGATGACACCAAAACTCCTTTAAATCTGCCACAGATACAATAACAAGCACTGGGATATCGCCTTCATTGCATATCGCACACATCGCTAATGTTGCCGGTGTTCTTACTTTGGGACGACCACCAGCATGGTTATCAGGTATTCTGAGTCCAGCACAAAGTCTTCTTTCTTCACAATGTCAGCCAGACTCCTGGTCAACAAACTCCCCCTACAAGGACAACACAAAAAATCACACACTTCAGATTGTCAGGTTATAAAAAGACAAAAAATGACATTAAATAATACCCATTCTGACATAAAGAGTAAAGTGTCAAAATGTACGTATTGCATAGATCTGTAACATTTATGACATTATGACCCAACTGTAGTTATGCGGTTAAATGCAGTCACTGAAGGTCTTTTTCATTCATCCAACCAGCTCAATGAAACTAACTCAAATGTCTCAATTTATCTGTCTTACTGTGGTTTTCTACCCTTCCCACCCAACTCTACTCATATGGTTGAATGTTATCAAATATTTTTGTCAAGGAACTATGCTTGACAAAATTTCTACATCTATTTATTTGCATAAAATCATGTCTTATATTCCCTTGTAGGCACATTTTAGTTTTAAGACCAATCTGAAGCCACCGAATGGAAAAACTACAGAAAAGGAAACCCATGTTGGGGAGAACGTGAACAACTACAGGATGTCAAGTGTTTATGAATAATAAACGGAGTGATGGTTGCTTACCAGAAACAGTTGTTTTATTTCCCAATTTCTACATTTGCATCAACATATGTGTAAATAAAAGGAGGATTAGTGGCTTGTTTTCACAAGTACTTACGCATTCTTTCTTTCCAGATTCTGCAGGTTCCCCTTCAGATTGTTGTAAGCAGAGGCTCTGGCCTTCAGGTCATTGTCTATCTGACTCGCTTGCTAAACACCAAATGAAAGATTTACTACAATGTATATAATGACAAATATATCCATGCCTCAATACAGACCTGTAACGTATGAACAACTGGCAGAGCACAGAGGTTGAAAACAGACATACATGCAGATTTTGAGTAAATATAAGAAATGGAAGCAGCTATTAACAAAATTATTTTTTGTCACCTTCGAGATGATCTCAGAGATGTTCTTCAGTGACTGTTTAATTGGATATTTAGCCATATCCCATTGAAATCTGGTAATGTAGGTGACCAGGTCAACTGTAGCAAGGGGAAACCATACAAAAGCCATCCTTATTATTCAAAATGATATGCTCTAATGATTGTGTGCAAAGCAAGAGATGGCACTGCTCTTAGTCTGATTGTGTTGACAGGAATTACCTCCATTTGCCAGTAAGTTCTCCTGCACTTTGTCTCTGCTGTCCTCCAGAACGTCAGCCATGTATTGAGCAACCTTCTTCACGACACTAAGCACAATATGAGAAGAGGGCTTACACACCAGTAAGGATAGATACACTGATTTTTATTTAAAATCACCTAAAACTGGGTTTACGAGTCTCTTGCTGCAAAACAATGCACAAACTCTTTCGACTACTAAATTACAGCTTTTATTACCTTTCAACAAAAATGTCAAGTTTAGCCAGCTCATCCGACAAACCCACTAGCACGTCTAGTGTTCCGACCTGGTGGAGGCAGAACACTCATCAGCCAAATAAAATGAAGAGCACATTCCTGCACATCCTACAGCGGCTACAGAGGAAGGTTTTCTGTTACCTTGAGGTCAGGGATGTTGAACTTGTTGTTGGTAGACAAGTTATTGGTGCGAGTAGTGGCCACCATTAGCTTGTCCCAGGTCTGCTGACATGTCTTCTCCCCCGGAGCAGAAATCAACCAGAATTCTGTCATAGCTGCTGGCAGGAAATTTGTCCACCCGGCTGCTGATAAAAAGGAAGACACTGAGGATAATAATCAAAATTACAAGCAGCTATTCATAAGGGACACATTTGCTGTCATTTTAACATTTAAAATGATTGTTTCATTAAGAGCTTTGCTTTATCGTGCTAATCTATCTGGATTAGTTATTCCTAGTATTTGGAAACCAAAGCAATTTCAAGGAACAATAAGGCATAAATGTTTTAGGATGGACAAATCTACAAAGTTAAATGAGCTAAAAGTTGTCACAAATTAATTTAGTTTTCATTTAAGGTCAGTGCAGTGATTGATGTTCAAGTATTGTGCTTTTACAATTCCATGTCTGACATCTACACCTTTAGTTATTCTGAACATTATAATACATTATATAACAAACCATGAATACTTCAAATTATGCTGATAATTTCAAAAGGAAACAGCAAAATAAGAGCATCAGAAACATAATGACCTAATAAAAAATGTATTTATCTCTTTATAAACATTAAAGCTAAAAACCCAAAGATTTGATTGTCAGACTGTCAGAAACACAAGAAACGTGGAAAAGTACAGAGAATTTCACTACAGGCATCAGAGTCGGAAGGAATGGTGACTGAAGACTCATTAGATGGTTTGCATGTGTGCTGGGATGTAAGGTACAATTTTCTCTGTGGTTTACAGAGAATGGTTACAAAAATTAAAATGGACAATCAAGCTTAAACTGAAAACTATCAGGCCATTCCTACTGTGAGTGTTTGCTGAACAGCATCTCTGAATGCCCAGCATGTGAAACCTTGTAGAAGATGGGGACCAAACCACATGCTAAAGCTGGAAACTGAGAGCAAAGTAGGCACAGACTCCACAAAACGGGACAACAAAAATACTGGAAACACGCTGCCTGTTCTGATGAGTCTTAAAAATGTCATGTATTGATGATGGAACGTAGCGTAAACAACATGAAAGGATGGATTGCACCTTACTTGTCTAAACAAAAATAGAATGGGGGATGTGGCTGCTGACTGGCTTTACAAGTGCACCCATTTTCTAATGGTGCTCTGAGAGAAACACATTCTGGTCTCCAACGTTATTTCTAACATGACCAGCAGTCCACTGAATGGAGATGGCTCCATCACTCCCCTCCATGTCAGACCAACTAATGATATTGTGTCAATTAAAATAAAAATAAACTCAAAGGAATATTTCATCCACTAAATTCATTCGTGGCACAAAAGGGGTGAGCTTAATACATATTTATAAATATAAATTATAGGTTTTTTTTCTAGTTTACTTGTGAGGCTTCAGTTCATGATTTAACTTCAAACAGTGCATATATCCACTGTGTTATTTAAAAATGCCTCGAAGTATTGTTTTACCATTTCATTTGATAGAAGTATCCACACAAGCGCAGTTATATTATGATTATTAGTAATAATAAATGAGTGTTTCTTCTTATGCAATAACTTCCTTACATTTCCTAATAGTTCCGAATGCGGTGACAAAACTACAAATTGTAACATGAGACGGACAAGTCTCCATGTCTACTGAATGACGGTCATATGATCAGTTTCTTGCTGTGGACTAATGCTATATGATAAAACCCCCATTTTATTAAACGGCGTGAATACCACATGAGTCAAAGTTGCTTCTATTTGAGTCAGGATAATACTTGGGGTGAAAAAATAAGTATAGGCAGATAAATGTTACTGGGTCGTGTGTGTTTAGAATTAGTGCTAGCTTACTGCTGACACGATCCTAACGCTGTCACGACATTAATCAACAATTTATTAATTTACTTACCAATGTGTTTATTAGCTTCACCGTTTGTCCACAATGTGTAATTCTGTAAAAGAACGGCAACGTCTCATACACTGAACAGCTAAATGACAGTTTTAGACACAGTGGTTCTTCAACCAAGCATCTCACTCAGAGTCAGCTGACTAGAGAAGCAGTTCTGAGCATGCGCAAAAGGATCCTGCGCGCTACTGATGTCACGTGATCTTCAAGCGGCATCAATGCTGCGTCGTTCCCATAAACAGTAGGTTGTTACAAGTCAGAAACCTGTTAAGTATATGAATTGTACATTTAAAAAATATAATAATAATAATTATGTATATTTTTACAGAAAGCTTGTATAATTTATTTATATAAATTACAGTTATTTAAATAATTTAAACCCATAATTAAAATAAAATAATTGTAAAAACCAAAAACGTGATAATTCTTTAGGTTAACTGGCAACAGCTTAGTGACATGAATTGTTAACTTTAAAATCTTCCATATTTTGTAAAACAAAATTCCACACTGTTATTGTGTAAGTAAGTATACCTGTTTTAACTTTGTCATTTGTTCTCTTGGGTAGCCAAAAGTAAGTATATGTCATGTTTTGTTTTTAAGTTTTGTTATTATTATATAACTAACCATTACCTCAATTATTTTTAGATAAAATATTATTGTCCCAATTAACTTAATTAAATATAAATAAGTGTCTTGTTTTCATAGTTTTCTGATTGAAAAGTTAAAATAATTCAGATAAGGCTAATACTTTTCTTGAAATACTTTAAGGAGAAAAGAGTCTATTTGTTTAATATTTTTCAAATAAAACTGTTTACAGTACAAAATGTCACAGAATCAGAAAAATTTAGATTTTTTTTTTTTTACAAATATCTAATGCATGGCTCTGCTCAGTTCAGCAGCACATTGCCAAATCCACCTTTTGCACATGTTACAGAGGTACTAAAACAACAAAAAAAATGTCATAGATAAAGCCACCAGCCAGAAAAATGGTCAGCACCATAAATGCTGCTTCAGGGTTGTATTCTTAGAATGATATCAGCTGCTGATTATTTAAAATACTTGTTAAAAACCTGAAATACCTTTTGATGCAAAGGAACATTTTAACTTTAGCTGGAAGACAACAAGTAGAGATGGAAAATTTTTGACACAGATGTGAACTGTGATTAAGGTCATTCAAAACACCTGTGGTTTTCTGTTATAAAAACTCTGTTTAAATGAGCCATAGTAAATACATGACATTTGGCTGTCAAAAATATGACTTTTATTTCATTTCTGTTCTTCCTTGTCACTTAATCCTCTTTTAAACAGCTGCCACAGCACTCTGCTCTGTCATTCCTTGTCCATTAATATGTGAACAATGTTGTTATTTTGTATTTGTGGGTGTGTTGGACTTGTATTTATTAACTTATGCTGTTTTTTCTTGATATCCGTTACTTCTGGCTGAAAATTACATTTCCTCTCCAAGTACAAGGCAAACCTTTAACCAGGCTCAGTGGAACTGAAGCACAAAATTAAATCTTCTCCAGACCTCATGGCCCTGCATGTGAATCACAAACCACATACTATTGCATAAAGTCCAAGTTTCAAAGTAACATTTTAAGCGTGTGCTACGCAACAAGAAATTCTCTCTCTCTCTCTCTCTCTCTCTCTCTCTCTCTCTCTA
>JBAMHV010000018.1:12290974-12308290 GCA_037177535.1 Pseudomugil gertrudae
AGTCTCCAATCAGCCTATCCCCAAGGTGCATGTCTTTGGACTGTGGGAGGAAGCTGGAGTACCCGGAAAGAACCCACACTAACACGGGGAGAACATGCAAACTTCCCGGTTTGACCCCCACCCCAACCAGGGCTCGAACCGGCAACCTTCTTGCTGTGAGGCCACAGTGCTAACCAACTGCGCCACCATGCAGCCTCCACCAATTACCATTGCCCAATATTATAGCCTGAAGGTGCCGGGGAGCTATTGCAGAGCATCACTTATTTGGGGTTTATTCGAATTAATCATGAATATTATTTTCTTTTAGTGTTTATCTTCTTTCTTAGTGTCTTTGTGGATGATGGTAATGCTGATAATACATTTGAAGCACACGCAACACTGCATCATATAAGCTAAAACACTTTAAATTATATGTGTGATTATTATTTCTCTTGAATAAAAGCTTGTTCAATATGACAAAAAAAGAATGGCCAATTTTTGTGTTGCTGATTTGGATTCGTGGCTCTGATTGCTTTACTAAAACAACTTGACTTAAATTGAAAAGGAAGAGGTTCGTTGTGGGGTTTTGCAATAAGACAGGTATGGGCAACTCCGATCCTCGAGCGTCGCAGTCCTGCATGTGTTAGGAATTTCCCTCCTGCAACACACCTGACACACATCAGACTTAATTACCCGACTTGTGCAGAGCTTTACATCAAACTCTTAAAAAGTCTGCTAATTACCCATTGATTTAAGTCAGGTGTGTTGCAGTGGGGAAATTCCTAACGCTTGCAGGATTGTGGCCCTCGAGGACTGGAGTTGCCCATCCCTGCAATAAGATACAGGTATCAACATGACCTGGTGATCTTGTGTTATTGCTAATTCAGTCGAAAAAAAATTCTCGATTGGAGTAATACTAGACTTAAACTGGAAAATAAGTGCTTTGTTAGCGAAAAAGCTGGTATTTGTTGTGTAAAGATTAACTGATGGACCACAATCAACCAAGTGACTTGCACTGTCTCATAATCCAACGTGCACAAAAGTAAGCATCTGTTTGGAAAGTGCGAATCTAAAATTGTTAATGTGAAAAATATGTGTGTCAGTCGTTGCCAGCTAGTAAAAGTAAGCGTAAAAATCCATTTGCGTGTGTGTTCATATCACCTTGTGGCCAGCCATAGCTAGCCATGTGGGATTTTGGAAATGCAAAAAATTATTAAAATTTCACTACTTTTAGTTTCTCTAAATAAATTTAACAATAAAATCTAAAAAAAAATAAAATAAAAATGTGGTCCAATGCTATTGGCTTAAAAAAGTTGCATGTATGACATCATCACACAAGGACCACCCATTTAGCTCAGTTACTCGACAGACTATTGGTTGAGCTTAGTCATGTACCACGTGACCATCAGTAGAGGTCGATGTAACCACGCCCCTCACCTAGCTATTAGTTGTTTAATCAATAAAGTCTACTTAACAAGTCATATACTACATTAAATTCAGGAAATGAGCTATAAAACACATCACATGGACAGTCAAGACCCGTGCTGACAATTCTAGAGGGACAGTAAAAAAGTTATACAGTTTATTGTATGAGCGATTTTTCATTGGTCAGTTTGTGCAATATGCAAATTAAATGGCTACGTCAGATCCTGAAGTTAAGCGCCATTTTTTCCCCTCAATAGAGGAAGAAAGGGACAAAAGCTGAACTAAAATAACTTATCTTCGGAGCCCGCTAGTTGTTGTCGCCGTTCATATTTTACTTAAGTCTTTATAAGACGGCGTGTGTAGGCGGGGGTGCTGCTCCGGTGAGTGTCTGCGTGCAGCACTGGTAGCAGACGCAGCACACCGACACACAGTCGCGGGCCGGTGGAAGTGGGGAACCAAAGCCCTACTGAAGGTGGCACAGCGACGACTAACGATAATCTACGCCTAAAACTGTACGGGGTAAGATTCATTAGAGGAGGTTGTTGACATTCTCAAGCATGAGGATGCGCGGTGACCAGCTTGGTGACCCAGCATGTTGCTGTCAAAATGCCACCAGCGGTTTTTTTTTTACTTACCACAATGTGGCCCTGAAATGCACTATAATGCTAGCGTGGTTTGCAATGTAGTGAAGGGACCGATTATAAGCAGATGGTACAAGTCCCCCTCTTTTAATAAAACATAAATAACAGACTGAATGGTTGATATGTACCTGGATACTGAGAAAGAGGTAGCAGTCGCACGGATTGTTGTATTGCACAGGTACCTGTGCAGATATGCTTAGCCATGCTGTATCCTATTCATGTTTAGGATGATGATTTTAATAATATTTTTACCAAATCACTTTCCTTTTTGTATGTTCAGATATTTATATAACTCTCTAGCTTTGTGATCTCCTTTAATATTAATATTTAAGCTAAATCTAGATTGTGCTTTTTTTTAATGGACCTAAGTGTGTTAAATTATTCTGTGCTATATCTAACTCTGCAATAAATGGCATTTAATGTTTTTTTCTATCAAGGTTTGTTGGAATCATGTATCAGCTTCCAGTTGGAAATATTGAGAAGATCCGAAAGGCACGTAAAGCAGTGAAAAACATTTTAAGTGAGATCGGTCTACAAGATTGTCAGGACCTGTTGAAGGTATGTTGTATTTTGGAAAATGATCTATAATATCTGCTGGATTTTGGTCTGACCTGAATGATGTGAATAACCGGTTTGGGAAACAACTGTTATTATTTTATTTATTTTACTTTTGAAGCACTAAAAGTGTTGTACAGTATTTTCTTTTGGCAGCTCATGTGAGTTTTTAAAATATATATATTTATATATAATATAAATAAAAAATAAGTTGTTGCTCTGAATTGATTAACGGGTGTGTCTTGACTTTCTGCTCTGGAAGGACACGCTTGCCTAAAACTAAGACATTTAGTAAAACATTTATTAGTAGATGCATAAAATATTACTACTATATAATAGACTTAAATCATGGAAGCCTTTTTTTTTACATAAGTCTCCATTTTTTTCAGATGGATTTTTGAAAATGGGGTTTGGTCTAATTTGGATTCCATGGGAGTGATTATGGGAGTGATTGGGATCACCATCTGGATCCAGACATTTTTTTAAAAAGATTGCTTAATATAGCTAGAGAGTGACATTTCCAGTATATACACACAGAACTCAATAATACATGATCAGGATGCTTGGTTGAAAAAGAAAAAAAGACTCCAACGGGTTTTACAAGGTCCTGTCAAAATTCTGTATTCTACGACCAGGAAACAATAAGGGATCTTTATTTTCATCACTGCAAAAGAACAAATTAGGATATATGCAACAAAAACCAGAATATAGCCATAACACTGTGGATTCATTATTATTTAATCCAATTGTTTATGCATATAAATGCATGTAGGGTGAAAATTACAGTATGGGTGGAAATTATCTGCTTTTTGTAGGTCTGAGCTAATAGTTGAGAGGCTCACTTTTACACTCGGGACCCAGTTCTGGCATGAAAATCTGAGTGTGCTCAAATTGTCCTTTGTTTATTAGCAGGGACTAAAATGTGTTGACTGTCTTTAGAATGAAAAGGAATATTATTAAATGTGTGGTTTAATGTAAATTTAAAATGTATTAAACTATAAAAGCTAAAGAGGTTTTGTGTTAATCCCAGTAGTGTATGAGTGATTCAAACATAATTGGGTCTGATGGCTTGTCTGTGTGATATTATAAACACAAATGATATGAATCGTTTGAGCTAAAACTGAGCATCATAGCTCCTGATTGGATTAAACTGTTAGTTTCAATGAAACGAACGAACTGGCGGTTCGTCCATCATTCAGACTTCATGTTTTAAAGTTTCCCTTGTTTACTTGGAAACCACTTGTAATGGTGCAATGACCTGTTTATAATTTAGATGTTTTGCTTGTGTATCTAATGTAGGACATCACTGAAAACCCAGAGAAAACCTCAGAGGAAGATGAAGCCTTTCAAGAAACAAACTGGGTTGATATCACAGAAGGATACAGTAGCCGACAGAGAAAGAAGGTAAATGTGGTAATGTGCTACTTCTAATAATTTTAATAATTAAACTACAGCCCCAATTTTGAAAAGGTTTGGGTGCCTCCATAAAATAATGCAGTGATAAGCAAATCTCATAAACCCAATAACTTGGGCACAGTAAAACTTATAAAACATCAAAGATTTTAATAGAAATTTATTTTATTTTAAAAAGATTGTCTCATCCTGAATTTAAATGCAGCGATGCCTCTGAAAGTGTCAGTGTGTAGCATCACCTTTTCTTCTAGTAGTCCATGAATGTTTGAACCATTTCTGGGACTTTTGGGGAAAATTATACCGTCTTCGTATCTGATTAAGGATAATAATTTAACAGTATTCTTCTTGGCTGGATCTTGTTTTTTAATGATGCATCGAATGTCCTGACTACAGGCATGAAAGTCCAGCACCTGGACTGTTCTATTGTGTAGTCAAGCTATTGTAATAGATACTGTATGAGGTTTAGCTTTGTCTTGCTGAAGTGTGCAGGGTCTTTCCTGAAAAGACCATCTAGATGGACACATATTGTTCCAAAACCTGTTTTTATATATTTTCTAAATATGTTATCATGCACTGAAGGTTATGATGAAATATTATTGGTCTCTGCATGTTGATGTTGCTAATCAAATTAAGTCAAACTTTATTTGTATAGCACATTTCATACAGAGTAACACAAAGTGCTTTACATATTAAAAACATTGAATAAAATATAAGGGGGAATAAAATGTCGCTCCAGTTGTTTCCTTTTAATACCACTTACTTTTTAAGACTTTTATTATCCCTGTTCCAAGCTTGAAACATATTGCTGCCATTAAAAATCTGATATTTTCCATAAAATTGTAAAATACCTCTTAACTACTTTCGGGCTCAGTTGTGAACAAAATGTTGAGTTTACACGATTTGATTTGATTAGGCTTTAAAAACCAGAGTTAGGTTCTGTAAAGGAACATTTCAGTACTGCCCTCATCAGTTGCAGGTACAGAAAAGTACACCGTTTTACCACAAAGATCAGAATATAAGCACTTCTGCTGGGTGAAGGAACATCTCAGCAGCTTTTGTTGCTGTGAATAACTGAGGCAGGAATAGGAGACATTTTTTTTCTACTTCATAAACAATTGCTTGATTTTTTTTAAAAAAACATATTCATGATTATATTCTCTCTTATATTGAGTTTTTCTGATGTTTTTTCTTTTATTCTTTTTATTTAGTGGCCCTATAGGTCCCGAGCTTTGTGTTGCAACCTGTGCAAGTACTCTTCGCAAAACCTCTACAACTTCAGAAGTCACGTCTCTCGTTGCCATGGATATGTTCAGACATACTGTGCACTTGCACCCTGCTCTCAGTGCCTCTTTATCGCTCACCCCAAGGTTGTCAAAAAGCACATGCTCTTCTTCCATGCCAAACTTCCTGTACCAAACTTGCAGCCGCAGAGGGAAGGCCCCACACCTGCCCATCGTAGTAATGAGAGGTATCAGTGTCGAAAGTGTGGGTTTCCAAGCCCTTCCATCTTTGCGATGAAGAAGCACATCATTCTGAAGCATCTGGACCATTTGGCGGAGCAGTACATAGGTTATCGATTACACCAACAAATGACTACAACCATGAAGATTTACTGCTGTAAGGTGTGCAAGGTGAACACTGGTACTTTAGACCAAATGTTGCACCACATGCTAGTGGAACCAGCACACTTTTCAGTCAGCACACAAGTGCAGAGTTTGATTTATGAGAACAAGAACTACACAATTAAACCAACACCAAATGGGAATGGCTTGTTTGTGACTTTCCCAAGTATTGCCCCTAAACCACAGCAACCTCACATGATCAACAGTAATTCTTTGGTTATACCAAGTAATGGCCAACCTACAGGGACTGTAGTGGCTTTACAGCAAGTACAAGGAGCTACAAACAGTACTACATTGATCTGTGCTCCTGGAACTAACCAAGCTTTTTTGCCCCCTCAAGCATCAGCGCTAGTGCAGCTTGCTAGTGCTGAAGCTAAAGGATTGCTACAGCCCGGTGCAACGATAGCCCTCCGAAGTGCTGTGTCCCAGAGTTCGAGTATGATCCAGCTTCCCACAGTGTCCAATGTGTCTCTGAAACAGGCACCCGTAACATTATCCCCTGCCATATCCCAACCACCACAGGCCCCACAAGGACATCGGATTGTTCTTCCACCAGGACTGCAAGCCAGTGTGGCCACTGTCTCTGGGGCAGCACCTAAGTCTACAGTCATTACACAGAATGCATCAAACCACAAAGCCCTACAGGGTACCATGCTGACATCTCAGTCCCTGCTAAGTCACCTGGTCCCGACTGGCAACAAGGTAAACGGCATGCCCACATACACTTTTGCACCACTGCAAGCAGCATTGCCTGTCTCTCAGAGAGCTTCGCCCCTTAAGCCTGTTGAGCCAATGAGTAACTCTGCACCACAAACCAAGAAATGGATCACATGCCCCCTTTGCAATGAACTTTTTCCTTCCAATGTATTTGACATACATACAGAGGTTGCCCATCAGACAAAATCCTTTACATCCAAGATAGAAAGTGTCGCTGCCAGAGCATCATTCCTGAAGAAAATGCCTGACAAGACTGTCAAATGTCTAATATGCAAAATTCTGCTATCAGAAAAGAGTGTCTTCCAGCACCTGCTGCATGGCCTCAACTGTTTATACTGTTCTGCATTGTTCTTTTCAATCAAACAGCTTGCTGAGCATGTAAAGCAGCACAATCCCACAAGCAAAGCATACTGTGATTTCCTAAGGCAGAAGTACAGGGTCTATACTAAAGGTGCAGCAATCCTATTCCCCTACTTTGATGTGAACACAACAGCACCTAAAGAGGTTCTAGGAGAAACCGAGGTCAATCTTGCCCTTGTTACAAATTCCCTTGACCTGATCTTCTTTAAGCTGCAGCCCACCAAACAGCAAGAAATCTGCCCATTGCCTGCAAAAATCAACAGTGCGTACTGTCCCTTCTGTGACGAAAAGTTTCAGAATGAATCTGATCACCTCCAGCACCTCAAACAGAAGCACTTTGTAGCGCCCACTATTCATGCCATCCTCAAGACAGAGGCTTTCAAGTGCATATACTGCAACGGTGTCTATACAGGAAAGGTCACTCAGCAGGCTGTCATGCTGCATATTCAGCGATGCCGCTGTTCACCAAAGCCACCACAGCCACCACAACCACCTAAGCCCACAGTAGTACTCCAACAGCAGCCACCAAAACCAGTCCAGCAGCTCAGTCAGCCTTCTGGGCTTTACTTTGTCCAAGTGCCAAAGGGCCTGACTATGGCACAGACTTTAGCCCCAGCTCGTGTGATTCCTGCTGCACGACCTGTGGATCCTCCAGAGACAGAGGCAGAGCTGCAGTCTAAGAAGAGGCTGGAAGCTGCACTGAAGCAAGTGATGGAGGTCAACAGACGAGAGAGAGAACAAAGGGCTGCCTTGCGCAAGAAGCGAGAACTCGAGAAGCGAGAGAAGGAGAAACTGTTGCAAGAGAAAAAGTTGACCCCACCAGAGCCTGAGTTTCAGAGTGACCCGACTGTCAAGCTTGCGTTGGAACCCACAGCAGCAGAGCGCCGCTGCAGCGACGAGCGCAGAGACTTCATATCCAAGTACTTTAACTTGAATCCTTACGCAACCAAAACTGAGACTGAGGAGCTGTGCAGGAGGCTGAACCTCACCAGACCAGAGCTGGCAGCGCTCTTCAGCAAGAAGCGCAGCAAAAGTATGAAAAGCCTCAAAAGGAACACGGCTGCTGTCTTCCTAGGCTTCAACATGACTGAACTGAGCAAAGTTAAGCACAACCTCTTGATTCCAGAGCAGCAACCACCTGCTGAGCCCACAGAAACACAGCCAGCTGAGGCAGCTGATCCAGCTGAGGAGATGGGAAATGGAGAGGATGATCCAGAACCAATGGATGAAAGTGAAGCTGCGGGTATTCCAGAAACGACTAGTGAAAGTGGAACTAAAAAAGATGCTGAGCGGATGGATGAAAGTGTAGTTGACCAAGTTCCAGACGAGGAACAAGCAGAGCCAATGGAATGAGTTGAGATTGTGTGAAAATGGGACCTGACAGAAAATAATGCAAATGTCTGACTTTAAACCAGAAAAACTGCTAATTTGGGATGGCCTTTTGTGTTGACAGTTATGGAGAAATTTGCCATGCCTCATGCATTTCCTAACATACACGTTATTGTGCAAGTGGGGACAGTTTAATGTGGCCTTCATTAATAGTGCTTCATTTGACCTCAGTATGTTAGTAGTCCATATGCTCATTTCCATATAATACAATTTTTATGTTGCTGATAATTCCCTGAAAACAGTATAAACAATTAAGTAATAAACATTTGTTCACTGCCTACTTAGCTTCACCAGTATGCTGCTGGTATTAATGTCATTCAATTAATGGTTAGATTTCAACCCAAGTACTGCTCTGCCTCTTGTAGTTGCATTTTACACCCTTTATTTAAGCCCATTTGTACAAATGTATGTGTTTATGCTTAATATATAGTTGATTTATTATATCCAAGTTAATTTTATACATTTGATACTTCTGTCACATGCACAGCTGCGTCCATATTGTTTTTATTAATTGATTCTGGTCATACCCTTTGGTCCACTTGTGTTTTTCTTCTCCAATAACTCCTGGAAATGTTGTTCAGACTATACATGGTGGTGGTTAAATCCCCATAGTTGATGAAAACCTGACCATGTTTGCATGACTTTTTGGTTTGTTTTAATGACTTTTCAGACAATATGATTTGTGCCACTATAAACTCCACATATTTATGTAAACCTTTGGAAATTCCCATAATAATTCAACATCACTTAAATGTTATTGGGTGTTCCTTGTGCTGCTTCTGTTTTCCTGACTGCTGTTTTTTTTGTACTATACTTGTATTTTCTATAATTCATAGAATATAAAAGCTGTCAGGTTAGGTAAGAAAGTATCAGTATGTCCAAGGCCACTGTGTTGTTAAAAATACAAATAAAGCAGTTTTCTTTTACATAAAAGATTCATTTTTACTTTGTAAAATAAAGTGTTATTTTCCTTTAGTTAAAGCATCCCAAGCTTTTTTAATCTCAAAGTGGAAACATAGGGTCACAACATTATGATGCTTCATCAGTTGCCATATTCCCCTGAAAAACATCATTAAGATTGACTGTTTTGTGTCTGCAACACATTTCGTAGTCTTGTTTGTGCGTCCAGCTGAACATCACAAAGTTAAATGCATACAGGCCACACAGTGGAGCTAATACTGCAGTAATGCTGATGGAAAATGATCAACACCTCTGAGCTTCTGTTCTATTAAACCACAAATCTAAATATTTCACTCTATTTCCCTTCATTATTGTCACATATGACATAAAGGAAGGTGGAAAAGTGGGATCAAGTTAAAAGCTGCAGATTCTGACAAGACCAGTATGTGGAGTTCTGATCATTTTTGGGTTAACTGGTCTCTAATTTGACAGATTCAACCTCACCACAGACTCATGTCTATTCTGTATTTTCAGAGCAAGTAGATGTTTTTTTTCTTCTCTTTTCCAAACTCATGAAAGTCTCTACTTCATGACAGCTTTGATTTTATCAAGTACTGATGGACCCTCGTAGTTGTTGGTTTGAATAGCTGCCAGGCTCTTTAGGTATTCCACCGGAAGCCCGTTCTGCTCTGCACCCAGACATACCACCTTTAAAATAAAAAAATAAACAGTGACAGGAAGAAATATTTGTGTTAAAATCACTAAAATGCTGTATTATTTAACTCTGTAATGCATAACAGTGTCGCAGAGTAAATGGAGTGTGCCGTGTTAGGTCCGGCTGAGGCTCACACCTGCTTGTACTGAGGTGAAGGAGGACAGGCGTGGAAATTGTTCATCTGATAGGTCCTGCAGAGCATAGGACCTCGATCGGTCTCCACAGAGACTTCCATTGGAGAGTATTGTCCGAGGCGTACTCCTTCCTGGCTTAAGGGGCATGAACAGGAAGAAAAAAATAAGGTAAAAGTTACAATCAAAACTATTTACTTCTACACTGATTAACAGATATGTGCTTGTGTGTGTCTCACTTGTCCAAGCTCGTGAGGTTTTCATTGTTTAAAGTCCAGATAACCCCCCACACCTCTGCGCCTGGACAGGACTCAATGGTGGCCACTCCACCATGCCATGCACTTTCCACGTGTTTCTCCCAAAGACCAAAGTCCAGCTTATAGTCCTGTACACGTGCACACACAGACTTAGAGCATGTTGATGGGCAAGACTGTACTGAACATGAGACTGAGCAGTAAGGGGGTTAATGAATGGGGTTATTTGTCATTTTAGCAGCATCCCCAGTGAGTTTGTTTTGCATTTGGGAATAGCGTGATCAGAGTACAGTGCACTTAGATCCTGTTGTTGCAGCTGTTTCATTAAAGAAGACATTAAAGCAACACCCTCGTAAGAGGTTGATACTATCAGTAATACTATGTAGCTCAGCCAGTTGTTACATATTAATATTAAAATCTTATATGAACTTAAAATTGTTGTTTGTGCACTTGTGTGAAGCATTGCTATGCTTGGTGTTTAAAGACTGTTATTTTAGCAAAAGTCTGGAAAATGATCTGCAGTTCTCGTCAGCCATGATGCAACAGTGAAAAAAGACAAACTTGCATGTACTATTATTATAACTTATCTTACTGTAACATAGTAGCTTTCGAGTCCAGGTAACCCTGTATGAGAACATACAATCCAGTGAATGACTCATTAAAGCCTCTAGATTGAATCAGCAACAGTAAATGCAGCGTGGCTTTTTATTCACACTAAATTACATCAATATGAAGGCAAACAAATGCAAAGATTATCTAAAAGCTGCACTTAACATACTGCTGTGAAAAGGGTGGGTCACTACCACAATGAAACTTGACAACTACAGTTTTTATTACATAAATAAGCTAAATTGGATATAATTTTGTTACAATTATATTTATTACTTGAGAGAATTGCTTCTAACCATATGGATTGTAAAATTGCACATATTCTTTGAACCCTAACCAGTTTTTAAAAGAGCAAAATGAGCATGAAAACAAACTTTGACAGGCACGTGTTAAAATAAACAGCTAAATGTTTATTATGAAAGTTGACCACTGCTTGTGAAAATGACGCTTTTCACACGCACAGGCTCGTCTGACATCGACATGTCAACCAAAAAAGTGTGAAGTTTATGAGGAGTATACTGTTAAATGGTAGACGCATCAGAGTGATTGTCTGCGGATACAACTTGTTGTTTTCAGTCTTTTTTACGTTTTAGTGACAGGTACGTGAACGTGCTGCATTCACGTTTCCTCTTTAAAAGGAAACATTGCAGTCTGTTAGCATGGTTTTTGCGTTTTTGACCCTTTCAGAAATGAGCCAAATGATGCCCAAGGAAAACGAGATTCATATATATGCCGTTGGTAATTTTACAAAACCTCAGCGCATTGTTTATTGTATAATATACTACAAACCTTTAGTCGACCCGTAGAAAAAAATATCGCCGAGGGGTTAGCCAGCTGTAGTCTTTCTTTCAGCAAGTTGCTTCCAAAGGCGAAATACCTAAATTGCCCACAGGTAACAGCGGACATCTTTAATGAGATATTTCTTCGTAAGGTGTTACAGGAAGTATGAGAGGAAGACTACATACAGGAACTATTCGTGCTTCGTCGGTGTAACATAAGCGAACACCACCGGCCTTTTCACCGCGCCCAATGATGAGACCTGGTGACTGCGATGATTAATGCATATAAATATTTATATTGTAAAATTATCACAAAATTTTGGAACCATTTATTCTGGTTAATATTTATCTGGTTGTGTATTTAATTTATATATATATATTTAATTAGCCTATATTTAGGAACCATTTTCAGTTCGAAAGCTGTTCAACATTAAAATGTTTAAACTATCAATTTTGCATGTCAACTTCCTACAAAAAAAATTGGATCACATTCCTTCATTTATGCATAAAATGAACATTTTTGTTAAAAAAAAAAATAAAAGCCTCTGAAACTAAGAACCACGAGTGCGCCATCTAGCGGCTGGAGGTCGCACTGCACATTCACGCATTAAACAGTTTATTTTAAGCATTTGTGCTGAATCTACTGTCTGTACCAATTATGTTTTTAAGTCTTGTTGATCAGAACTTTATCCATCTTAAAAGGCACAAAATTCATGTAAATTAAGTGATTTTTTTCCTTTTCTTACAATACACCTTTCAGTTACTTGAATGTAACAGCCAAAATATAATTGCAATATAGGTTGTTTGATTATTTAACACATCCTCCATTTCATTTGTTAAAAATAACTTACTATATATTTAATGAAACCTGTTAACTTTTAGCCTTTGATCCAGTTTTACATCAGTGTCAGCCATTCAAATCTTCAGCAGCTGTGATAACAACAATGCTTACAGTAATTAATACTTTTAAAAATAATGTAGAACTGGAAATAATTTTACACTTCCTTCCTGCCGACGACTTTTTTGTGCAAAGACACTTTATTCAACATTGTACAGAAAACAAAGTAGGGCAATCAATGAAACTGAACTAAAAGCTCAGTCGTGATTACCTCCTAAGAACTTTGATGTACAAAATAAGGAAAAATAGTAACTAAAAGCATGTTGAAAAATACATTGTTTCAAATGAACAGGAACAACAAAAAATCCTGTACAAACAGTGGGGTAGCAAAAGAAAAAAACAAAAACACATGGCCTTGGAATCATCTCCTCGGTCCACCTCGCCCTCGTCCTCTTCCTCTGCCACGTCCTCGTCCCCTGCCTCGTCCCCGTCCAGCAACTGAAACATCCGATAAACAATCAGCATTCAAGAGTACCAAAAATAAAATGGTGTGGGTTATTCAAGATAACTTCTTTTCTCTTTTTGAGGGTTACTATAAAAGAACTATATTAATGAATCCAAACAGTTATGAGCCTTAGGAAGTCCAGAGCTGCTGCTTTTATTTATTAAAGCAAGTAACTGACTGCAAATAAATCCAACATCCTGTTTTCTTAATACTGATCACTTGGTGCTTGCTAGAAAATGACCCAGAAAAACAAGATGAAAAGCATCAAGCAAAAGAAAACCCTATTGTAAACATGTAAACATTACATGAAACGGGGGTTTCACACCTTTATACCCCTAAACACCATCTTTAGGGAAAGACACTCCATATTTTGTTGCCAATGCCTCAGGACAAGCCTCATTTGCAGAACTATTGTCATAACAGATCTGTGATACATGCATTGCTTTTAAACTTTAAACCAAGAAGTTTTATACAACACAATTTACTGCAGAAAACATATAGAATGGCTTTATGTCTTTATATAGACAAAGACAAAGCCCCAATGCTTTCAAAACTGAATATAGTGCCTTTTGTAAAAATTTAATACACAATATTGATGATACATTTGCACATTTTGGCCATTCCTCACCTGCTTCTCTCTTCTTGGACTTGATTTTTGGCTCAATGTCCACCAGCAAGGTATCCAGCGGGAGACTGTCTGGCAGGATGAAGTAGCGAATGTTGTTTCCACGAATGCTGAGCGACTCCAGCTGAGTGGGCTCCCTGTTCTTCAGGGTCATTTTCACCGCCTTCAGGTGAGTGTTCATGCTCACATCAACACCTTCAAAAACGTAGAGAACAGGAATAAAAACATGAAAAAATCTAATAACTCACCAACCGACCACAAAATTAAGGAGCGTGGTATCAGAACCGGTGTTTATTAGAAGAGGTCAGGTAAGACATCTTCTTTCGTCCCTTTCTGGCTGCTAATAACTTCATCCATTAACCCCTGCAACCTTCCCACCAATCACTTTACTGTAGAAAGATAACTTTTTAACTCAAACTGTTTCTTTGATCTACTTTATGTTACTATAGCTAGTGTTTTATTTAGTCTGTACAATTTTGCCAGTGGTAAATATATTGTGAATTCAATCATAATACACATCAGTGATATGAAAACTAATATATTTCAAGTTTGCATTTTAAGTAATGTGGAAAACAAAAAGCATACTGGTTATTTCCATTTGTTCAGGCGCAGCAATATGCGCGTTGGAGAGAAAAAAAAGATTTAAAGATTAAATAACAAACAATTTCACTTCAAAGCTTATATAAAAAAGTAACGTTAGAGGAGAGTATAGGAAGTATTCAGTTAAATCTAAATAATAAAATGATTAAATATTAATTGACAGTTCTTAAGATGGATCATGTGGTTTGCAGCAGCACACAATAAAAAAGATGCATCTTTTGGTTGTACAGAATTTAGAAAGTACTCCTTTAAAAAAATTGATAAAAATGGGTAATTTGCTATTTTGCAGCAGCCAATCGCAGACTACCAGTTGCAATGTTTACTAAAGAGACATCACCCTGTCTTACCAGTGGACACCAAAGTATGACTGACATTAGTGATCATCTTTAGATATACACGCTGGTGTGTTTTATGGTCTTTAAACTTTACTATGTAAACACTTCTGTTTGAACTAAGAAAACCCTACAGTGTTCACTAAAAGGCCTTCGGATCCTGTTTTATATGAATAGATGTAGTTAGGAGTAAGGTTGTACATTTGAAACCAGTTCAACTTAAGAGCCAGCTCCAAATGTTCAGACACTGTAAGCGTGCACCACACTACATAAAAATAAATAAAAACAATGGAAAGCTATAATGTTGTATTGGCCAGACCAATATTACTAACAGATTATATAAGTACAGATGCACAGAAGAGCCAGCAGCTTACTCACGACTCTACTCTGTTCTTTTACATGACTAAAGCAGCTAGTTGCTGGTGGTCTGTCAGATGTACAGCTTCAATTTAGTGTAAATATTTTTCTTTCAATTCAGTTGTAGTGTAAAATAAATTTAATAGGCTCCTATTGTCTCTTGATGTTGGAGAATTGATCACAAATTAACTAAATTTTTATTTCTACTGGTGGATATATTTTTGCTGGACGTCTTGGTAGAGGAGCAAGAGGAGCATATTCTGTGTGCTCATCATGTGCAATACAGAAACCAGCGGAGAAATGATGTGCAGTAGTGTAAATAAGACTAATAAAATTACACTCACCAATTTCCTAGTAAAACTAAAAAATTATAAACTAAAAATCTCAAACTAAAAGTATGAACCCTAATCACTAAATCAACATTTCATATGTAGTCAGAATACTTTAAAAGTGGTATGTCCCTCTCGGCAGGGATGAAGAAAAACGTCAACAAAGTACTTACCTGTGATTGTGCCATGGACCTGGGTGCCATTCTTTAATTCAATGGTTACAGTCTCATGGCTGAGTTTCATCAAAAACCTAAAGAGTAAGATCGATAAAGATTACAATTAGTCAGCGTCGACCTTTGGGCTTAGCATTTCATATTTCTCACATTATTAAAGAGATTAGCTTGGAGTTAGCTTATCAGCAAGTTTTGGCTACTGGAGATTTAGCTTCCTTTACTAAAGCAATGTACTCCATAGTAGCACATGTCAAAACAAAAGGATTATTGGTTTAATATCAAGAAATAAACTAATTTGAAGGACATTTTAGAGCAATACATTAATCTGATTTGTAGAAACTGAGCAACTTTTCGGATTAGCCAGAAACAGACCAGGCCTTCGCCCGAGTCTGCAAAGCCTAAAATGTTTAACTATTATTTAAATACGCCGAATATTGCAAAAACAGAATAAACTACATGCGTATATATTAGTGCTGTGCTGTTTCATCACTGAGTATTGTAACATTGGACACCCCCCATTCATTCGAGATTGCTTCCCGCCTCATAACCAACAGTCGGTGTACAATCTAGACCCATCTACTTGCACGATTTAGATTTAAGCACTTCATGTTTGCACAATCGTTAAATTATTAGTTTTCACCGATTGATACCTGACTAGTTTCATGATGATGATGGGCAGCAGAGATTAATCCTCCACCGAAGAGAAAAATTGCAGCGCTGGGGTGAAAACACAGGCCGCTGTTGTACCAGTTACGTTCTGGTCGCGGAAATATTACGTCACGAAATAAGCGTCCACATTTTTGCTCCACAACAAAGGGGACATCAATAGTTTGCAGTATTTTTTTATAATAATCTAATATTATAGTATTATAGTATATTATAATATATAATTTATAATTATAATATTCTTTGTGCCATTTTCCTGATGTTGATTACTTTTGTTTTTTTATTACTTTTAGTGGTTTTACTGTGTTGTAACTAACCCAATGTTTAATAAAGTTTTTGAAAAAGAAAGCTCAGCATTGCTGCCACCTTCTGGTTGAATTATAAACAGGTTTGACAAATAAGTGTTAGATTTGTATATTGCTGGTTAATTGACATTTAAAGGATAAAATGTTTTTTAAATTTATCTTTAGTTCCAACTTAATTACATAAAAAATACTGCGATCCTTTACAAAACAGAATTGCTATAAGGATTTAATCTATCATATTGAAAAATTAACATATATTATAATTCATAAGAGAGGCAGCTTCGTTTAAAGAGAGGCAGCTTCTGTTTTAGGCAAGGCAAGTTTATTTGTATAGCACCTTTCATGTACAAAACAACTCAAAGTGCTTTACATTAAAACAGAAAAGCATAAAAACAGCAGAAATCACAATAAAATCATAAATTAAATCAAATTTAGTCACTAACGTGGGCTTGTCTGACCATTTCTGTATCCTGTTTGACTTACTGATTACTCATAATGTCCAAACTACCTGCTTCTCAGTTAAAAAGAGATACATTAATGAGAGAACAAGTGCAGAGTTTATCAAGGCCATTGCTTTGTCATCTGATGGACTATTGAATAATTTCAATGTGAAAATCTCAAATGTAATGGATGCTATTGCACCAATAAGAATCAAAACTACCGTGAGCAAACAGAAGACACCATAAGCAAATACTAAAATGGTTGCAAATCTGAAAAGAGAATGTAGAAAAGCTGAATGTAAGTGGAGGAAAACTAAGCTTTATATCTATTACGAGCTGTACAAGCAAAGCCTGCAAAATTATAACAATGAGCTGCGCCAGGCCAGAGAGCGGCATCTATCTCACATGATAAACAAGAGTCAAATGAGAACACAATCAAATTAGAAATGGGTCAAATTAAAAAACCCAGAACTCTACATTTTTCACACAATTTAATATGATTGATTTAAAAATCCTACGGGAAATAGTTTGGCATTTAAAATCAACAACATGCTCTCTGGACATGATGCCATCTACTTATTGTCAACAGCTCACTGGCAACAGGTGTTTTTCCCAAGTCACTGAAGATAGCTGCCATTAAGCCACTCCTAAAGAAAA
>JBAMHV010000018.1:12308390-12327756 GCA_037177535.1 Pseudomugil gertrudae
AACCTTGGCGTGCTGATAGACTCAGATCTGACTTTCAGCAGCCACATCAAAGCTGTGACTAAGACAGCTTTTTACCATCAGAAACAACAGGATTAAAAATTTAGTCTCCCAGAAAGACCAGGAGAAACTCATCCATGCATTTATCTCAAGCAGGCTGGATTACTGTAATGGTCTTTTAACAGGACTTCCTAAAAAGAGCATTGAACATCTGCAGCTCAGAGCTTTAACTGGTACAAAGAGATCTGAACACATCACACCAGTAAAGATTCACACTGGTTTCAAGTGTGTTACAGATTTTCAAAACTCTGTTTATAAGTCCCATAATATAAACTAAGATGAGCTCTTAGATCTAAAGACTCAGGTGAGCTGATCCAGACCAGAGTCCAGACTAAACATGGAGAAGCAGCATTTAGCCGTTATGCTGCAAACATGTGGAGATAAAACTTTCACATGTACACACTTTAAATGCAAAATAAAAACATTTTTTTCTCATGCGCTTATGAATCACATCTGCACGGTAACTCTATCTGATTTAGCTTTTAAGGACTTTAATTTAATCTATGATTTTATTATGATTTTTGCCATTTTTATTCTTTTTACAACATCTGTAATGCTTTTACTGTTTTTATGTAAAGCACTTTGAATTGTCCTGTACATGAAAGGTGCTATACAAATAAACTTGCCTTGGAAGATTTAGCATTCAAAGAACTCAATAACAACAACAGACACACTTTCAGGTCTTTTTATTGGGAGTAAACTTTGCACCGATACTTTCATTCAGAGATTTGGCCACACATCAAACCGTTCTTGAGATCAGTGGGGAATGTATCAAGTATAATCTATGAGAGTGTATTTTAGGGTTTTGTTTTTCATAATTATGACGTTATATAGTCGAGGGAGCATTAAGTCATCAACAGAATGTATTGAGCACAAAATGCCACAAGACCATTCATTCACACCATCAGTCCACTTCCAAAAGAAAATAATAAAACCATCATCCCATGTCTCAGGGAATGATTTCAAGATGTTACAGGCAACACCCACCCCTCCATGTCAATAGGCTTTTACATGTTTGAACTGTTACAGTTGGTACCTGCAACCTATTCAGCACCTTCCCCCTTTGAATCCTTAATACATTAAATAGTTTTTAAGGTTCATCACTTCAAATCTCACGTTCAAATCTCAAACTATGACATGTGACATGTCTACTAAAGGGAGACGCCTCAGTTTCCTATACACAATGCCGTTAAAGGTTTTAACCAAATACACGTTTGAGCTCTCATCACAGCAGGCAGTGTTTAATTCCCCTGTAAACATTTTAGCTAGGCATGATTTTAAACCCAAAGGCTTAATGATAATTAGGGAGTCACTTGCGAAATGCCTCATAAATTCAGAGGGCAGTCTGATTTGAACATTCAGATGAATGACTGTTCATTAGTGTAAAACTTTCCTCAGTGAGCCTCAAAGCAGCTTCAGACTAAACAGCCAGAACACAGGTGCAGGTACTTTGGGGCTTATTTAAATTAAAACAAACCAGTCATTTCATCACAAATCCTGTGAATTAAAGTGGTATTACTCTCCATTACATCTCAACAGCTACTTTGTTTAGCATGATAAAAAATGAATAAATAGATCAACAAAAAGGCACAGACCAGGTGCCTCTGGCCTCAACTAGAAGAAAGGGTGTCTCCGTTAGGATTAAAATAATATAAACAAATATGAAAGATAAATGACAGTAGATACCCAACACAGGTCCCGCCATACTGTACTAGCCGTGAAAAGTGGAACACATACGATATGCTGCGGTTAAGCAGAATTAGATTAATTTTGAGTGTGTGACAGTTGCTTTGGCTCAGATTCAGTGTGCAAAACTCTTGGTTCAAACAGCCTTTGTCCAAACACACAACTTGAATTCAGACGTGTGAAATAAACTGAGTCTAAACTGCTTTTTAGTGGACAGAAAAAGGAATTAACTAGTATGTTTTCCTCATTCAAAAAATGTCACTGTGCTTTTGTCAATTATTTTAATGAATTGACATTTTTTTCTCTACAATTCAGAAAAAACTTTGATACATTTTAAAAGCAGTTTCATCTTAAATGAAACTGTAGTTACAAATATTAAATAATTATAGTCTGGAAAACCCATATGATACATTTGTTCTTTTAGCTGTTTTCACGTTGTGTGTTAAGATCAGATCCTGTTAAGAGTTTTGCACATCAAGGTAAATTTATGAGCCAACGTCAAACAAATATCGATGCTCAGCTCTGATGGTCCAAGAGCGTTTAGAAATGTGCAGCAGGTAATGCAATGAGCAGCAAAAATAAAGTTCAAACCCACCTTAAAACAAGCATACACACTTCTCGCTAACTGTTCTGTAGAGGAAACCTTCCTGCGCAGAGGGACGAGACTGTAAAACATCAACTTAAACAGTCATTACAGCAACAGCGTGATGTTTATGCAGCAAGCAGGTGTCATCTTTCCTACTGAAAGGAGCGATCAACACTTTGTTGGCACTAACAAAACAGGCACAGTGTGCATGAAGGTCCAAAAATCTGAATCAGGCCCTCTGATTGTACAGCGCGCTAAAACAGACTCCAAGTATACAGCTGTTATCTTGTTTGGCTCTTGGAGCTCTGAATAGGCTCGTGGTTGGGTCTGTGTGTTGATAAAGTGTTGTCATATGAGGCAAGTTTGGATATCAGCACCAAAACTTCACCCTGATCAAACTGAGGAGGTAAATACAAAAGGCAGGGGAATAAATAAGAAAACAGAACATTGGAGCATACTATGTATAATGATATCAGTAGCTTTCTTTTGATGAACTCTGTTTTAAATATTTGTTTTAAAGAAAAAGTGGTCTGCTTTCACAACAGACAAAATGCACTTCAAAATAATTAAACTGCATGTGACATCATCTTTACCAGACAAAGTCTGCAGAGCCGTCTTTCCACTCTCGATACAGTATGGTACATACAGTAAACATTCAACCCTAAGACACTTACTTTCTTTGATCTGCTTAGCTCATCCTAATTCTCTTCCTGTACTTGGCTCAATTTTTTCTCTACATTTTTCTGTCGTCGTCACACCAAGTGTTCTTGTTCCTCCCACTCCTCAGGTGACCTGTGTCCCTCTAACTGAAAGACAGGGTCCAGGTCTCTCTCTGTGGCTGGGGCAGTATGTGCTGGACTGTTTCCATGGAGAGAGCGTGAGGATGGGTGTGTGCGCACTTCGTCCAGCGACAGGTCAGCCACACACCCCGCCTCAACGCTCTCTTCTCCAGCGTCTCTTTTTTCCAGCTCTAGAGAGCTAGGCCTCAGTGTCTTTGGGCCCTCCACATCTGCAGCACCTGATGCTTGTCGAATATTCTCCCCTTGGTCCCCTTCTAGCTCGCCCTCCAGGGGCTGCCAGACTGGGGTGGGGGTCACATCCCTGGAGGTCTCACCCTCAGCCTCAGTGTGTGTGTCAGTGGAGGAGTCTGTTTCTGTGGTGGGTGGGGAGGGGATAAGAGCCAGGCTCTGGGGGTTATTCTGGGGGTTTATGTTACTGTTAAACCAGGCCATTATGTTGTCCAGAAGCTGAGCGCTGGCTGTGGGGTCCAATGCCTCCAGACTCTGTGGATCACTGGGGGTGAAAGGGCCTCCGGGGGGAATCACCGGTGAAAGTAGCAGCTCCGGCTCGAGCTCTGGAGACGGCAGGCACAACTGGACAGGTGGTTGAGATTCTGACCTAGAAGGTTGTTCAAGAGCATACGTGGCAGGACGCTCTGTAGTGTAGGAGCTACCGTGCTCAGGGCAGGGGTGGTAAGAGCTTTCTGGTTTTGCAGTGTTGTCATATGCATGTTCTTGGGTATATGAACTAGAATGCGTGGAGTTTTGAGTGCGTTCAAGTGTGCAGGAGGCAGTGTGTTCAGCCTCAACTAAATGAGAAGTTGAGTGGCAGTAATTCTGCTCTTTGTTGTCGTAACGGGGATCTGTGATGGTGATATGATCGAACATATGCTGAGGCATGGCTGTATTCTGATCTCGTCTATGGCTGCTGTTGCTATAGGCAGGTTCAGTGGAGTAGGGAGCAGTCAGTGCACTGTGGTGGTATGTGTGGTGTGAGCAGAGCTGCTCCTGTGAGTGTGTGTCCAGGTCATACGGAGTGGTTATGTTCCCCAATTTCATAAGGCTATCTCCCAGCTCCAGCAGCTCTGTGCTGAGGGAGGGAGGAGGGGGAGGGAGGGGGATAGAGTTAGAAATGGATGGCTGGGAGGTGGAGTCTGTCCTGTTTGGGGGGCGAGGAGGATCCAGAAGACAAGTGGGAAAGGATGAGCCTCTGGCTCCTGGAGGACATTCTGTGTTGCGAGAGTGCAAAGCAACATCATCCAGCTCTCCTGCTAGACCAGACCTCCTCTCATGGCCTCTATCTAGTCCATGCTCCAACTCCACCCCGCCTTCCAGACCCCTCTCTCTGCGGGACTCCTGGAGTGATAGCTGAATGGCTAAAAGAATGTTAGGGTCATCTTCATCAAGGGACCCCAATGCTCTCCTGCTAACATCACTTCTCTCTGTGCCATCTGAAACACAGAAATGATCACAGTCAAACGAGGGCAGCTCTGCGTAGCTCCACTATAAATTATTCCCAGCGATCCAGCCGATTCGATCTGACCGGATTAATGGAGCAATAAACCAATTTGCCTTTGCTGGTTGTCTTGTACGGTGATAGATAGGTAAGGAATGAAGCTGAACTAGGATTGTTCCATCTGTGTAAATACAGTGCTAAAGAAATATGGTTTCTGATGAATTCAAGTTACATTGATGAGTTACATTTTAAATGTGATTCAGAAGTACACAATTATGCTAATTCAGATTTAGAGATATTTTCTCCTTAAAAAAAACAAAACAACAAAAAAACAAACATTTGCTCCGACTTCAATGCATCTGATTACAACAGAGTATTTCATAGATTGAAGAACCTCTTGCATAAACAGTAAACCTCTATTTAGTCTCTTCACCTCCTCTCAGTGACATTTTTTTCATTACTTTGCACTTCCCCTGTTCTACAAGATTTAGTTACAATGTAAAGCTGCTGACACAAACCTTAAGACCTGAAAAACAACTGTGGCTTTTCTAATAATTATACAAGCATTTGCTTTTTATCACAAGTAAAAACTTCGGCCAGACCTGTGTTGTCACTCCTCCTGCTGATCTCTGGTGTGTTGCTGCTGCTTCTGAGGTTATGCAGACTCAGCATGTCTCCTCTGCGCCGTGGTCTGTGTCTCCGACGGTACTGGATATCTGCATAATCCTGCAGAAAGGCATTCAAGATGGGTCATTACGAAAAGGCTGCTTTCTTGTAAGAATTTATTTTGAGCAGGTGTAGGGTCTTAAACAAAGGAAACAGAACCTTGCTCATGCATTTGCAACAATATGCCAGGACACCATGAAGCATTACCTGTGACTGTCTGTCTCTCTGATCTCCTGGTCCCAGTACAGAGTGACGGCTTCCCATCTTAACACACATAAGCAAACTATGTCAGCAGCCGCCGCAGTCATGCATCAACAAGACCTCACACTCAAGCAGGTCACTAAGCGCAGGTTTAGGAAGCATGGACTAAAAGGGTGGTAGAACATATATGTTAGTGTTTAACACCGACTAAAGGAGTTTTTAAAAAAAAATTTTTTTTACCTCAGGTGAGGCAAAGCCAAGGTACTCCCAATCCCATGATCGTCCCGGATAACTGAAACACAAATTAACAGAGGGTTAGGTTGCTTCCCCATCTCCACTGGACCATATTTATGTCAACATCTGTTTAAAAAACAAAACCAAGAGCACTTATAAGAGGTTTCCATTCTGCGGAGAGGCTCAGGAGAATCATTGGGAGCAACACCACGGGCGACTGATGCCAGGAACTCCTGCCTCTTCTGCTGCACCAGTCGTGCTGCGCTGATTATCTTGTGGCGCGGAGTCCTTAGGTACGGCCGGTTGACCTTCTGGGCAAGATCCTCCACCACCATCTCAAGGTCCGTCTGGATAGAGATGAAAGACAGAAGAAAGACAAATGACTTGCAACTCAAACTGTATAAAAACTATTTTAGTATTATTTATATGAAACACTTTTTAGGCATCTTAAAAATGATACAATGAACTCTTTTTTTATTAAGTGATTTTATTTGTTGACAAGAATCTGCATAACTGAATAATCCTCTATTACAAATGAGAAAATAATTAAGCAGAGACATATTTGTTTTTTTTTTTAAACCTGTTAACAGAAATATTGAGCCCGACCACCAGTATTTTACATTTCAGAGTTGTCAGATTACCTGCATAAGCTCAAATATCTCTTTCTGGGTGCTGCCTTGCTGCAGGAAGAAGCCATAGGGGTAAGAGCACTTCAATACGCGCCGTGTCTTCAGCAGCTCAGTCACACCATCTTCAATGAAACGCGTGTCTGGCGGAGTTCCCTCTCCTGTGTAGAACATATTTTTACTTCTCACTGACGTGGCGTTTTGAAGTAGATAAATTTAACTTTTCCAGATCGAATACACTCACGGCTAATGAAGGCTCTGCTCAGCTGCTCCATCTTCTCTTTAGCTGTTTTTAGCAGCTTCTGCTCCAGCTAACACAAACATACAACTTAGGTTTAACAGTAGCTGAAATGCAATGTAAACGTGAAGCACATGTGCAGGTATGAATGTTACCTAATTCTATTTTATTCTACAGGCATTTAGCAGACGCTTTTATATAAAGTGACATACATCAGAGAATAAAACAACACAAGCATGAAATCAAACAACAGGGAACAACATAGATAAGTGCCAGACTGCTGCAAGTCTGGTTGGACACAGCTATTGTCCTGTAGGACACAGACGTTGTCCTGAAGTGCTAGAGACTTTTTTTGTTTGTTTGTTATGTTTGTAATGTTACATAATGTTATCATTGTGAGATGCGAGTTGATACCTTGTAACTGTGTTCGTGGTTTTTAAAGCGAGTGTAATAGTGCATGAAGCGATCCAGCTCCTGAAAACTTTTGTGCTTCTTTTCTGCCTGCAACAAAACAAGGCTCAATGTCATTCAAAGGGTTTGACACATGTGTTAGTATGTGTAAAAACATTTAAACACAATGGGGGAACTGAACATACATTTTTGTAGTGTTTTATGTGACACATCATGAATAAGTCTTGCAAGTATAAATTTGAGAGGAATTGTGTGGAAATGACTTTATACTGTACATTCAGAGCTTTCATATGATCCTCTGAGTGTGCAGAAATGTTACCATGTAGATTGTGAAAGTCTGAGTGTTGATACCTCGACAGTCATCTCTTTGGACTGCTCTTCTAGCTGCTGGATGACCTCGTAACGAGTGCAGCGATAGTAGCCTCCTGTGGATGAGCTGTGTTTCTTCCACTCCTCCAGACAGATCCAACAAAAGTCATATTTACACTACACACACACAGAGGCAGAGGGCAGTGTTTGTCATCATTTTCATATTACTTACACAATTATAATTATGTAATGACCATTATTCTATCATTATGTTGATAAATAATGAGATACAATAGAAAGATTTGAACCTTGGCACACTGCATGTGGTTGCAGCCCTCATTCTTCTGAATAGGCGACTTGCAGTTGGCACATGGTTTAGAGTTGGTCAACAGCCACAGGCAGTTTGCGGCATCCTCATAGGCCTCGCTCACACCTGCCACTGCAGGAAAAACACATTAGCAACATATCTGCTGTAGTAGACCTGTCCTGAAGGAAAACTCCAGCATATACAGAAATATATCAGAGACTCTCTGGTGGACAGTGCTGACAGCTGCTATAAACAGACTTGTTGTGGTGCAGGATAATAGCAGTGCAGCTAAATGGATCCCTGTTAATGCTGAAAATTCCTGGAAACACGAACAAAACAAGCACAGGCTTACACTCCTCTGGTTTCATCTCTGTGACTTTCTGAAGCCAGTTCCTCCACATCTGACAGTCACAAGGTTCATGGGCCTCACCAAGACACTCCCTGCAGACACGATGAACAGAAAACAAGATGCATTATGTAGAATGGATAATGTGGCTAAAACAGAGTAAAATAAAAACACATGTAACTTTCAAAAACACAAAAGGATGAAGAGTATAGTAAGCAGCATTATTTACATAATACAATTACCGGTACATAAATTATGATTACATGGTTATTATGATATAATTAGATCTTACACTTGGACATGAGAAATCTGTCCAACAGAATAAAACCATCAATAAAAATGTAGAAATTGTGAAAATGTGAAAATCTTCATGTAATGATAAATTATGACATTTACCAGCAGAATAGGTGACCTTTGCCACAGTCGACAGCTGGGGAGGGCAACAAGGGGAAGTTGTGAGGGTCAGTGTCCCCGGGGCCTGGTCGAGTGAGCCTCACCGCTCGCTCACAGCGAGCTGCAGGACACCAACGGATGGCTGGGTTGTTCTCCACAAATGCCTGGAAATTGAAAGGAAGTCAGAGAGATGCGAGAGAAAGACAGAAAATACACAAAAATATGGAAAAGAAGCAGAACAATAACATAAAATACTGCTTCTGATGTGAATGTGTACACCCACAATATTGTGCACGTTATGTGTGTACCTTAATATCAAACTGTAGATATCGCTGGTCCATCTCTCTGGAAACTACACTCTCTATTACATGCACGGGCACCAGCTGATAACACTCATAGGCTGGGCAGAAGATGTTGTGAGCATCGCCCTCCTGAATCTTTACATTTAGGAATCTGAAAAACATGCACATATACAAGAAAATTAAAACACAGCTGATCCAACACAAAAGATACAAACCAAGTCTTGTCCCCTACCCCTCCCAGCAGGATCTGCAGAACTCATGGCCACAGGACATGTCGACTGGGTCTTCAAAGACCGAGATGGAGCAGAGGCAGATTCCACACTGCATAAAACAAAAATCACATTAATGCACTAAAACTTTCCCTGAGAAGACAACATAAAAGCAGCATCAATAGTATATTCTGCTGTGAGACCATTGATAGTGACGTTTTTGACAACAGTACTGATGGGAGTTAAATTACATTCATATTAATATTAAGAATATAAATTATTAATAGAGTTAAACTAGCAGGTACAATCAATACTTGACATACTATATTGTTGCGTGACATACTATATTGTACCATCCATTGCCTAAAATATCCTTTACTTCATACTAAATTCTGTTTTAAAAATGAAAGGCCTCTTTCTGAAGTTGAACTTCAGCCAGGATTTTCTGTGCAGGCATAAAAATGTACTGAATTTGCAACATCTTTAAGACCAACAGTGAACAAGGGTTTGATAATTATGTAGAAGTACAAAGAGCAAAGATTTACTCCTGGCGAGATGGCCTGTGACCCTCTTTGTTCTAGGAGGATTAGACATTAACCCACTGCCAAAGAACTGACAGACTTAACACAAATTCAACTCAGCCTCTCCAGGAAGAAGACCAGGACAATGACAGCTGCTCAGTACACGTTATCTCACAGACAAGTAGGTTAAACGGACAATTCTTCTGTGCTGGAATTTTTAAATAAAAACATCAGCTTGATTTAAATCCTGGTACCACTGCTCACCGTGGCCAGGCCCTCCTCTCCAGGTGTGAGGCAGCTGTCGGTGGGAGAAGTGAGGGTGAGTGTTAGAGGGGAACGTGGGGTCCTAGGAGTGCGGGGAGATGGCAAGGTGTCCCAGGCGTTGTAGCCGCTGGGAGGCGGGGTCGGCATGGCAACACCAGAGCGCTGGCAGCACCCTTCAGCATCTGACATCCAGGCTTCCAGAAGCTTTTCTCTGTCCCAGTCTGACAGGAATAACATGTCATACATGTAATAACAAATGGAATTACAAGTGCAGGGAACTACGTTAAAAACATTTTCTTTCCCAACTAAAATCACGGTAAAACACCAACCATGTGCTCGAAGCAGGGCCTCTGCAGTAAAAAGAGGGGCTTGCAGCATGTCTGCTGTCTCTACGATCAGCATGTCTTTCAATCTGCGCAAATCCTGAAGCTTCAGGCCCTCATAAGGCTGCAAGGACAGAGAGATAAACATCAGGGACAAAACAGGATGAAGGAGAAAAACTGGGTGAAACAGTGCAACGTCATGATATTTTAGGACAGGGAAATGAAGAAGAAAAGAAAAAAAAAGCTCTATTATAAATACCGGGTACTTACAATTCTTATAAGCAATACCGTTAAGGGAAAAATTGTGTATGTGTGTATGTGTAGCGAGGAGATTATGTATTAGCATGGATTTGGCTGCAGGAGGGGAGATCAAAATGCTATCAGTTAGCAGCAGCTGCAGTGCTGCTCCCCTCTGTGCAGCTAGGATTCTGTGTATGTGTACACACTCATTACTCATTATCATACTTGTAAGAACCACAAAGCTGTGACCTACAACAAGACAACAAGAGGTAAGCTTGTTGACAAAATAGTGACCATAAGAGCGCAGCAAACACAAATACAAACATTAAGAGGCGTGCGCACACACATGCTTATACCAGCTGCTACTGAAATGAGTGTCTTGGCAAACACCTCAGCATAAATAAAACCCATACTGGAGGAATATGGTTAAGTACGACCATTATAAAAGCTAACAAAGCTGCCCTTAATATAGGTGCCCTCACTGGTTACTGTAATCATCTATGAGCGTGTCTCCCTTAATTTCTTATCACGAGTCAGCAAATGAAAAAAATTCCCAATTTGTTTTTGAGAATCTCATCTTCCTGAAAGCGGATGTGTTTCACGTGGTTTCATTGAAGATGAAGATCTATGACTACAAAAGTTTAAAGATTAAATCTAATAAATCTAATATTGCAATTTGTGCATGTTTCTGCACATACTGTTTATTCATAAATCATTTCTTTAACATTGTAACAGTAGAACATAAAAATAAATGCAAACAAATATTCATGATGAATTACTATTAAAACAAATCAGAACAACAAACATATAAATATCTTTTAAAATATCCCATCTAGGATTTAATATATTCCTGGAAAGTTGCCACCACTCTGATGACAAGCCATGAGAAATGAAAGATTCAGTGACAACGGCGACAAAAAGGAGTAAAAATAACTCCAGTCAGCAGGAAACCCTCTAGCTCTGGTAACTGTGGTCTCACCTCCTTGTATTGCAGCAGCCTGGTTTCACCATGTGCGTCTGCATTTGACTGCTGAGCCGAGGCGGAGGAGAAAACCATCTGCGACTCCAGGCTGAGAGCCAGCTCGGTGTGGTGGTGGCGCTCGGCATGGTCGCATGGCGTCAGCTTGTCCTCGTCCTCCACGAAAAGATCAGCCTCGCTCTGGATCAGCAGCTTGATCAAAAAGGATGGAGTAAAAAAATAGCTTTACCAAAGGTACAGAAGACCGAGCGTTAGGAAAGATATGCAGGTAGTAGACATAAAACGACAGACTGATAAAAGATTTTTTACTCTTTAAAAACAAAGAGGAAGGTGCCACATGGTAGAAGAAAAAGGAAATGTGTGAAGCATAAGTTTCTATAACTTGATCCATGTGTTTTACTGGCGCTGAACAGTGATCAATCCAGTTAGAAGACACACAGATCAGCCCTCCAGAAAATTTAGCCCATATTAATATGAATCTTTTTAAAAGTTGGGCTTTTTCTCACCTCCACGCAGCTCTTCATGCCTGCAGCAGCAGCATAGTGCAGACAGGTGCTGTGGTGGTTGTCGGTGGCATTGACATTTGCCTTCTCATACTGGCCTCCTTCCAGCCTGGCCCCAGTCCAGCTCAGAATCATCTGGTAAGGTACGTAAAACAACCAGACATATCATCGTTTTTGCAAGTCAGCTTTGTAGAGTGCAGTGGCCTCATATGAGTTTATTGTTTCACACCACTTCAGGGCGTAGTTTTTATTTACTCATGCGTTTTTACCTGCAGACAGTCCGTACGGCGCTGCTCGTCCCTTTGTGGTCGGGCCAGCCGCGGTGACAGCGCTCCCTCTGGCAGCAGCAGGATCTGTGGGCCTTGGCAAAGCACATGGAGGCACGTCTCATTGTGCACATTCCGCTTGTTTGGATTTCCCTCTTTGCTGAACAGGAACGACCTATTCAAAACAGCCAAGAAAGAAGGGATTAAATAAAACGCAAAAACAATGAGGACGAACCCGGTCAGGGGTTCAGACAGGAGGAGGAAGGTGGAGGAGATATGTGTTTAGGAAGATAAAGAAGTTTATGATTTTCTGTGGAAGATGTTGAGAAGTCAAGAGGTTTAGAGGTGAAGTGAACACTGATGTTAAGGGGGAAAAAAAAAGCAAGATGGCAGAATATTATCCAGTTCTGTTTAACAAAGTGAATGGATATTCTGGCTAGTGTGTATACACAAGCACATGGTGGCTGATGGATGTGCGTCTTGAAGCCAAAATGCGAGTGCAGTTCTGTTCAGCAAATACATTTTCCTCTGCTATTTGTTTGTCAAAACCTCATTTACTAATTACCTTTCAACTCCTATTTGATGCTGTGCATTCTCTATTCGCCTTTCTTTTCAGTTTCTGTCTGGTTTTTCATAACTTTAAAGACTGCAGTGTTAGCTGAACACCATGTGAGGGCTAAACCTGTAGAGAAAAATATCAGCAACATGAAGTGTTGCTTTCTATTAAATTTACTTAAAGAGGAAAAACAGAAGGCCATTAGATGGAAGAAAAAAGAAAAAGTTAATCCTCTCCCCTTTGGTTTTTTTTTTTTGGACACAGCAGTAGACAATACTGAATTAAAGTCTGAATGTTTTTTAATGTGTGCAGCCCCAGTATTCCCCTATTGACCCACTTATCCTGTTAGACAGAAGCCTCTGTAACTATGCTCTAATGACCGTCTACTGTCATTCACTCACAATGCACCAATCCCAAATTATTCCCTCTCAATGCAAACCTAGTACCCACCACCTCGACATAGATGCACTCAGTTCAAGAGAAATGGTACAAATATCAGTCAAATAGAGACAAAGACAGGAGGGAGCCATCATGAAGTTGATTCCATATAGCAGTAAACGTTGAGGTAACCGTTATATCTATACAAAATACAGCTTTAATTCTGATCCAACTACCCAATTTAAAATGTATTAATGCAAAACAGAAATGTCCTCAATGTAGTTGCTTCTCAAAACAACTGAGATAAGTGGTTTTTTGCATACTTCTTAGACTGCTTACTAAGTTTCTGTGAAGGAGGGTTTAAACTTCCTGAACTACACCCATTTTTCCAGTAATAGGTGTCCTTGTCATTTCCAGTTTTCACTTCTCATGGGATTACTAGGTAGTCAAACCCCCAGATAACAAAAGCGTGAATAAGCATGAAATTAAGATGTGTTATAAATAATCTGGAAAAACAGACATTAACCAGCCCACGCTTGTCCACTGCTGTGCTTTATTTTGTCTGAAAATTCTCCACTTGGCTCCGTCCAAATGAACTGCTGGAACAAATAAGCATTTCCTCTGATACTTATCAGAAGCAGAGCACTACATTCAGCACGCCTCTCTGGTCCATTATAGGTTAGTAGGAAGGAACACAAATAGCACAGCAATTGATTCGCAGTGTAATATTCTGAGACTCAGACACATTAAGCAGTGGTAGAGTCACAACCCCCACCCCCCTCTAAAATAAAGAGAGAGACATGCCCGTGTGCACACATACAGATGCACAGATAATTGACTGGCCTTTGCAACCAGCTTCCTCTAACAACACGACCACCAACTCCCTCTGTAATCATGGAAAGAAAGGGGAAGGGTGATAGAAGGAGGGAAAGAGGAAGGCTACTGAGTCATGGAATCAGCTGTCTTAATCATGGCTAACAGATTAACTATCTCTGCAGGGGGAACGAAATAAAAAAATACTATTTGAACATTTTATTTTTGGCAGTGCTAAGCTCAGCTTCTGTCCTTTCTCTTCCTTGTGTTGTTGAAAGCTGCTGATGGTCCAATGAATGCTGCTGTGTGTATCCTTTTCAAAGAAAATCCTATCTATGAAATAGCTATGCAGTGAATATGCTTTCAGGGACACTGCAGTGATGTTAGCTATGTACTTTCATCACAGAATGAAAATGATTACAACATAGGGTCAAGATCTATATAAACAGAGAGCAGATACTTAAGATGAAGAGGTTTTCAGTAAGAAGAACACTCTGGAAACGCATCTGTTCTTTCTTTATCCTCTTGTTAGATCACATCTTTGTCCACTTCCTCAGTGGAGAGCACAGGCTTTCTTGCTTGCACTTTTCACAACATAAAACATGATTTGAAGGAATTTCGTATGATGTCATTTTTATAAATTCTATTAGCTTCTATAAAACTCCCCCTTATGATCTGAAGAGAACATTGCTCAATTGTTTTCACAGGCCCAACAGTTACGTCCCTCCCAGCAACAAGACTCTCATACAGCTCTTTAACCAAACCCAACCAGTTGCTTGTTTAGAGCAAACTACAGCTTGCTTCTCCACAGACTTACTGTGCAGTAGGTATGTTATATCAGAGTGCCTGTCTGCTCCAGCGCTGGTTTGGTTTTCTCTGTTTTGACCTTTTGTAGAGAATCACACAACACATGGGGACAAACTGTCTCCAACTCAGATTAGTAGTCTAATTGGCTTATCTGCTGTAACAGATTTCCATATCACCGCTTTATGTTTAGAAACGGCCCAGGGCTTTCGTAAATATTGATTTAACCAGCAGAAGCAAAAGCAAACATTGTTCGTAGTCCTGAGAGGAGTTTTTGGTTGAAAGCTATTTTTATTTGTTGGATCTGATATTAGGGAATAAATTCCAAGATCAGTTTCCAAACATGAGACTACAGTGCCAATTAGTTTTATTATTCACTGCTAGGACACATCAGCTCAATCAACTCACCAGCAGATTTACAGCAGTGCTAAACACTGTCAGTATTAAAAACAGTGAGAAATTCAAATCTATGTGCACATAATCTAAAGATTTATGCGATGACCTGATGGAACAGCATCAGATGTTAAAGTTTGTTCTATAGGAACACCTGCCGTCTATACAAATTAAAGCAATCTCAGCTTTCACTCATCCTGAAGTGGAGGAATACACTTTAACATGTAGTTTGGGCTACATGAGATGTACTCAGAAAGCCTCGGTCCCTGATCGCCACCACATAATTACATCCATCTCTTTATCTCTGCACTCACAACAGCAGGAGGGTATAAGTAATGTTTTTCACAACTCTAAAGTGCTGCAAACAAACTGAACTCCAGGTAAGGTTACTAAACTGCGTGTGGTGACATTAAGTTACAGAACACAGAAATAAATATATACAGTGTTTTGGGTTAGGGTTACTTTTCTGGCAAAGGCTAATTTAAGACTTCTTTCTTGGAGCTGCTGCAGTTACGCAACGGTTGCTAGTCATTTTTAAGGTTATAAACTGTTGCTTCATGTCATGCAGACAAAGTGTTGCTTTGAGGATCAAATGAGGATCTAAATGCAGTGGATTCCCATTTTTGCTTATAGTTAATGCACATCATTTACATATTATGACCACACATGCGACTGCCCTCTGAAGACCTCCTGCACTACTTGCTTTGACATGATGCTGGATAAAGTTATCTCTTAAATCTGACTGAGTCAGTTGTTTTTTATGTAAATATTTACAGTGCTTAATGGTCAATTGCTCGACAACATCAAACACCATAGACAGGAAAGTGACTTTACCAATTTAAATCAAATATCTCATGTTTTACCTGAGCAGACGTGTCATGGCGTGGCGACATACATAGTGCAGGGCTGTGTTGTGCTGGTACTGTTCTCCGTATGATGCATTTGGGTCCAGGCTCTCTCTGAACTGAGGGTTTCCCTCATACAGCTGCCATGCCAGAGCCTCATCACCACTCACAAGGGCCTTGCGAAACTTGGTGGCAGTGTTGCCCATCGCTTCAAGTTTGCAAGGGGCCTGAAACTGGGAGCTTGGACAGGCCCCTGTCTGCTTGCCTCTCTTTCACCTTCTCCTCCTCTTCCTCCTCCCTTGTTCACCAGGGGTTATGCTTTAGAGCAACATGGTTCTGTGTTTTCCTTCCCTGTGCATGAGAGAGAGAGAAAAAGGCACAAGACTGAATGAAGGAACATGATGGTCAAAAGAGCAATACGTGAGGAGGCAAGTGTTAGAATAAATGGATAGAAACCAGGCGAAGGTTGGAAAACAGAAAAAATAAGACATTTGTTTGGAAGTAAAGAGGAAACAAGAAAGCTAGAAAGATGTATGATATGATGAGAGGCTCAGTTAATCACTGTATTGATAGCAGCACATCAGCTGACCAGAAAGGTTACAATCTTTCAGGAAATAAAAAGAAAAAAAACAAAGAGACAGAGGAAAGAAGTTAAAAAGACAAGAGATAATTATACAGAGAGAAGACTACAAGGGTAGGTTAATGATATTCAAGTCATTGATTTGTTAGTCAGCTGATGAAAAGCAGTGTCAATATTTCCACAGAAGGCCACTGATGCCCTAGAGAGGCTGTTCCAGTGAAGAAAATGCATATGTTACAATGTTTACAAGCTTTTCTGCCACTTAGGGGCTGGGTGAACATTAAATCATGCAGAACTAACATATGGAGCCACACTAGTTTTACTTTTCTGCTCAGACACTAAATCAAAACTGCGACTGCTCGAGCAGGGTTTTCTCTTACAGCATCAGCTTATTAAACACCACTGTAAACATCCATTTTTTCTTTTTGCAAAACAAGCTTTTCCTCTTTCTTTCTTTTGTGCATGTATTTTATTTAATACCTAGAAAATATCTAATAACAATGGAGCAAGACCTGAGAGATAACGGAAACAAACAAGCACACTTTCTAGTCACTATCTTTATCAATATGCTCTGCTTCATTTCCTTCTTAACCTTCCCCAACTCTACTTCTTTCTCCTTTTTACTAAAAACATAGTTTGGTTCATCTTTACTACACACACACCGTACATCCTGTAAGGCGGAGAGTGTGTAATGGGTGCATGTGTCTGTGTGTGCATTTGGGTATTGAGGGTATCATTACAGTCTTCATTCTATGACCATCTGTCTGGCCTTCACAAAGAGCCTCTTTTAGGACGGCTACAGTTGGCCGCTGGCAGGCCAGGCTTTGCAACATTTAAATAATGTGGCTGGCTGCCTCCCCTCTTCTTCTTCCCCTTTCTACATGGTGACAGACAGGGACACAGAGGGGAAAATGCACATCGACAGATGAGATGTAGGGGCTGCACAGAAGCTGCTACCAATACTGAATAATAGCTAACATTTCCTAAGATCTGCTCTGGACTTTGTGTGTGTTTTGTATATCTGTAGGCAGGATGGTGGTGAAGGAGGGTACTATAGTTACTGGGTCAGTCTGTCTGCTTTGCCCTGTTTTATGCAAACTGGTTTACTTCCAGCTCACTTCACCTTTCTGCATTTATATATACAGGGCAGTCCTGCTGCCTGTCATACTAAATAAGGGCAAGAAGTCTGAACATGAGGGAACCTTGGAATTCCAGGGATTACAAGTCCTGCTGTTTGCACTTGGCAGTAACTGTGCAATTATCTGCTAGTGTGAAATCTCAGAGCGTCCATGTAATTCATTGGTCAGGTGGAGCAGAAACATAAGGACTCCTTCACTTCTTGTTAACTAGACAGCCATCCTGCAAGTCTCAGCTTAAGCAAGGAAAAGAGGTATGATCCACGTTTGGATGAGGAACAAATTTACTTTCATACCACTGGGTTGCAGATATCAGGCCAACCTTACACATGGTCCTTCTCATCCAATAACTATAACATTATTACTCATAAGATTTATAGAGAGATCAATTTCTAAGATGACTGCTCCTAACAGTCCAGATCATGGCGTGTTTGACCTGCTTCAGTATGCTCAGCAACACTCAGATTCAGACTCGAAGCAAAAATGTTGGGTTTGAGTTTCAATTTCTAACAAAGACTGAATGTTTTCCAGGAAAGACCAGTCTCAATAGGTTTGGGTTGTTCCCTAGACCAACTGTTAATTATTTTGTTAGATTGCGGTGGAAAGAAATGACTTTTTAAACATGTTTAACACAATTTAATAAACCCTGACAAGTCCTGTTAGATCAGCAATTAAAACCCACACATTTCTATTTTACAATGACATAAAACAAAAAAAGCCTGCACTTCTGGAACTGTTACAGTTCTACTGGGAAAATGGCAAATTATGGAAAACAGCTGCAGATTAATTTTCTGTGGATTAACTAATCCTTTAATGAGAACAATAATTAATTCCAGCTCTAGCAGTATTTTATTTTGTCATATTAAGAGTTATTAAGTCTCAGATTGAAAAGTGTAGCTGGGGTTGACTCTTTAGGTCTGATTTATTTAACGTTTCAACTTAAATAATCATGAAAACATTACAGTTGAATCTACAAGCATGCAGAAATTGAAATTTGGTTATCTGATACCATCATTGATGACCACTCTAAAAGAAAAACGGATCTGTAGCAAGTCAAATCAACAACAAAAAACTAAGTCAAAGTATCGAGAATAAAGTGCTGCAGAACAAAGTCCATTTGCCAAAAGAGGTATAAAACTTAGGAGCAGCTGCGTAATGATTTACAGCACGACTTCTACCTAAATTAGTTAGGTCACAGTGTATCATCTAAATATTCAGGTCAGACCTCGTGTGGTTATTATCCAAAGTGTGTCAGCATGAAATGAAACACAAAACAAATACCAACCGACTTCTCTCTGCATGTGTTTGTCCATGCGGCCCCTCGGTTAAAACTCCTTTGTTTAACACACTGACAGTCCCACTATATCACTAACACAAAACTGAGAGGTGGGTGTAAGGTGTAGTTTTTCCTAAACGCTGCCCACAAGAAGCTTTTCTCTCAGTCTTTGCATTAAACCAGTCAGGGTTTGACGGCGGCGCCAGAGTAAAGCATTAATGTCCGAAGAAGCCGAAGCCTACCTTAACCGAAGCTAGCAAGCTACTTCTGTGTATCTCTTTAACGTTAGCACGCTGTTAGCTTCAACTCCCTACAGCACAGCAGGGAAATATCAAATCTCCGCCGCTCTACTTACACGGTCGTCTCACTGGATCATCAGCCGTACGTTCAGAAACTTGATAACATCAAGAGCCATTATCTAAAGACTGTCATTCCCATTCCCGGCTGCTGGACCATCTTGTCTGCCTCTGGAGTAAGGGTGGGGAGGGGGGCATGAAGACGGTACTGACAGCGGAGGGGCGACACGGACTGCTCCGACTTCTGTGTTGTTGTTGCTACCAGAAAAAAAAACATTTGCGCATGCTCAAGACCAACACTGAGGTTATTTTTGATTGGTCGACTCTCTGTGCTCGCTTATTGGCTATGGTGTATGTTTGCCATCTTGATGAGTTAATAATATAATA
>JBAMHV010000018.1:12335086-12382621 GCA_037177535.1 Pseudomugil gertrudae
TTATATATTATATTTAATAGAAAATTCATATTTCCAAATAAACAAGAGGAAAAATACAAAAGCATCCTGTGTAATACTACACCCTTGACACACTTAAGTGAACTATAAGGGCTAGAAACAGGTGCTGCATATTAAACTTTTTTAAATTTAACAGATCATCTGTAGTTGTGTTACACTCAAATTCCAGGAACCTTTATTATTCCAAAACAGAAGCATACATTATTACCTTTATGTACAAAAGCGAAACAAATTTATATAGTGCAGCACATCTCCTATACTCAAGCATGACAGGAAATACTTCCTGGACAAAGACTGTCCAGTTAACAACGTTTACTTCCATCCATTTTCTACCGCTTATTCCCTGAACAGGGTCAGGGGGCAGCTGGTGCCAATCCCAGCTGACATCGTTCGAGAGGCGGGGTACACCCTGAACAGGTCGCAAGTCCATCACAGGGCCCAACGTTTACTTGTGTTAGGAAAATAATATTGAAACAATTAAAACTAAAAACTGACTTGTTGACCATAAGGCTGCATTATATTCATAACAACTGTCAACTGATCAATACAAAAAAACATAACAAACATGTACACATACATTTCGAGAGATAGCAAATGCCCATCAGACAGACCATACACAGCTCCTCCTCAAGGGGGTTGGTAACCACTCTGGGAGCCAGGTCTTGTTGCAGGATCTACACTTAAATCTAAAGCGGAATAAGATGATGGAGGATAAATGAGAAACACAGGGACATTATCAGCTCATTAAGTAAACTTTGGGCCCCAATTTGTTTAAGCTTTTCAACTAAAATTTAATCTTGTTGAGAGATGATTCATGAGAAGACTGGGAATGGTTCGTCTGCTCCCCAACACACCTTCACTGTATTGTATGGCCAGCACCACTGTGTCAACATGATCATTTTTTGCCTAGGGATAAAAGAGAAACAAAACGAAAGCATAACCAATGTCAGTGAACCACAATACACTTTGTTAAGAAGGAGTTCAAACCAGGAGTCATTTAAACATCAGTGCTACTTCCCAATCCACTGTGCAACCCTTTTAAAAACGTATTAATAATAAATGTTGAATAGTTTACAAACATAATACATACTTTCCATGGGTGTCATGGAACCACACGTTCCCCCTCTTGTTTTCTCCTCTTTGGTGGCTTTGTTTGTCTGACTGTAGTTACAGCTGAGAGTCCACTTGTCTCTATAGTTCAACTCATTGTCATCATTCAGTAGTTTCGCAAATAAATCCAACCATAAAGAGGAAACCTAATCTGCAGGAGAGTAAAAAAGCAAGGAAATCATGAAATCCTCCGCTATGAGGTAGTTTTGCATTTGTCCGTTTGCCTGTCTGCAACTTTGCATAAAAACTGCTGCACATTATTTTTTTCTGAGAATGCATTTTGCCCCTTATATTCCAATAAATATCAGGATCCAGGAACTTAGAATAAAAATTCTTTATTGTAGCAGTATATATGCATGTGACTCCTTAAGAAATGGTTACAATGCTTGTAAATGAGAGGAGTTACCAACAGGTTTTAAAAAATGTCAAAGTTGGATCTGAATCCCGGCACAATTCTGGATACGATGATCCAGAACAGGGAAACAAAGGGATCTGACCTGAAGCACTAGTTGATGGCTGGTTGCGTGTCACCATGTCCCAACAAGGCTACAATACCATGTGGTGTGGAGTGATGCTTAAGGTCAAATGAGATGGAATGCCTCTTTGGAGTGGCCAAGGGTATAAAAATGATCTCTGTAAAATACACACAGTTTTTAGTTGACAATTTTTGCTGTGGTATAAAATGAGGAGTTGTGCCTTGAGTAGTAAAACATTTACTTGCAATACGCGGCACCATTCTATGTTGCAAAACATACCATTGAATCTGGGCTGCTATATGTAAACAGGGTGAAAAACTCCTCAGCATCATCATGACCTAAGTCCACAGAGAGCCTGTTGAGGAGAAGCTTGCTAGCTATAGATCTAAACAACAACTTTGGAAGTCCTCAAATGAGACACAGGTAGACATTATCCGGGGAAATAAAAGTTATAAAGATGAGAATTTTTAATATATGAAAGAAAAGTTCCTCAGTTATTTGAACTGTAAAAAAAACCTTTTGAGAAAATGTGCTCCTTCGCAGAGCAAAAAATAAGCCCAGTGTGCACTTTTAACTCTTTACAACCTCTAATTTTTTTAAGCTATTAAGCAAAATCATTTGGAACACTGTAATTTCAGAGTTTGGCAAAAAAAATGTTTTGGTCATTATTGGTTTTATCCAATAGGCAGAGTACACCCTGGACAGGTCGCCAGTCCATCACAGGGCCTACACACAGAGACAAACAACCATGCACACACACATTCACTCCTATGGACAATTTAGAGTCTCCAGTTAGCCTATCCCCAATGTGCATGTCTTTGGATTGTGGGAGGAAGCCGGAGTACCCGGAGAGAACTCACGCTAACACGGGGAGAACCCACGCTAACACGGGGAGAACATGTTTTTCTCCTGATATACCTCATATGGGTTGATGGCTCTGCTCCATGTTGACCCACCAGTCCGGCTGCAGGTTAATGAGCAAGTGTTAATGTGACTCTCCACCTCCTCTTATCTAGCAGCCCTTCCTCCCTATAAAAAGCTCCAGCTAACACCAATATTTTCAAAGCAAAATGACACAGAATTGAACAAAACGTTCATCTAAAAACAACCTGGATTCAGTGTTACCTGTGAAAACAGCTATGGTCTTGGCTATGAAGTTGTTGTTCAGTAAAAGCACAGAACTGGACTCACATCAGTTTTGTGTTTATAAAATGGAAAATACAGCCAGAACTGTAGGGGCTACAATTTGACTTGGAGCTAGTGCTTATTCTAGTGTAAAAATCTAAACATCATAAGTTACTTCCACATGTTCAACAAAAAGGGGATATTGTTTTGCTCAGTGTGTTTGCAGACATGAGGTAAGAGGAAGAGGTGGCTCATGACACACTTTAGTTTGGTCTTTAGGCTGCGTAAATAGCAAACCTTGCAGTGAAACCATTTTGCTCCTTTAACAAAAAAAAAACCCAAAACACCAAAAAAATAAAAAAAACAAGAACATCAGAAATATTTTGGTAATTTAATCAAATTATAAAAATGTACAAAGCAGTATGTAATGAGGAAAATAAACATCTTATGACTGAAAAAATGTACAGTACACGTCATGTTTATTATACTCAACCATGACAGGAAATAATAAGATATTAGTACTTAAATAAAAAATCATGCAGTTATACAAGTTTACTAATGTTGTATAACATTATAATTTTAATGAATGAATGAAATAAAATGGAAATTCAGACCCAGAGGGAAATTCATATGTTAATTAATGATGTGGTTTATGTCATGGATATAATACACATCATTGTAACAACAGAAGAAGCAAACATGAACACTGAGGAACAGATGAAGCAGAGAAACGCAGAGTCATTTTTCCTTAAACATAAACTTGTACATGTACAAATTTTTAATCATCATCATCATCATCCTGACAGCAAATACCTAGACGACAGGCCTCACACAGCGTCTTTTCATGGGGTTTGGTGTACACTTTAGTGGAGGATACCGAGGAGTGATCATAATCCTCCTCCTCGTTGTAGCAGTTCTTCCGGATCCTGGAAAACAGCCTGAGCAAAGCATGCTCCACTTCTTTTGTTTCAAAACCTGGGAGGTCAAACTTGCCGTCATTGCAACGGCGACAGGCCTGACCAAAGGGTCGCAGGATCACCGTGCCACGGTCATTCTGCAGCCGGTATCGAAACAATAAGACCACGCGTGCAGAAGGCCACGTTTTGCTGCAGGAGCCACACCTAAATCTAGAAGGAGAACGATAGACAATGAGTTTATGAAACCTGGGTATTTTCAGATCATCAAATCAAATCAAGCTTTATTTATAAAGTGCTTTTCATGCCTTTGTCAACACAAAGTGCTTTACATGATAAAATCAATTAAAAAAATAAAACACACAGACTGACAACGTGACAATGAATTCCAAAATGTGGACATACAAAGACAGACAACCCCACACCCATCCCCAACTGTCTCTTAACTAAAACTTATTTAGACAGTCACTACAAAAAAGAAAAATAGGTAGAAACATCTGGCTCGGCACTGATGTTGACGTGAGGAAACTATATTAACGGGATCTATCCACACCAGGAGTCATGAAATATACTTGCAAAACCAAGTGTTTTTTCTATATTTTGTATTTCCAGATTTTATTTTAGATAACTAAATTATTGGTCAAACTATTTTCCTCCTCTCTTCTAAATCCTTTTAAAGCAGCATAACCTGTACGGTGACCTTCTTTAACCAGAATGCAGAACCTGTTTTTGCCTCACAGTGGCGCTGTTTAATCATCGTACTGAAGTTGCCTCCAATCACAAAATGTCCTTCAATCAATAAGAAAACTCTTTTTTCCCCAAACTTTTCAAACACTTGACTAATTTAAAAAAAATAAGTACTGATATCTTAAGAAAGACAATACATACTTTCCATAAGCGCAGTGGTTGAAGACTCTCCAGCCCCTCTTCCTCTCCTGCTTGGTCACTTCGGCTGTCTGACTGTAGTTAAAGTTGAGAGTCCATTTATCTTCATAGTCCAGCTCGTTGCCATCATTCAGCAGCTCATCAAAGATATCCAACCACAAGGAAGGAAGCCAGTCTGCAGGAGTACAACAATTTCACAATAAATTAGGAAATCTAATTGAGCTGCACTGAAAATAAATGCTGTAGGGTGATATCAACCTGCAAGCTTACTTTTAAAATGAAATATACTTCTGATAAAGCAGAAGTTGTAATAAAAATGAGATTTTTCTTTTAAAGAAAACAAATTTTTTTATTAATCTTAGAGGGAAATTTCTGTTTTTTCATTCTTTAATACTACAAGTTTTTATTTTTAATTAAGTTATTTCTTCACGATTTCTCTAACATGTGTAAAGATTGTAGTCTTTCAAGTATTTAGTGACCATAATAGACAATAGGTTGATGTTTAAGAGTAATACTGACTGAAAAGTTGGCAGTATTTTTGCTGGATTAGAAAACTCTTCAAACTCCAGATTGACTTAACATTGATGATCATGTTTTATTGTTCTTTTATGAAGTGTGGGGTTATCTAATCTGGTTTTGATCAGAAAAAAAACTACTTAAGCTGACTTTGGTAACCATGCAGGCTCTAATGTTTTGTCCTGGTTTGTTTTCTTTGTGAACAACCTGTGTTAGACCTCTGTGTTTATGACTATGGGGAAACCAGGCTCTGGTATTTTGTCCTGGCTCTTGCTGGTTAATAAATTTTTATTCATATAATTTAATATTTTCTTTGTCATTAATGTTGCTGCCCCTTTCTCCTAGTTGAGTTGGGATTGAAACACCGGCACCGCTCAAAAGGTTTTTAGGACTGCTCTCATCCTCTTGTATTTCTGTCTGGTTCACTTCTCCGACTTTCACTTTCTACAACAAAAAGATCCAAACATTCTTTTCATCACCATCCTAAAATAGTGGACTAAGTATTTTTCTTAAAGGTTTTTCTAAAAACACAAAAAACTAAATACAATATGAACATAAGAAAAAAGTTTGTTTCCCTACTAAACTCCAGGAAAACATAGTTTACGTCTTCGGTTGTTTTTCTTTTCAAATCTTCATTTTAAATTAGGTTGCTGTTGCAAAAAACAAATGCCCCACTGGGGGCAAACAAAGGGAGTGACTGAACCGTCCTCAGAGTGTCAGCCACAGACTGTATAAAAAGGTGTGAGCACAAATATGAGGTATGTACGTTGCTTTGGATAAAAGCGTCTGCTAAATGCCTGTAGAATAGAATAGAATAGAATAGAATAGAATAGAATAGAATAGAATAGAATAGAATAGGTAAAGAGTTATGAACCTTAAAAAACTGACACTCCTATGCACATAAACAGATCTTCCCACAAATAAACTGTTTTTCTGTTCCTGCTAGACAGTCTGATGTGAGGTTTGTTGTCAAAAGCTAAAACCAGCAGAATGAAACAATGTTTGCAAAACAAATGAATGTGACAGGAAAAGGGACAGAGCAGCAGTAACACCCTGAAACACACTGCAGGACACACACAGTAAGGTCTAGTTCAGCAGTAAGGTTTCATATTGCTCTAAAGCTACCAGGTAGACCCACTATAAGCATTTATCTCTGTAGTTTTGTTAAACTCTTGAAGCTTGTATTTAAATATAATTGACTGCAGCTTATGCCTTTATTTACTGGTGTAATAATTAATTAATGTTTCACAGAAATACCCTCCATTAACTCAAACTAACTTTACTTTCTACCGTTTTTTCCTTTTCTTTGTCTTTTTTCCAGGTTATTTCACAATAACATTCCCAATCGACCTGTACCGCAAAAAATGTTTTTAAAAATGACAAAACAATAAAGATAATTCACCAGAAAGTTTCGTGTTACCGTATTTGCTCATTTTGATTGATGGTCGGATGTCCCCAGAGCCTCTGAAACGCAGTAATGAAGATGTGTTTGGCTGAATGTAGATCTGCTGGCTGCATCTGTTTATATCCTACATCAGCTGTTATTCCAGAAACGAAACTTTACTTTACTTTCGTTTTCCGATTCGTCATATGTTCAGTGTGACGTAGCAATCATTCTGAGATCAATACAGTATTATTACTGGAGTATTATTGCTCTGCCGACAGAAAATGCGCTTTTTTGTTTATTGAATACATATTTAAATCGACATCAGCGTCCAATATGAATTAATTTAAATAAAATAAAGTCTAAATACGCTTTATTTTCTGTGGGAAATTAGTGAACCAAGAAAGACTGAAAGAAAAATGTATCTTTCTGAGTCTGAAGTTTGTCTTATTACACCGTTTTTTTTTTCCAGGATTCACATTTCTCCTTTTATCGCCACGTTTTACGTGTTTACGTGCTTTAGGGGTATTTTTGTTATGTATGAAAACCTGAGGTTTGTGCTTTGTGTACAACCTCCTGCGTTAGTTATATGAGCCCCATCATATGTTTTTAATTCTATATATTTGTAATGTATTAGTTTATGTAATAAAAATAACATTTGAAAAAAAACTCAGGTAGTTTCAGATTAGTCCAGCAGGTGGCAGCATAACAACAATGAACTGAACGGCAGAGTTAGGATGGAGTATTTTCTAGAAGAAACGAGTCTCGGAGTCATAACGTGACTTTCCTCCCAACTTTACTTTACGTTGAACAGTTAAATGAACATCTGAAAGTGTAAAGGGCGAGACTGTAGAGGTGAACTTTGAAAAGCTCCATCTACGTAATCAAAGACCCTGTTTGAAATATTTATAGCCATAAGTACGGTGGCCGATAGGTGCAAACGCGCTAAGAAGGAAACGCTGGATATTTCCTTTCACAACGGAAGTGCTCTGATGTTTTAAAAGTTTCTACGAGGTTACACCAATCAACATTTAAATGAGTTGACCTCACGTTGCTCAATCTTCCCACCAGCATCTTTTCTTTTACTCTTTTACGGTCTCTGGTTTTAAAAAAACCCGCAGCCTGGACTCCTGGAGGACAGGTATCCCACCAAAGCCCTCCTGCTGTGAAAAGTAACAGCATTTCGCCTGTAGATGGCGTGTCTTCATTATTACCCTCAAGACTTACTCATTACTTGTGACCCAGAGGTGTCTTTAAAACTCAAAATTAATGATTAAGTAATTATAAGTTTCTTTTGCAGTCTGCGTTCCTGTTGCTTAGTCAGCTGGTTGGTTTAGTATCAGATAGCCTCGATCAGTGTCCACCTGTTGGTTTAGTTTGCTGCTATCTCACACATTTGAAACCCTACTAAAAATAGAGCTTCAAGTACAAACATTAACTTGCATCACCTTTTCTGTAGAAAAAAGGGGTTAGAAATCTCTGGAGTTGTAGTCTTTTGCTGTAAATCTGAGGTGGCTGTCATGTTGAAACATGTTCTAGGATTTTACAATTCACTAAATAAGCATAATGACAGCTGCATTCTTGCATGTCAGGAGACAGGAGTATTGCCTGAGCTTTGAGTGAAGCCATTCTGTTTGTTGAGGTTTAAAATAAAACTCAAGTCCAAAGGTAAAGACCATGCCTTCACTCGAGCCTCTGGGTTGTGAGTAACCGATTGCATGACCAGAACAGTGAAAACTGGGGCAGAAACAGTCCTGTGTTCTTTGTCATTTCCAGTTTCAAATGCCATCATTATGTCCTAAAAGATAACGCACACAACAGCATGATGATATCAAGGAAACTCTAAGTTATGCACGGTGTTTGTCTTACTGCTAATCGTAAGTATCAGTTCAATACGTCAGTAATAATAGCATCAACGTGACAACACCTGTCCAAAGTATGCATTGATAGTCAGTCAATGGCATGTCATTTTGCTCTCCCTCACACACAAACACATACAAATACCATTACTTATTGCAGATAAAGAAAACCCACGCACACACTGTGTGGATTTTCCTCCAACCTGTGTTGATTACAGTTCTCAGTAATACCCCACCCAGCACTAAAAACATATATTTAGTACTTGTCAGTGTACTCTGAAACACCTTCAAACCCTTGCTAAAACAGCAACACAGACATACATATCCATGTGATAACACACACAAGTTCAGAACTCATTTAGAAGTACTTGACAGTGATTATTCTGGTCTTACATGCTTTAATAGCTCAACAGCACTTATGTGAGTATAAGGTCTCTCAATGACAGGCACATGGATATGGATTCCTAAAGGATTGTTTAACTTTTGAGGATAATGTTTTCCTCTTGCCAAGTGGATTCGAACTAATTGTGTTATTAAGGAGAAGATGGACATTAAGGACTAATAATATATGAATATAAATAAATACAGGGGCAGTAATGAAACTGCAGTGTCATGTCATCAGTGAGGGACTTACTGTGTAACACTCCCACTTCTTACACAACCACCTAAAGCTTACTGTACCACGTTCAGAAAGATGTGTGTGTTTGTGTGTGTGTGTGTGAGCCTTTCCACTCAGCACTGTGGTGCAAAGATGACCTCAAAGCCTGTGGCTCCAGAGAGTCACCTTATACTCAGGTGTGACATTACAGCGTGAGAAAAGCATGCTGGGAGAGCTCACAGAGCCATGGAGATGCTGAGCAGGGACGGACAAAGAAAGCGAGATCAGACACTCACAGAGAAGCCTCTCTCTCTGATGCAGCCCCAGATCAACAGTTTTCCAGTGATACAAGAGTATGGTCATTAAGTCCACCCTGGACAAAAGTTACGGACATGAAACAAGTGGAGAAAATGTGTTAGGAAACAAGAGTATTATGTAATCTGCAACCTGGTGATGCAGGTTACATAATCAAGGTAGATCTGACTTCAGATCCACTGAGCTGCAAAGTTGTTGTTCTTTTGTCTTGTATCTTTCATCTCTTTCTTTTGTTTTTCTGTCAAAAAAGATGCTCGTTTGGGCTGTGAAACATCTGATACAACAGTGTTAAACACCCATCACAAGAAACTCATAACAGAAGTAATCTCTTACATAAAATGTGAAGAAATTAATTTCAATTTCATTTTGACACAATTTGATTCAGACTAATATTATTTATGTACAACGTTGCTAAGTGAAGGGGACAAGTGGAAATAAATTAGTCCCCTATTGAACGTGCACCTCCTGATCCTCAGCAGACTGTGGAGCTTCCAACAAACTCATAACCAAGAGATACGTGCAGTGGAATGACAGCGATAATCACAAATGTATTGGTGGGGAGTAAGTGCATCATGAGCATCAACTATAGCAGCTCAGGGTCACTCAAGCCAGTCATAACTTAAAGAGATCTTATAGACAGAAGGGATTTATGTTTTAAGAACAAGCCTGATAAGTGAAAGCTCTGCTTCCTTTTTAAATTATGGAAGCAAACACGAATGAGGAGGACAAAACATCAGCTGCATAACAGTATTATTCTCCTTAAAGATTCTCTTTATTGTGGATTATATCATATGGGGCTGTAGCAGAACAGCACAAAAGCAAATACATGTGTGTTTATGTTATTATTCTCCTTATATAAGACCAGTTGGTGTTGCATTTGATGTTGATGCTGAAGACTTAATTCACTGCAAGCCAATTTATCCTTTTCACTCTCAAATTGTGGAGGTACTCTGTGAAAATGATAGTGTTGTCATCCTGAAGGATGGAGGTAACCCCTTATGGCTCAATGTTGCGTACTTGATACAGTTTCTGAGACATGTTGCATCACTTTATGGCAGAAACTTTGCTCAAAACCCTGTTGTTCACCATATGCTCCAGAATCTCATCCCAATATGTCATAAATCTGTGACTGGCACACACCTTGCAGGTGTCAAAACCAGAGAGTATACCAACAGGAGAATATCACAGAGGATTCAGGCCCATTTTGCACATGTTTAGCCATGTTGCTCATTCCACACACGCGCAATCTTTACAACTTATATGTTGTTGTAGTTGACTTCCAATGTTGTGTAATACCCCTGGTATCATCAAAGGAAATACATATCAACAAAAGACGCATTTTCACACCTTTAGAGCTCAGTTTCTTTAAAAAGTATAAATCTAGATATATTCACCATGTAGCTCCAACAAGGTTTCCTTGTTAGCTAACAATGTTTGTGGTTTTCAGTCAGGTTATATTTCTACCTAACAAAGCTTAACTCAGGGTTTATGGATGGGTGAAATGCAGGGAGAGGGTTAATAAGGACATAATATGAATGACAAAGCTTATTTTTCAGTTAATATTGATGTTATTTATCTTTTTTTAATATATTTTATTTCTAAATATGCACTACATTCGATTCTGTTATTTTAGTATAGTAACATGCTTCCATTTGTGATTAATATTGTTTTCACATTCAAAATTAATTTTCTTTTGCAATTCCCCTGTTTCATGTTTGTTATGCAAATAAGGTTTTTGGTCTCCATGATGCATTTTATGACTAAAATATAAAACAATGTACACATTCAGCAGGTATAGGCGGCAAAAGTTTGAAGGAAGAAAGCAACTAGGTGTAACAGTGTTGTGATTGCTGCGTGTCAGTAAAGCTTGTTTGAATTCAAATAGTTCATGATACATGATCAGCCAGGTGTGCTCAGGTGGATGCCAAGTTTTCTCTGCTGCCTGGACTTGCTTACCTGTTGAAAAGCTGCTAGGTGGCTCGAGGAGGGAGGAGAATGAGGAGAGAGAGCCAGTGTTCGGGCGTGTATGTATGAGTGATAGACATAGAGGAAGGGAGGGGATGAGGAAGACGGAGGCTGGGTGTGTTAAGATGCCTGGAGCACATTCCTTGGAGCAGCCACACCCGGTACTTTAGCGTCTTGATACCTGGTAGTGCTTCTTATCAGACCATGAGTTTGTACTTTCTCAGTGACATTTTTTCAATCAGTACTCGATGCATTTGGCTTACACGTGATTCGGTTACACAGCTGTTTGCAAACTCTTACTTTTCTTATTTGATGCCTCCATCGTGCTGAGATATGCATATTTAACTGAACCAGGAAAGAACAAGCAAGAAGGGATGAGAGTTCAGAAATATGGCCTCAGCAGAGTGTGTAGCAGATTAGGATCTGGATGCTTGGATAGACTCACACAGGAGACACACCTTCTGAAGTCAGACTGAACACACAGTCACAACGAGTGCTATAAAAGCTCTATCAAATAAGGTGTGTTCTGTGAGAGAAACACGTTTCGGGGCAAAGGACAGATCATATAACTGATGTATACCTTTATTTGTACTACACATGAGTAATTCTGCTGCTTTATTTAGGGTGCAAGCTGGAGTTTCTCAGAACAAAACCAAACCTATGTTCCTTTAATGTTAACATACAGCAAGAGTAAAAAAAACTGTACAAAGAGTAACTGGAGGTGAACTACATGTGCTGCTTATTGGCAAAAACACATGCTACGAATTCTATAGAAAGAGAAAAAGACAAGACGTTACAGCCCGAAGCGACGCTGCAGGTTTTAAATAAGATTCATATAGAAAAGAGGAACTGCTTTAGGAGTCAGCTGATTCAGCAGAAATGTTCTCACCATGGTGGAAAAAACAACAGGTGACTCATTACAAAATGTTTCAGGCGAGACTGTTTCTGAGCAGATGTGTGCTTGTTTTTACACTGACACCTGAACATCTGTAATGAATATGAGAAAGCTGGAGGAAAAAAACACTAACAATACAAATTTCAAGCTTAAATCAGGGGTGGGTGTACATCTGGTAGAGCATTATACAACCAATTAATTGTCAACAAATTTGTACTATGATTATGGTTATAAAACAGTGTTTCCCATGTTATCTACAGTATGGCATGTTCTGAACATTTCATATGATCTAAAATGAAAAATAATACTGGATGAATGTAAAAGACACATAAACAACATGCCTTATTTGTGCAATGATGGCCTTTAAAATATACCATTACTGGGAATCTTTCCTGTTGTTTGTTGAACCACATTCTGATATTTGGGGGGATCTTTGGGATCCTACAGGCTAAAGAGGAAGAGGGGGAAGAGGAGTTATCCTCCACATCCGCCAAGTCAGCCATGAAGGCTGAAGGACATATGCAGCGTTTCAAACAACATAAACTGTCATGCAGACTGTGTGTCTCTCAGGAAATGTTTAGGACCATCCTACCTGGAGTTCCTAACATTTTACTCATCTCACACATGCAAAATACAAGGAGTAGCCTGAGTACATCAGGCTAAAATATAAGAAAAAAAGAATCTAGGTTTAACATCAATCAATTCTAACTTTGCCTCTGGCAAGTTTTCATAGAAATGACTGAAATTCCAGCATCTGTGACAATAGACAGACAAACAGTCCAAACCACATACTCAGTAAAAGCTGTAACAATGAGTTTCCTCACTTCAAACAAGCTTCTTTGTTAAATAAGTGATGCAATATGCCTTTTAAATATTTGTTTAATATCTGTAATAGATCCTAACTGCTGGAAAATGTGAAACCACAATGAGAAAATGCATTTACTTTATTATTATTTATTCATTTGAGCAATTATGACAGAAATAACATTTCTTAGACAACGTTTAATCATATTAGGTCTTTGTATTCAGATGAATGATTCAATCTTATCAAATAAAGGGATTCTGCTCAGTAGTTTGGAGATAAAAATCCCAATTTACAGCCAAGTCACAAAAGCTTCTTTCAAAATACACACCGAGCAGGAAACCTCCAATAGTTTTGCTTCCATCGGTGCTCTGGGAGGAGTCTCACCGGTGGGAAAGCCCTGCCTTGTCAGGAGTCGCCCCAAACCCTTCCCTCGTTTGCAGGCAAACTTTGCGGCCGCGGCGCATCCGGAGAGAAAGACGCACCGCAGAGTGCATCGCTCAGCTCGGCCAGGGAGCGCGTCGCCTTGCGTGGAAGGTGCACAAACCAGGGGGGGGAGGGGGTGGTGGGGGGTTCGGGTGGAGCTCCTGTCCGATCTGAGGAATGTAAAATACGGATAAGGCCAGGACCCAAGTCGGCTGTTTTCCTCCCTGTGGAGCGCGAGACACCGTTGGTACGAAGACGAGAGGGAGAACAAGTTGTGCCCCAAAGCGAGAAGGTAGGAAATGAATATAAAGACAAGCAAAAATAACTTATCACACAGTGTTATTTATACCCTATTTTAATGTGATCATCTTTAATCTTGCTATTCTTATAATGATTTCTATATTCAAACATAAATATAGTTATTATTTTATTGTTTTATTATAAATAACCCCTTCAGTGTGAGTGGAATTGAAAGATCAAATGTGGGCTTTTTTCCTCATTAACAGTCTGCAAGCAATAAGAGATCAAATCATTCAGTTAAACCTTTACAGTGTTATTACAGCCCCTGCTGACACATTTTCCAGACATTTAGAGCTAAAACAAACTAAACAAACCCCAAATACTAATGGCAATAACGCAGCTCTGTCTTTCAGCTGCTAGGAAATAACAATGAAGAATTAATACTGTTTTTTTTTAAAGGTAAATACACTTTATAAGCGTATCAGACTATTGTATGAAGTGCTGCTCATTGTTATAGACTTGCTTGAGGTTACAGCCTGGTATCATAGAGCCTCTATTGTTTAACAAAAAGGACCACATGTCCTCTTCTACAAACTCGGCTCTGTCGCCTGTAATGGTAACTTAATAACACATATAACCGCTTTTCCTTACAGCTTTAAACCTCTATTCAAAGTGAGTCATTGTGTGGTAATAGCCCGGCATGTGGTTGTAATTTGCGGGGGAAAAGTATGAAGCGCCAGCATTTTGTGGCATCTGTGTGAACTTCTTAATATAATCTAGTCACAGAAGCCATATGGCAGGAGCTGCATCTCATTCATTAGTTTGCTTTTGTTGCATATGCCCCAAAAGGTCAGAGCCTGCTTGTAAAGGTGTTGTAAATTGTGTTTGATGGTTAGTGTGTGGAAGAGACGAGCTGGAATAAAGGAAACATTCATCTGCCTTCATTTGTGGGTTTTCCATTCAAGCTGACCGCAGGCCTGAATGCAGTGGGAACGGATGATGAGGACTACAGTGGGGCTGTTTTTTTAGCCACAGAAAAAGTGTGCCTTCACCTTTAGTATGCATTCATCTGTCCTTGAGCCATCTTTTGTGCTTCACTCATCAGCCGCGCTGAAGTGTGGTGATATACAGAAAGACAGGTCAAGCTCTGTGCATGCGCTTATCGCAGTTTGTGTATATTATCCTGACAAAAGTGGCTCTGGCAGAAACATCAAGAGATTACAGACTCACCCCTCCAAACCTGTTCTCAGGTATTCTGTTCTTGCTCCTTTCACACCAAATGATCCACCAGACAGAGAAATGGCAGATCAATTATCGTGTTTGGTTAGTGAGGTGTGTTCAGATGTTTGTGTGTGAGTGTGTGTGTGAGAAAGAGAGCGAAAAAACTGAGAGTCATAGTTCTGGTTAGTTGCTTTTGCCTCAGGATGTTTTCAGTGATTTAGATTTCTAGACTGATAAGAGTTTGAAGTTTTTTTCTCTTGTCAGCTTTCGCTCAGAACATTTGAATACTGAGTAGTCTGCAGTCTGTTGCTGCCTGCTTGAGCTGGTTTACTGTTACACCGCCGCTTTGTTTATACTACATTTAGGGCAGGTTCGTCCTTGTGTGGGAAAGCTTCAGATCCCGCTCATCATGTGTCCCTTTCTGTTTGATGCCCATTGCAGTTTCTATGACAACAAGCAAAGCAGCAGGATTTGTTGTGATATCGTAACAGTCAACCAGGTGAGGTGTGTAAAGTTGACCACACCTGTGCGTCATTAAGAAATAACCCAAAAGTGAGGATGATGAAGAACAGATCCTTGTTGTATTTAGTCTCACTTTTTACATGAGGCAGCTCATATGCTGCTCGAGGTTAAAATCCTCCACATAAATGTGCTTGTTTAAGGTGGTTTACCTGCCAAAAATACTGATAACGAATAATAAACTGTAAAAAGAACACTGACATATTTGTCATTATCGAAAGGGCACATAGGCGTGTTTTTATTTGTTGTGTTGCATCACATGGTAGCAGGTTTACGCCTGTACCAGCTCTGTTTGTGTCTGTTGTTGCTTCCTCTCAGCTATGAGGAAGAGAGAGTAAAAACACATCTAAGTATTTGGGCTTTTTATATTTTGGAGACTGGGAGGGAAAGTGGAAAAACAGTACACCGCAAGGGCCTAATTTCTATGGCACAAAAAATGAGGACGTCAGCCATTTTGTTCCACAGATGAATCACCGTGCAGCAGTGTGTTGCAAGTTTAGTCCTGGCTACGCCAGACCAGGTTGTCCGATGACTCACCCAAGCTGCTGTGCAAACCGAGTTCTCCCCCATCTGGTTGAAGGCTTGTCTTATCTCCATCAGCTACCTCTGATGTGTATCCTAAAGTTTACATAACACACCTGTCACAGGTACGACCACGACAGAAGGCTTTCCCACTCTCCCACTCTGTTTCACACACGTTAGCTATCGACCATGAAATGTGCGTCGGTCAGCCGTCACCATTTCCACAGTGACTCGTACACTTCCTGTTGCAGCTGCATGCTGGAACCCATGTGTATTTCCTTGCATTTATCAAACGTGTCATCAGTTGTATTACCAATCAAGTATGCAGCAACAAAACAATATTAAAAATCAACAAAGCATCCTGTGTGTCTCAGCTGATGACTGGAATCAAGCCAAAAGATGTTTGTCAAAGATATGCTTCCTTTTCTTGTAAGTTCTTGTTACTGGAAGCAACATCTGCTTTATGACACGTGTAATCTCTGGCGTATAAACGGATGTCATTTAGAGCAAAAGGAATACTACTTATTTTCTCTTATTGTTGAAACCACACATCAGTAAGCCAGTCGTAGCTTTGAATAGGTTTAGTTGTGGCACAAGTGACGCCATATTTACTGTGTCCTTCAACAATCAGTTTGCTGCTGTTACAGATTTTTCAGGAGGAGATCTAAGCGTGATCCACCAGCACGACAAGTTTACCGAACCTGCTCATGCTGTTCCCACCTCAACTTTTCTCCTCCTTTAATCTCTCCTTAAGTCTGTCTTCCCTTCATTGTGTTTTCTTTATCCTGTTGCTCTTCTTGTTCATAACACTTCTGTGTTTTTTTTCCTCAATGCTCACACCAAATTCAATGAAATGTGTTTTTCTAAGAATGCAGATCGGATGTAGAAAGTAGAGTCATTGTATACAGCAAACAGGTAAAACTTCCTGTAATGGTCCTTCCTGCCGAGAAGCTGAAAATGCATCTGACTGCAGACGCTTGTGTGATATGCACATTATGTGGAGGCTGCTTAGTTTAGCAGCATGGGGAACATTCTTTGCACAATCAACAACACAGGTTTCAGGACATTCAGCAGTTTTCTTTCCTTATTCTTTTAGCTATAATAAATTGTCAGGAAAGTGACAAGAAGTAATCTCTTATATCAAAGTTACACACATGTCAGAATCACCTCGTTTAGGCTCAGCTTAATAGCCAGATATTAGAATGACTTATTTAGGACAGAGGCATTACAGGTGTCAGAAGATTCATCCACAAAACAATGAGCCATGTCATCTATCGTTCACATATGTGCAGACTGACAAGGTTAACAAATGAGAATGAGCACAATCGCAACATGCAGCCAGAGTGGAGTTTGGACAGAGCAAACAGAGGGCAGCAAGATGGCAATGTACAATGGATTTATCTTTCAAGGACACGAAGGTTTGAAAATAAGGAACAATCAGCTGTATGCATGTACAATCATAACTAAAAAGGCAATTATTTAGTCCCCCCTTACTTATCTAATAATAAGTAAGATTATTATCACTGTAGGAACCTTTATTAGGTTCAATTATCTGCCCTGCATGTTGCTTGTTTCCTAACACTTAATGTGAAGGTGGTTTGTTGTTTTTACTGCAACAAAACCAACATGACATGCACATACAGACCAACATGTTTGTAAAAATATTTTTATTGTTGTTTCATTTGTTTGTTTCATTCATGGTTTATGAATTGTTTGTTAAAAGTTTTAGGTTAATTTTGTTTCTTGTACAGATTCTGAGAGGCAGATCAGTTTGTACTGAAATGAACTCTGCGGTCTCATCTTGTTTTCTACTTTTCTGCACAGGCTAAAACTGCCTTTAACCCCTGAACCTTGACTTTTGAAAAGACCTGCTCCAACAATGGCACACCGGTCACAGAGTTCATCGATAGGAGAAAATCCCCTCGACCCAAACTACCTGCCCCCACATTACCGTGAGGTGTATCGCCTGGCGATTGATGCCCTGATAGAAAGTGATTTACAGGTAATACATTTTTAAAATTTTATTATAACTATTAATATTTTTCTATTCATAACCTATGTGTAAAAATACTTATATGTGATGCACCACCAGGGCTACTATGAATTTCTCAAGATGGAAGATGTCGTGGGTTTCCTGGCGCAGCCGGAAATTGAGTATATCAAGTCCACAGTCCAGCTCCCCAACCAAAACTCCAGCGTCCCAGAGCTGATGTACCATGAGGGAGGCGATGACGTCGAGGGGTCCTCGGACACCTACTGGCCCATGCAGTCCGACCTAGCTGCACCAGGGCTGGACCTGGGCTGGCCGCTGCCACAGCACAGCTTCGTTGGACCCACAGAGGTTACTACTCTGGTCAACCCATCTGATCCAGACATGCCAAGTATCAAGGAGCAGGCTAGGAGACTCATCAAGAACGCACGGCAGGTGAGTCAAATGGTTGGAGAACAGTGATGTGTTAAAACATGCACACTTGGTCTAAACATGTATTTGGAAAAACAAACAGATTTTAGAGTCATATTTCTTTTTCATGTTGTGTAACTGTAAATGATTCATGTTTTCTTTAAACATATGGAATAAAGTGGTTCCAGTGTATCACGTCAATCTGATGTGACTGATGTTATTAATTATCAGTTTCTGTTTTATTTATTTGCCTCCGGCAACTGTGGCACCACTCCCATTTAATCAAATTTCTAACTGAATGGCCTTTAGCTAAATAAAAACAAACAAACATAGAATTAGCAGTAGTATGGAAAATGAATGTGACAAACAGTTGAACCTGTTGGTGTGATGAATCGTGTCTTCTAACTGTCCTACATTTATGTTTGCACATTGGTACATAGAACATACCTGTTTAACGTACCTTTGTGGTTTTTTACTTAGTGTGCACTCACTCATAAGCAAATACTGTTATATACACAGAAGAGAAGCAACTTTATAATGAAGTTATTTAATCTTCCTGGAATAGTTTTAGTCTGGAAGGTTTGGACTAGATTCCACTACACAGTTTTGCTGCTCTACCAGGTATAGTCAAATTAGCATTTTGTATCTGTTACTTGTGAATAGTGTTATTTTACATAAACTTTAGGCCCTTAACCTGAATTTGCATTTCTCTGGGCAAACACAGTTGCATAAAAGAGAAACACCCTTAACTCATCTCTGCTGAGTATTTAAAATAAAACCGTGAATATGTCTAAACGTCTTACTTTTCCCCTGCTTTCACCCTTGCACCGTAAATCAGTGTTCTTTCACGATTATCTGCTGTTGCTGATAAAGACAACAAACATCTGGTGACGCCCTCAATTACATAATCGATTGTGTATAATTATTTATTATTCAGCTAAATAAAAACATCATTCCTCAGTTAAGTTTGGTCTTCTTTTCCAGGTTGTTGCCGTGGTGATGGACGTTTTCACAGATGTTGACATTTTCGCTGACCTCTTGGACGCAGCAGGACGCCATGTTCCAGTTTACATCTTACTGGATGAGCAGAACGCTCATCACTTTGTTTCTATGGTACTGACCTGCAAAGTCAACCTGGACTTAATTCATGTGAGTTTGAGTCTTTTTTTTTTGCATTATGATTCATACTGCAGCATTTTTCATTGTGATAGTGTGGATAACAAAGGGGAAACTTTGGTTGTACAGATGATGCGAATCCGTACTGTGGGGGGGATTACCTACAAATCCCGGTCAGGGGCTTCATTTAAGGGACAGGTGAAAGATTGCTTCCTGTTGACCGACTGCAGGGCTGTGCTCAGTGGGAACTACAGGTGAGCCGTTTGACGATCATCTCTTTTATCACGTCATTTGTTCTGTCGCTGTTAAACCTTTTCAACCAATTCTTTTTTATTTTCTCCAGTTTCATGTGGTCCTATGAGAAGATCCACCGCTGCATTGCCCACCTCTTCCTTGGGGAACTGGTCGCCACTTTTGACGAGGAATTTCGAATCCTCTTTGCTCAGTCAGAGCCTCTGGTCATCGACCCATCCAACAGACCTCTCGCCATCTCTGAGCCCGGCAGTTATTTAGGCTCCCAGATTGGTTTGAAGAGGACGCAGTCTTTGCGCAACCCTGCTGGGTACAGAAGGCAACCTGAGATTCCCTCTGCCTTCTCCTATGGAGACTCGGATCGCAATCCTGCACTTACATTCTGGAGGAACGACCCATTTCGGCACACTCTCGAACCAAGTGCAGGGATTACAATCGGGAAGTATTCTCAGCAGCAGTTTCGTCTGCAGCAATCTTTCCTTGAGCAGGGAAGGTCCATTGTGTCCAGGCAGATGGAGATGACTTCAAGTGCCTTCAAGAGGCACAGCTATGCAGAAGGAACCCAGGAAAACTATTCGTCTTCAAGGCAGTTCATGAAGCACAGAGTTATGAACAATCTAGATGAGACAGACTTCCACAGGTAGTTAATATCTGGTGTTTAATCTAAAATATTAAGGTATGTGTACATATCCTAACAGAAATTCTGTTTAATTTCTTTACAGGGAGCAGAGTCAAAGCAGCCATTACAGTGAAGGACCTGGACCAGGCTCTGGCCACGGACACTACGACAGACTTCGAGGCCGCCATCGTCACCTTGCCATGGATCAGTACTCAGACTCGAGCTTCCGCTCGGATCAGGAGCCTCCACTTGCGCTCTATGGCAGGGACAATTTCTCATCTGAAGATCTGAAGGGACCCGAGGATCTCGCAGTTCCTCCACTAGCTGGGAGGTATGGAGGAGGATCCTCCCATAAAAGACCAACTATGGGTCAAGCATATGTGTGCCAGAAATCACCAACACAGCTGCACCCACCAGAGCAGAAACTGTTACACCAACAATCTGATCTAGGGAATGATCAGGATGAAAGCTTGAAGCATGGCATGAGGAACTGGAGAATCAATTCCTATCTTAGCACTTATGAGGACAGTGGAGAGGAAGGCTTGATTCAACCTATGGGGCCTGATGCATTCGATAATCCTCCACCATCTCAGGAGCCAACTACCACTGAAAGTTCAATTCCACGCATTGGATATAAGGAGCCACCAAATGTATACCCCAAACCAGATATCTTGGCACCCCGGTTTGTCAAGCCTAAATTACCCGAGAGAACCAATGCAGACTTCGCTCCTCCAACAACCAAAGCCCTGCTTCCTTCTAAATATGACCCGAAGCCTTCTGTTCTGGATAGAAAATGGAGACAAGTAGAGAATGAAAAAGAGAGGGAGACAGAGAGGAGTGCAGCAACAGATCAGGGTGAAAATACAGAAGTTAAAGAGACACAGGATCTCTTTCTGTCCAGGCACGATTCATTTCGCTCGCGTATTAACCCTCTTCTTCAGCGCAGCTCCCGTCTCCGTTCGTCCCTTATATTCTCGTCTTCCAAGGCAGAGATGCACAGTGGCAGCTTAGGTCTAAAACCATCGACAGAGGAAGACGAGGAGTTAGATTCAGTACGCACCTCGTCCATTGTGGCCCAGATTCTAGAGAAGAGGAGATCCTTGTCTCGTGATCCTTTTGAGTGGCGTAGGAAAACTGCTGACAAAGACAAAGAGGAAAAGGAGAAGAAGGAGAAGGAGGAGAAAGAGAAGGAGCAACAGCAGGAGAAAACAGTCCAACTGAAAGATGAAACCAACACAAAAGAAGAATCTAGGATTAATAACGACGTAAAGGCAACACAGACTGCAGAGAAACCTGAAGTCATAACATCACAGAGCATGCATGACCCAGGTAGTCGACTAAAGTATTTCAACGATCTGGCTGCAAAGAGAAAAGCCTCAAAAATGGAGTTACAACCTAAAGCCCCAGAGCCTGCAGAAAAAAAAATAGACCTATCAGACAAACCTCCCCTTAACCCCACGGCATCCATGAACACTTCAACTGTAACCGTCACTTCAACACAACCTGAACCAAAGAAGCCAGAAATCTCTGCTAGAATGGCAGAGCTCACTCGCAGGCCTTCCTTAAGCTCATCAAAACCACCATTTATCACTGCCAAGCCTTTTATGAAGACCTCAGAGACATTGCAAGTTCCTAAAGAGGACAACACGTCCGAGGGTCAAAAGAAAGACTTGTTTAAGTCTCTAAAGCCTTTGCCCTCACCTAAGATCTTCAAGAAAGATCCGTTAAAGATAAAGGCCCAGAATCCTCGTCGCATCTCCTGCGGTGAAGAAATTCTGATCACAGACGCTACGGATGCAGAGAAGAGTGAAATGAAAAAGACTCGCTCTCGTAGTTCTTCTACAATGTTACACGATGAGTCTAAGGAAGGATTGCGAAAAGTCATGGGATCAAGTACATCCATCAACACAATTGGAGAAGGGAAGGGTGAAGGTAACGCGCTGGAATTCCTGAAGAAGCAGACTCAGAGGTTAAAGGGATTTCTGGGGCCCAAGGATAAAGAAAAGAAAGGCTTAGGAGAGGACAGAAGCAGGAGCACGGTCAAAGAGGTCACAGATGACTCGGGCAAAAAGCATAGCTCGTCAGCTAAAGACCCTGGATCCACAGTTGCCGATCAACCCACGACCAACCACAAAGCGTCAGCCGGGACGTCAGTGTCGTCGCGGTACCAAGCCCCGGGAAGCTCCGTTTTGTTTAACAGCAACCTACGGGACGACACAAAAGTGATCCTTGAACAGATCTCTGCCAACAGCCAGAAGAACCGTCAGGAGCGGGAAGACACAGGAGGGGACAGGGGTGGTGCTTCTGCAGAGAAGGGACTGGAGACACAAAACCCCACAAAAAAGAGTAGATTTCTGCGACCTCAAAGCAACACCCTGGAGAGGGAAGGGTTATTGAAGAGGATAGAGAGTCTGAGAAAGGAGAAGAAGGTCTACAGCCGTTTTGAGGTAGTTGATGTTAGCAGTATAGATGGTAAAGAGATTTAAGCAAAATAAAAGTAATTTAGGATGTAAACAAAAGTCATGATCTTTCTTATAAAAACAATCAAATATTTCTAACCTTGTTAAGATATTTTTCTGCTTTTAATCATTTATTTGCTCTAAAAAAAGATTTGGGAATGTACATAAAATTCACAAAATTTTAATTCACAGGGTGAAAATATGTTTCAGAGTACAGTTTGGTGAACAAGCTAATGTTTACTGTTTTACACATACAGTAGAGGTTTATCTGTACTTTATTATACCGATGCTAGATATAACTTTGCAGTTTAAAGCATAAACAAGAGTTCTGATCAAATTGACTCAATGGCTACGTAGAGCGTTATTCATGCATCACAGCAGAGGTGGAGGGAAAAGGGCCAGACATACTATCATTTCACTGTTATCCCTGTTGCTCTGTTAACAGATGGGGAATAGCCTGGCATAACCAAAGATGGAGGAGCGACCTTTATATGGAAACTATTTATACAAGATGATCAAAAACATCCAATGCCAACATGTGCCAACAACACTCAGTCACTCCTCAAAGTACCTCTGGTGCTCAACATTGTGGCCTTTTCTGGATTTTACACAATAAAACTTGAAACGACTATATTTAAAATGCTGGAAACAAACTTTAGTCACTAAGTTTGGAATGTGCCCCAATGCCAAAACCTGGTACCATTTTTTCCTTATATGGTGACCGAGAGACGAGTGATGCTGCTTCCATACTGGCTGCACGGGCTAATGTTTCACCAAACAGAAGAAAGGTAGGGTGATTCACCTTTAACTGAGCTTGTATGAACGTGACCGAGGGGCTCGGAGAAGAGGAAAACAAACTTGTTGCACCAGCAGATACATGCCAGTAAGCTAAAATAAAAACACACATCAGTGTTTGACTGTAAGTGCTTTGCATTGTGCCTCTGCAGGGGTCTTTGTACATGAGACTAAATTGAAAGTGAATGGGAGAACATGTGCTTGTATCGAAATGTGCCAAAGGTCTGTCAAGGATCTTAACAAAGCTAAAGCACTAATGTTATCCAGAAACAAAAGATGGGAGTGATATGAAGAGCAAATGAAATGCTGAAATGACATGCATGTACGTGAAATTACTGAAAGACTGTAAATATTTGTCTTAAAGCAGTATAATTTTGATGAAAAGGCTCTCCTCTCTGGAGGGCCTAATGTAGCTTTCTGTCAAAGTGTACACATAGCTCAGGGCCGAAGATATCATAAATCGACTCATGGAGGGTTTCCCTGACCGAGTTGAGAGATCCTTGTGATACGTTTTGTTTTCTGTAATTTAAATGAAAATGGAAAGCATGTACAGTTTCTCTGAGTCACAATAAAAATATTTAGGATGAACAAGCCCATTTCTATTTGCTTTCTAAGGGCATTACCTCTAAATGAAAGGACGAGGGAGAAGGTTGGGCTGTGCTGGAGCTTCGCCCATCACCTTGCGTAACTCGCCTAACTCCTGAAACCAATGCCCCGAGCGAGACTTAGAACTGTTTTGTTGGCCTGGGAATGCTTATTAAAATCAGATTTGTATGCTTTACAGCTCCTCTTCAGTGAACAGATCAAAATGAAAGAATAAATCTATTCCTAAGGAAGGCTTTAAAGTGGACACGGTTTCCTACACAGGATCTTATTTGTTTACATATAAACAGGGCTTGTTTATAATTTAATAAATCTGATTATGATGACCTTTAGTGGAGAGTAAATTAGTTTTTTTTATATTCATGTGCATTATGTGCATATGCAGTCTTGTTTGTAGAAACTAACTGGCATTGGGAGAAATCATTTGCACGGGGGGCCATTGTGTACCATGTTTTTAAACATCAAATAGTATTGCACTGTTTACAGAAAGAGACCTTATTAAATATTTCTGCAAATAAACATGACTATGGCTTTATATTAACAAGTGTTTGAGTGAATGTACTATTTTAAGTGACAAGCAACAAACAAGTAAAATGGTAATAATCACCATATATATGAGCACCTAACATCAATATAGAGAATTGTATTAATACAGTTAACACACAATAAACTACTGCTATCATCCCACTATGGAAATCACCATTCACCAGTTCAAGAAGGTAAAATATTTCTGGTTTCATGCTTAGATCAGCATAAAAAGTTCTAACAAGCTAGACTATTAATACACACTGGTTCCACAAAGAAACCTACACGAGAACAGAGAACTGTCTGAGCTAAACAGTTTGGTAAGCAAACATCTCAGTTTATGGGATTGTATGAACAAACAGGCTGTAAGCAAAACACAAAAGCTTCAGCGGATACATTTCCCACCAACCAGAAGTTCTCAGCGAGCGTGGACGTTTATTTCTCTGGAGTCGATGTAGTCGTGTCATTCAGCTGCAGCTGTTTCTTCGCGTTTTCAAGCTCCTCTTCAAGTTTGCGCAGCTGAGCCAACTTTATTTGTTCTTTCAGAAGCACGGGGCGAAACCAGATCAATGAGATCGATTTATTCATATTCCAGTGGATCTGTTTGCAAAAAAACATGCATACTTACCAGTTGCTAGCAGCTGAGTTTTTGTGTTTTCAGCACACCTTATTTCCTCTGGGAGCCTCTCTGGAGCCTAAGTAATCATTTTTAAGATAATATTGACAAGGAAAATATATTTCTTTCCATTTGAAAAGCAAACATACAACAAATAAAGCCCAGTAATTTTTAGATGACATGAAAAAAGCATACAAAGACAGAGTGAAGCTTCTTGTGCTCCTCCGTCAGCTGTTGAAGTTGACTCCCGAAGCTCATCCTGTTTTAACGAGACTTTCCTTTTATAACGTGGTATGACATCAATATGTGATTATTACCTAAATGCAACACAGTGTGGACAAGTACCGCAGTTTCCTGTGTTTAAGCTTGATCTCCTGGATTTCACATTTGTATTTTTCCAGACGTTCCTCGATCGCATTGTTCTGCTTCAACGATCTACAAAACACACATGCTTCATTGCTCAGCTCAAGATATACACACACAGATGGTGTTAGTTTAACACGTGTTAGCGTTTTATTGATTATGTCTGTGTGTAAATAAATAACAGCATACAGTTACAAGATGACATGAAGAATATTTTAGAGTTTACATTACATTTTTATTTACATAAAGGTAATTAAAACCCTTAGGTGTGTAAAGTATCCTTTCGATTCATTATTTCCATAGTTATGCTGTAGTTCTTTAGTGTTTGTCTATCAGAGGTGAGAAAATTCCAAGAAATAAAGTAAAACAGACATAAAAAGAAATAAAGTAATAAATAAGAATTAAATAAGTAAGCCAGACTGCTTAGACAAGGTTTCATCCTGCAACAGCAGACCCTAAACCTTAAATAAAAAGTATACATATCCCACTGAACTGGTTTTAGCAGATGTTGTCTTAATGATCAGACATTGCCATCTAGTGTTGGAAACCACAAACACATGTTTATGGGTCTGATGTCAGGAACACATTGCACAAAGCAAACATGGGATTCAGCTGGAATATCTCGGGCATCCTTGCAGGACTCATCTGTGATCTGGCTGAAAAGTTGTGACATACACTGCGATAGAGATTTATTCTGCAGTGCTGGTCTGCTCCACACCAGGCTAACTTCCAGGATCTATTTAATCGTATCCCTTTTAACAGTCACCACAAATACAAATCAATATTTAATCCACTTTCCGCTGCACAGTTTGATCTGAATCCTACTTTTGAGCAATAGGCTCTATTAAAAACACCTATAATAAGCAAACGCTTTATGGGGTGAAGACATACAGAACTTGTAAGGCTTACCTGGCACAGTCCTGCTCAGACTCTTTACACTGGAGCTGCAGCTTTCTGCACAAATCTGACAAACAACATCACAGTAACTACACTGATCAGTGAAATGTACACGATAAAAGAAAACAATATACAAACAATAATGATAAAGATAACAAATACTATTCCTGGTGTACGAAAGCGAAACCTGAAACACAGTAGGAGCATCATGTGACTAAGTCTGGCTTCGATCATGTACGTACCTTCTTTTTCTTTATAATTTTCCTCCAGTTGGCAAGCTGAAGTGTGTACTACAAAAACAACAATGCATACAATGTCACTTCACATAAGTACACAACTCCTGTGATGGACTTGTGACCTGTCCAGACCTGCCTCTTACCTGCTTTAAACCAGAATATAAACTCAGTTACCAACACTGAATGTACATGGATCAAATTAAATAAATGGTCAACAGCAACTTACAGGTTGATAATTCCTCTTTCAGTGAGTTATAGATGGCCTCCTTCTGCTTTATTTCTTCTAACAGGGTGCCTTTATCTGGTCAAAGTAACAGTAGTATTACAAATATTGATCATCAATTGTTTCTTGGACAGACATTTAAATTACAAATTCATCATCAAATCAGAATGGGTCCTGAAGGGTGTTGCTGTTCCCAACAGAACAGAGACGATAATCATGTCTCATTCAGCTCCATTCATCATGTTCTGAAACTCCACGGATGGAGTAACAGGTAAGGATGTACCTCACTGACGATACAGGAAATAAGTTGTTGGTTGCACTATATTCACAACACACGGGTATCTTGATCACGGTTTCAATAGCGTCAACTAACTATACACATTTTATTTAATATATACCTACACGTCTAACTTAAACTCCACACTACACCATGATTATTTTCTTTGGCGGTAATAACAAATATTTACTCAAAAGTGACATGGAAACTCTGCTCATTAGCATATCGGAGCCATACTCATTCCCTATTGGTGCACACTACAACGGACTTTCATAACTCAAATTAGAGCTTCAGTCTCAAACGAGTTTATGTTTTACAAGTGATTCACTTTTCAACATACTTAGAAAGTCATTACCACTGTCGTAACAACAGTTTTTGTTGAAAAAAACAAACAAAACTAAATTTTAAAAAGTCACGCGGAAGCGGAAATGTGATCTTGACAAAGACTAACCAGTCGTCAAAAGAGGGGTCGCGACAACCTCGCGCATGCGCATGATTTGGGGCAAGTCAATACGAAGACGGAAGAACGTGACACTGACTTCGCAATATCACTAGTCCACTTTGATCAATCCATTTTAAAAGAGGTATATTATTTTAAATAAGGTGTTTTCAAAACTTCGTGAGCAGTGACATGTAGACTCTCGGCAAAGATGCTTTTGCCTGTGTTTATCTGTTTAATGGCAACTTTTATTGCTATTTTATTTCATTTTCATAAATCACAATATAAATCACGCTCACGGTGAAGGCCTGCACTCTCCGAGTGCTTTTCATATTATACCCTATAGTATTATCAAGAAGTCTCTAAACAAATCCACAACTAATAGTAATTTTAAAACAGAAATAGAAATACCTCGCTGCAGCTTCCTGAGCTTGCCCACAAGATGAGTAAGTTGGGGCTCCTCCATTTCAACACCTGGCAGAGAACATCAACTTTTAAGTTTTAAAAATGTGATTTATTTGTGTGTTCCCCACGTTTTACTCGTTTACATTCTTTAGATGTAATGACATTACACATCTTGTGCTAAATCCTGCTATTTATACAAAAAAATTCAAATAAAATAAAAATGCTGGTTAGCTAAAAAAAAACGTCTTGTCTTACTGTGTCTGTGGCGGGAGCTAGTAGCTAGCTTAAGACGTTTACCTTGCTAATATTAGCCAAATCATTTACATTTGACTGGATTTAAGAAACCTTCTGACCTTTCTGTACAATTATTATGTCTTTGACTTCTTTTATATGGGTAAACAAAGACACTTGGTGTATGCTTACTTTCATGAACCAGAGAGCATATGCAAACTACACTTGTAACAAAGCCGTTATAAGTTAGCTTCTTTTAGCTAACCTAATGACCTCCTAAATACATCACTGCTTAATTTAAGATTCTACATTAAGCTAAAAAGAAGAAAGGCTAATGACAATTTAAATTTAGTTACAATCCCACTACAGTGAATACTAATTAGTTCTTGGTTTTCTTTACCTTCCATTTTATTCATGTTTCCTAGTCACGTCTGTTAAGTGTGTGATGAGCCTGAAGTCCTCCAGAAACACCTTGGAGGGGGGGAGCTGGACTATTCATTAAAAAAACTATTTTACTTTATCAGTATCAATGATAATTTTTATTAGTCACCCACTGGATACATTTCTAAATCATGAATATGTAAATTAACTTTAGGCTGAAAATATCATTTATGATACTCTTAATATTGAAGGGACATTATTAACATCTTTATCTCATAATATATGAAAGCGCTATTAGGCTATACAAAACAACTCCAGAGCAAAACACTGTCAGAGGAGTTTTCTCTCTTTTCGATCATTTAAAAATGTTATGGAGTTATAAAGCTATTTCTGGATGTTGAATTTTATTGAATCCCCCCCACCAAGATTTTTTTTTAAGAAACCCCATTGCAGGTAGAGGACAGGAACATAAATGCCATCCATCATAGGCTGAAATTTGAACCTGAAATCCCAATTTTCCCCCACTCAGATGTGAATTAATACCAAAAGTTGTAGACTTTTCACATTAGTTTTAATGAAAAGCGAACAGCTGTGTAGAGGAACTCAACTCAACACAATGCAAATATACAATGTGAACAGACCTACAAAGCCCAAACTTTATCTATATACATCAAACCACTATGTTGTGCTATGTACACTTACATGTTAGTGGGATACAAACAATACTTTAAAAAACAAGTCTTCTTAAAACAAGAACAGTACTGAGCACATCATCAGCACATGCAAATGAAGTCATGCAAGGATCACATTAAGTAAAAAGAACATCTCAATATATCCTCGGTAAATGCAGCCTTTAGCTTTTGTGTTATTATTGCATATTATTTTGGCTATTAGTGCATTAGGATTTTGCTTTCCTTGTGCTGCTGGAGTTTTATGAGTTGGCAATAAAGGTACTCACATTTTAACATGTTCTTGTTCTACTTCATTCCACTGCCTTCGAGGCCACCCCGTTATTCACATTAAGTTTAACCTCACAGCTTTTACTTCATTTTTTAGAGGGATGGGCTTATACACATAGCCAGCAATAATGAGACTAAATAAATACAACCATTTTAACTTCACGTTAATGACCACGAAGGGGAAGTATAGAAAAAAACCCCAACAAAAGATAAACAAACACAGAATAATAATAATACTAAGAATAAAATTAAGAACAAGATCTTTAAACTTTTTGAAAGAAACTCTAAGCATATACTATTATAAATATTTATGTTCATGTTACATGTCATAGACAGCCGATGGTATTACTCATTCTTATGCCATGAAAAATATTTTACTACATCAGAGCACATTTTCCCCAAAAAGCACAATCATACAAATCATTCCAGCATACTTTCAGAGGTAGAAGGGGATGATAGGAGGGGTTACTGGCATCATATACAGTAATACACTCAATTATGTACAGCTGTGACAAGAAAGTAAGAGGTTATCCTCAGGGGGAGAATCATACCACATGTTTCTGATTTAACCATGCAGTTAGTTCACAGCAGCAGCAGGAAGGAGAGAAGTTTGAAGGGGAAAAAAAGATGGAGGTTATTTCTAACACTAACTTCAGGCAAAGCTGGTTTTGCATCAACAGCAACTGTAAATTTCCCAACTAGTTTTTTTATTTAATCTTTGTAACATTACAACACCGAGTGTCAAGCCCCAACAGCATAATTTAATTTATTTAGTACGTGTTGGATCAAAATGGAGGGACTGATGTAGCCGTCTGTGTTAGTCGAAGCAGGAGACAGTTAGAGCAAGCAGAGTAGGCAAAACTGAGGACAGATTAGTTTTGATCAGTCATCAATGGCAAGATCTGGATTGGAGTAAATAAACAGCACTCCCTCTCAGCAGCTTTTTATGACATGCTGAATCTTATCCACAGCATCACCACATGCTTAAAGAAAACAAAGCTTTGTGTGTGAGACAGGTAAGGGACCAACTGGAAAAATTTATGAGGCATACAAAGAGTATGTTGCAACATTGTGTGGTAACGCCGCCATCCTTCATCTCTTTTGTTCTCCTGAAGGGCCTCAGTCGCGGGTGCGAGAAACAATAGCCAGGACATAGAGGAAAATCTGGATGATGTCAGTGTAGAGTTGGAGGGAAGCAAAGATGTACTCCTCTGGACTTAGAGCCAGCTTCTTGTTGCCCAAAACAAGTTGGGTGTCAACAGCCAAGAACTGCAGAGCAGAGGTGCAAATGGGGATTTAAAAGGCTTTAAACAGATGGAAGATTAAAATAAAAACAAACTTGTACATTAGGCGTTCAATAGGAATATCTTTAGTTACAGAGTATTGGTCAAAATATGAAATAGAGGTGTAAAACACTTACGCAGGTGAAGAGCAGGGCCCCCAGAGAGGCATAGACGATGTGCAGGATCCTGTTGCGGATGACGATGCAGAGAATGGAGAAGACCAGTAGCACAATCAGGCACACGAAGAGCACTCCATGACAGGAAGTGAAGTCATACTTGCTCTGTGACAAAGAGGAAAAAACAATTCAGAGGGATGAAATGTGTGAGATGTCTGAGTAAGGAAACAGCCGGCGCTGTGTGATTACCTGCAGAGAGAAGAGGATGACGGTGAAGCAGACAACCACGGTGATGCCCAAAGCGATGATGACGATATCTGTGTCATAGAAGCTGGCGATCATGCCCACCATGTAGGACTGGCTCAAGGTCAGGATGGACTGCAGGAGAGAAGAAAAATATCAGACACACCACCTTGAAGACCAGCTTCACACTCCGTCTGCTAAAAACGCCATCTTAGAATTTTAGGACTGAATGCATCCTGTCTAGAGAAGTTAACAGTTTATTTAGCTCAAGCAGCTGCTTATTTTTCTGCAGGTGAATATGGGAGACACGATATTTGGGACATGAATCAAATATTTAAGCATGCTCTTACCAAAGCAACCAAATTCCAGGGGTGCTTGCGGCGGAAGTCTCCGCAGCAGCTGAGGACAATCAGACACACGATAAAGACTGCAAAGGACACGTAGTATGTCCATGGATTCTCACGCACAAAGATTTTGGTTTCTTTGACAAAGGTGAAGATGGCCACAAAGGAAAAGGTGATCATCAGCTGCACTGAGAGGACCATAAAGACCTGATGGAAACGAAAGAGAATGGAGGATATTTAGAGACTGAGAGAACCATGTTTGGGTAGTGTTGCACTACGACGAGTAACCGAGTTCTCTGTTTCACATCTGTCTGAATTATTCCATCTATTTAATACAGAGGAACCTACTTTTCTGATAAAGGCTTGCCGGATGCTCTTGTCCTCTAAGCCAGAGTTGGTAAAGTCTTCATTGTCATAGTAAGATGGAGGCCCATCACCATGGTAACCAGGGCTCCCAGCTGGTACTCCTGAAAAAAAGTTACGTGATGAGAGTGAACCAATGGTCCTAAAAGTCACTCTCAACTCTGAAATAACCTTCAATATTTGTTCTATATGTTCCTTGTTCTGCTCTACATCTCAAGCCCATAACAGTTTAACCTCTGTGGAAGATTAAACGACAGAACATATTAAGCCACCCTCAGGCTATAAAGTTACCATATATAAAAACTAAATTAATCATCTTTCCAATGAAAGTGTCAGACTTGATTTCCTACCTATCTACATTGTTTATTCACTTCGATGTCTGCCCGTTACTAAGGTTTATATGACCATGTAAAAGTTGAAAGACTAGATGTCAAAAAGTCTACATGTTAAGTAATTTGTTTAAAAGGGTCATTTCAAAGTTTTTAAAGCTTTAAAACAGAAATATGGAAGAATATTTATTAAAGTATGTAAATAAAGATGCATGTTGGAGGGGTGCAGCTTCTGGTGCTAAATGATGTCCATGTTTTAGGGGAGTGTCCTGCTCCACAGCATTATTTTTAAAAAATGCTAAATACATTTAAAACATATTCTCTAATGCCTTTTTTTTTTAAAGTGTTATATTTGGAACATATATTGTCACGAGACCTGGAGTAGTAAAAGCTACTATATTCTTCTAGTAACCAGTAAGACGACTATCATGAAGGATGGCTTACAACCAAAAAGCGGACAGTGGAGGAGTGGAGCTACATCTTCCATGGAGTTTGTGATATAGACAATGCAACTGGACAATTTTTTATTAAACATGAAAAAAATGGGCAGGATATGTGAAACCGGTTAGGTCAGATTCACTTAAAGGTTTTTTTCCACTTTTAAACTGCTCCATGTGAATAAATAAAGGTCAGAGTATTTTCCCTGTTATCTTATAATTTCATGTGTGTATAATTTTGTTGTGTTGCCAATAAAAATATGATTTAAAAAAAAAGAAGAAAAAAAGCCATTCATAAATGTCTATGGTATTTCAGCTACATTACTCACCCATGGGGTCATCAGAAAATCCTGGCTGACCGGGTCCTTGCTGATAAGGCCCCTGAGGGTAGGGGCCCTGTGGGTAGGGCATCTGAGGGTAGGGACCAGGGGCAAAACCTGGACCTGCCTGGGGGAAACCTGGCTGTCCATAGGCACCTGCAGGTGGATACTGTCCCCCGGGACCTTGGCTGTAGTTGGGAGGGGGCATGCCAAAACCTGGCTGTGGGGGTCCGTAGACATTGTTTTCACCCATAATGGGGTATCCACTTTTGTCATGGGACATGGTGTGGAAGAATCCTCACTGCTACAACAATCTATTAAGAAGGAAGCAGAATTGACAAATAATTACACTACTTAACAACTTTTATTCAACACTTATCAATAAAATAAACATCAGAACAGCTGATTTCAAAGTTTTGCATGGGACACATTTATAAGTTTTCATTGTGGGTCTTCCATCTTAGCCTTCCCAGAAAGAAGCAGACACAACATCATACAGTTTAGGATCAAGGCCAAACTGGCAGAAGCACAAGCACTGCATCTGCCTGATTAAAAAGGTGACAGGCAATCAAACAATACAGCAGGACTAAAAGGACAGAGACTAAGCAGAAAAATACAATGTTCTCCTTTAGTTTCACAAAGATAAAGTGGACGTTTTCAATTGGATTTAGCTCAAATAGATTTTAAAATATGTTAAATCCATTTATAATTTATTTCCTACCAAATAAAGGTTTAAAGAGAGAGCATATGTGATGATAAGTATATATTAATAAATTAGGAATAATAGAACTTACAGTCTTGGCCAACTACACTTATTTAAAAAAAAATAATTACATTTTGGTGCAATTTTCAGTAAACAGCTGTTCCTGCTGACATTACATTTACATAGACTTTAAGAAAATACATTCGCTGTGAATGACTGATCTTAGTAAGTATGTACACTGCAGGCAATCACTAGCTGCAAGACACTGCCAATCCACTTACTGATAATACCGGTGTCATTAACATGGCACGTAATGTGTTAAAGGGTGGTGAAAGTGAGATATAGGTTTCCCTACATGTCACACAAACTGTTCATTAAATTGTTGGTAGTATAAAAATGGATGCAGATTAATTATTATCCATTTAGATTAGTTGTGGTATAAACCCAACTTCTACTTACAGAACAGGTGTGATGTGTGCAAGCTTTAGTGTTGGAAGTCGGATGCAACATTTTCAAAGAAAATATTAAATGATGTACTGAATAATAAAAAGAGACATTTAGCCAAGATATTTTAACAGATGTCAAATTTGTACGTCCGCTGCCAAACATGCCATTTTGATATAAGAGACTTGCAGTCCCCAATGAGAAAACATCAGAGGGGAAGCCAAAAGTCACAGAAGACCTGGGAAGTGGCTTTTCTGTGATATTTATCCTACATACAGTACATGTATACACATCTGTGTATGTAATCTAAACAGGTGTAACCACATAGGCTATATTCACACAGGAGCAGAGCAAAGCACAAAATATCCAAACATGTTTACAGTTTATGCTTCTTTCCCTGCCTCTCAGCCTCGCTGAATTAACAGTAAGCGTTATGCAACTCTGCTCCATTTTACTCTGGCGAACACTTTTGGACTCCAGCGTTTGTCCTGATGATTCCTGTCTGTGCATCACCCCGACAGTGCAGCAAGATGCTGCAGACAAACATGCTGACATTCTTCATCAAGATCAAAACAGATTACAGTCATTATCTGAGGAGCCAAATCCCTTCCTGAGAAACAATGGTTGTGTGAGCAGAAACAGTAGTATTAATGAGAACTTCATGGAGAATCCATTCATTAGTTAGCCGTTTATTCTGTTACCAGTACTGGTTTCTCTGTTTGGGCCAAATCCATATAGCTTTATTATAGCCAGGGGTTTCTTTTGTTCTACCCCCTTCCTCATGTCACACAGGACAGAACATTCACACGTACAACCCGGGAGTCCTTAAGTAATAAATTGATGCACAATAAAAGTGTCTCAAAGTTCAAAATACACAAGTTTGCAGCTCAGTGTTAGTCATTAGTATTCATGTCACACGTAAAATACAAATACATCATCAAATAAAATGTTTCATAAGGCAAGTGCCATTCCCCGTTCTTTCATTAATGTTGTCCTACATAACAAACTGGTCTTTAAGTTCAAGTGAGAGTAAATAACTTCTTTTGTCTGACAAATGCTCAAAACTTTAAACAGCTTCAGGTTTTTGTCAAAAATAACAAAAAGTATAAAGAAAGTTGAAAAACAATAACACATCTACATATCTATTACATACCAAGACTAGTAAAATTAACCAAAATAATTTGCTCTAAATGAATATTTCTGTTTCTACATAAAACATTAGTCAGCATTTGGATACGTAGTTGATAATCGGGGTTGGGGTGTGTGTGTTATACTTTGCAAAAGTTACTTAACATAGACAGGGTGTTATTAAAGCAGAAATCCCATGTGCTGTTCAGAACTTTTCATCTGTGCATGACGGATTACCTTGCATAACCCGAAGTTCAAACAACACATCGTGCAGAGAGAAACTGTCATAAATATCCACAAAGCTACATTAATGCCTTTTTCTAACGTTTTGACAACATATCTTAATGTGACATCCTGACTCATTTATGAAACACACTTATGAAAGCACCTACAGTTACAAAACAAATGTAAACAAAGAGAAGAGAATATATACACAAGAATAGCTCATCTAAGGGTATTATAAGTTTATGCCCTCTCCATCTGTCACCCAGCTCAACTCAACAAAACCACATTAGTTTCACTTCTGTGTCTCCATGACAATTTTTTAAAGAGTAAGATGAAGACAGAGTTCATACAGCTTTATACGTATTATGTGAGAGATTTCAAAGCCTCTTATGGGAGACGCCACAATGTTGTGGATAAAACAGCTTCAGTATTCCTGACCGCTGCCGATTACTATCGCTAGTGGTGAGGTGATTGAGTCGCCCAGTCAGAGAGCCTAGTTAACACAATTAGACAAGCAAACTCGTGCACAACATTCTACATGCATGCCTGAGCGACCCCAGGAAATGCAAAAACAAAACACGAGATGCAACAAAAGGCAGTGGGGGCAAAATGGAGGTCAGCAAGTTGTAATAAAGAGGGGCTTCTGTGCAACATCCTCACAGAGAAGCATGCACAACCAGAAAGCTGTGCATATCCCAGTTTATTCGGCAGATGACGGGGCACTTTATTTACCTGATCACCTATACAGATGAATGCAAAGTACAAAAGGATCACAGAAACTCTGAGATCCAGAGGCCGAAAGAAGTCTGGAAGCTTTTAATGATACTTTAGAAAAGACCCTCCACACATATTATTACGTACACCAAGCACAGAGCAGACAGTTGCGCTTCAACTTTATCAGACAGTCAATGCAGCAGACAGGAAAGCAAGATAGTGTCATCAGGACACGCTGTGTCAGCAGCCCTTCTGACTGGGTCAAACCTGCAGACAACCAGCCTTATTTCAGATAGCTGCACTTTAGGATGGTTAACTCTGTAACACCTCAAATCTACAGAGCAAAACAGACCAAAGAGCAAGGCATACATTTGGTCATTTCGAGATGGAACATCTGAAGTGTAGGGATTAGTTTAAGGTTGAGAAATTAGAACATACAAATGCTAAAAGTTCAAATTTGTTAAATAAGATTAGGGCCTCAACATTAGGAGGACATTTTCTGATCTTGTCAAGATGGTTGGAACACACAGCCAAGTCTATTTGTACACACTCAGAGAAAGACCGAATCCTTACAGGATGTTCCAGCTTCCTGTTTCAGTATGCATACAGTCATATTAGCACAGGCATTCACTAAGAATTCTTTAAAAGGTGCTCTAGATGTGTCACAATATTGCATACTTAATAAAAAGGACTTGATTGAAGAACTTACATATGAATAAATAAGCTGAAGAAACTTTCTGGTAAAAATATGTACATTAAAAATAGGCACTGGAAGTAAAACATCAGCTGTAGATGGCCCAATATTTTAATTCCATATCCAGATGATTAAATCCATCTTACAATTTCAAAACCTCTGGGAGTGTGGAAATGTTATTTAATATATTGGGTATATTTAAAGATATAAATAATTAATGTGGCAGACAGCAGCAGTTAGGAAATAAATACATCTAAATAAATCCGTCATAGTTTCTCCATCTTGGGGATCATTTATTTTAGATACCTTCAATAGATTTAAATAATAAATAAAATATAACAACTATAAAGCTAAGAGAAAGTGAAAATAACTCATGAATAATGATCTAAGTCGATATATGAACCTTTGTTGAGGTTTAAAATTGCGATAAAACAATGTCACCCACGCCTTCCAACAGATGAGCTTATTGTGATTAAAGTTCAATAATTAAACTGCTAACATTAAAAGCTTTCAAACAGCTGACTGATATGACTCTTTAAGATGTAAAAAGCACCATCAATAATAATTTAATATCATGTAAGATGACTTAATATACAACCTTGGTTCCATCTGTAATGCTTTTAAAGTAAATATTATAAAGTGTGTAAATTTGACTTGGCTTATATGAGATGTGCTATACAAATAAACCTGCCTGCCTGGTCTTAAAAAACCTCCCACTGGTCTCCGGCGTTGGAGGCTGTCAACAACCAATAGTAAAAGCGAAACACGGACACAGCAGCAATGCTGCGCCTGCAAAAAGCGCATCTTTATGTAGGCCTCGGTAGCGCACATTAATGCGCCACTGCTGTTATGCGTTAAATACATTCAGAAATATGACTGGGAAGCTAAGCAGAGCGCAATTCGTTAAGACAAACAGTCAAAAATGGATCTCAGCAAAGCTCGCCATTGTAAAAACGCAATTATGTATTTTTTTTTCTTATCTTCGTGGTGGAGGGGAGGGGGCACGCCACGCCGCACCATGTTTGTTGTGATGTCAGCCAAAATCCATTTTTTTGTCCCTACATTTTAGAGTATTTGCTGCTTTGCTAACATTACTGTTTGATTAACGTAGGCCCACTGTAAATCTCACCAACGGACGTTACACCACGATTGCTCACAGACTGAATGCCAACGTTTTTTCCACGAAAGCGCTTATCGAGCTACTTTCATGTTTACTGTAAAGACTATATTTAATTGTTAAAAGTCACGGACAAACAAGCTGCAACGCCATTACCTTAAACCTGTTTATTTCGGAGCAGACGCCGACATGAGCGATTTCCTCTCTGGAAGCTAGCCTCCGACTGAACAACTGATCCGGTGCGCGAGGGCCGCTGACGACACCACACACGACGTGGTCACGTGATTTTTGCGACTCCTCGGTTATTTGATTGTATGGTCGTTACGTAGAAAATTATACGGCTTGTTCCAGAAACTAGTAATAAAGTGTTTTCCATAACATCATATATAGTCAGAAGAAGAGCACGCTGAGCAGCAGAACGTCTGTACAAACTGCTGCCATAGAAAGATCTAGAAAGAGTCCAGCGCGTGCAGTGTACGTAACATGAGTCAGATGATTAAGCAATGGGCCATCGTCATCCCGATACCTCACAATTACTTTCTTTATGGATTCTGTGGCTTTTCAGTCAGTCATGTAATATTTACAAAACCTCTATTAATCCTAATATAGCCTACAATGAAAAGGAAGCGCTCTAGGAGCATCGTGACTTAGTTTACATAATGACTAACTAATATTGTTAATATTTTAGAGCAGACATAATTTGATTGGTGCGTGGGCGCCTCCACGCGACACCTTCGTTGCTTTGCAGACTGTCTCAGGAAACCCACTTAATGGGGAAAATGACCATAATCTGTAAAGTTTTATGGGATCTACTGTGATTAGTCCGCTTTTATTGTGTTGTGGTATATGGTCAACAAAAGTTATTGTTTGTTTTATACAGAGCAACTTTGGCGGGTCATAATTTCTGCTCTTTGCTGTTCTGTCTTTTTTAAAAATAAATTCTGTGACATACAATTTCCGTATAACTACTGATCCATTCATGTGGCATCATTTTAGAATACATGTTTTTGTTGCCCGGGTTGTTCTGAAAGTAATTATGTTTATTACTTGACTGTGGATGACAGCGTTGTAGTTATATAATGCATGCAGAGAGGTCAGGTGGACAAAAATAGCATAAATGGCCTAAGATTTTTTAAGGAATAAGTTTATCTGAATCAAAAAAATCTACAGAATACAGTCATTTTAATCCAATGAAAATATTTTAATTCATCATCTCACACACACTTAAAACAAACAAAAAATTCCAACCATATTGATAATCTGGGAGAATGTGACTGAAGCAGGGAATTTTTAAAATCTTTTTATGCAGCAAAAACAAAACTGTTGAGGGATGAGATAAAGGAGGACCAGATAAAACCATTTAAATATGAAAGTATGTGATCTTTCAAATGACCTGAAGAGAAAAAGGGAATTTATCACATCTAGTATGGATCCCTTTTTTCCCCAAAGACACTCTTCGACACCCAGAGAGTTCATATTAAAAGGTAAAAGCTCAGAATAATAAACCAATATGACACCAGAAAGAGGAATTATTTAATTAAACTTTTACACTGGTTTTGATCAGTCACAGAATAGATTTTAAAACCCTGCTGATTGTTTATAAGTCCCAAAATGGTTCAAGTCCAGAATACATCTGTGATATGTTCAGAGAATATAAACCAATCAGAGCTCTTAGATCCAAAGACTGAGATCAGCTGATTCAGACCAGAGTCCAGAGTAAACATGGAGAAGCAGCATTTAGCTGTTATGCTGCAAACATGTGGAACAAACTGCCAGTAGAGATTCAATCTTCACCACATGTAGACACTTTTAAATCCAGATTAAAAACATTTCTTTTCTCATGTGCCTATAAATGTCATCTGCACAGTAACTTTATCTGATCTTGCTTTTAAAGATTTTAATCTAATTCATAATTTTATTGTTTTGCTGTTTTAATTCTTCTTTACAATATCTGTAATGTTATTATGTATTTACGTAAAGTGAATTGTCTTGTACCTGAAATGGGTTATACAAATAAGCCTTATACCATTACTGAAAAAAACATGTTTCCTAAAGTTGTTATGGCTTATAAACCAACATTTTGTAAATATGCAAAAACAAACAAAAGTCCTCAAAATCTCAGGAACGTATATAATATACAGTACATTAACTTTAATTTAATGTATCTATAAAATCTTAGTTAATACAGCTAACAAATTACATTTGAGAAAAATGACAGCCAGTCAAAAAACAGTATTCATCCTGACTTTAGATTCATCCTGTGACTTAAAGAGCAGTGAGGTCTTTGGACTGGGGACCACCAGTCTATTTCCTCACTTACTTCTTAACTGGAAACATGAGTAAGTACATTTGTAAATTGTTGAAATTGCTATTTTTTCTTATCCACCTCAAAGCATAGTGTTAACCTTGCATTACTACTTTTAGACAGATATTTTTATATTTTTACTTTAGTTTATTATAAAACATTACAGCTGTTTAAAGTCACATATTATAAAATGTGTTGCAATCTTCTCTTATCCACACATAAGAGTAAACCTATTGCTGTTTCACCCACATGAAAAAGATCACTCATTACATATAATCCATTAATTAAAACATCTACTTGCATATTTTACAGTACACGTACTGATATTCTTAACATGATATTTAACCATTAAGGCCTTTAAACTATTGACTTCATAGAGCAGCATTAGACCATTTTTCCCTCCTCAGGGAATTGATCAAATATTCTGATTCTGACTGATGGCAGTTGGAACAAAGAGTTTCTATGCGGCTCCTATTAACTTCCATTTGTGTGAATAAAAAATGTTTAGAACCCATAAAAGGCCTTACTGGAAGCATACAAGATATTTTTTGCATGATATTGTTTGCTAACAATGTGTTACATTGATGCATTTTAAGGGCAAACTCTAATTAATCATAATCTTACAAGCAAATCTAGTGAAGGAAACTCAATAAAAACATGAGCATGGTGCCTTTCGATCATGACTAGTATCATAAACTTGTGAGAAACACGGCTGCATTAAACAGGTAAAAAAAAACTACTCACATTGACCTGTTTCTGTGTTGGATTATGATAAATGCGACATAAATTTAAAAATATGCATTTATAATAGAGATTGAACATACAAACACATCTCTAAACAGTACATAAGAAGTGTTTTATTTTGCTATTTCTCTGTACAAAGTCTGTTTCCCAGGTTTCTAACATCCTGTCAAAAGGGAAAAAAACATGTTACGAGTATAAACACGTGCGATACCCACACTATGTTCCCAAAGATTTAACAGCAGCTACTGGTTGTAAGGCCGGCTTCGAAGCAGATTGTCCAGCCCCGTCTTGTTGATAGTACCGTATGCTTGGGAATAGCTGCCAAGTTTGGCTCGTGGGTCACCAGCAGCAGCCACATTACAGTTATTCTGAAATACTTTCTTGCTGAACCGGGGAGGTGGTCGAGACTCACGAGCCTGAGGGCTGGAGCGCTGGTTCTGCATGAAAATAAAGGAATTTGATAGTTATACAAAGTTTTACAACTAATTTCATTTAATCTAAATCCCAAAATATAACAATAGCTACAAACATATAATTATTTGTATCATTGCAATGTGATGTACTGACCAATCGGGCTGATGTTACATGCAGCCCTGCACACAAAGATGTCTCCTCCTTGCGAACTAGAGGGTTGTTCTGTGTTTGGCTTAGGGTCAAGGAGAAGGAACGGTTATGTGCAAAAGGGGCTGAACGACCACGCTGCAGAATCTGGTCCATGGACTTGTGGAGGAAGGGTGAATAGTTAGAACAAGGCTCACAGAGAACCACATAAAGAGCTATTGATTACAAGTAGCCATTTGTGTGGGTGGCAAAAGAATGCAGGTTTAATGACAAGAAAAAGCGTTGAATATTGAATAAACAAAGTGTGAGGCTTACTATGTTGGCGCTGCTGCCTTCTGCTGGTAGTGTACTTGCAGTTCCAGTACTAGTCTGTCCCACCAGTGTCCTGCTGGCTGCATTGGAGTGGTGGTAATGAGGAGAACCTACTGGAGCCCGAATAATACCATCTGAATAAAGAGAAGAGTTTGTGTTTAAAGCCTTAAACAATCTTTGGATGCATTCAGTACTCGAGAGGTTTCTGATGTGTTGCATAGAATAAAATGCTTTTTCTACATGCTTACAGCAATCCCATTTTCCCCAAAACAAAAAGTTTAGACTTTGTTGCTGAATTATTGGGTCAGTAAATCACTTTTTTGTGAGTATATGTGCATTACAAATGCAGAATAAACAGCTTACAAATAAATTCCCTTACTTGGGGCATGTGTTATAGGGTTATACGTGGGTTTTCCTAAATCATGGTCAGCTAAAGGGCTCGTCTTCTCCTCAGCAGATGAAGTGGGTGCATTTATAGCCCGTGGTTTGGTGACAACAGGATGTAAAGACACATGGTTTGACTTATTGGCCTCCTCGTGGTGTGGCTTCCTTTCGCTGTTGCAGTTTCTCTGGTTGTTTGCCACCACTGGACTATTGTCTCCTTTATCATGCTTCATACTGGGTTTTTCCCTGCTACTGGAAGACTCTCCATCCTTTGGCAGAGTAACAATCCCCTGATTAATTCTCCTTTCCAGTATCATCTATGTGTAAAGAAATGAACATACAATAGGTTTAATCTCTTTGAATCAGATTCACTGTCATGAAAATGAGTGATTTATCCTCACTTGAGTGAAATATCATTGAAAGTGGCTTCCTGTACCTCATACAGCTTGTTGCGGTATTGAACCACAGATAATTGTACATCATCGTCCACTGGCAGCACTACATCATAGTTGAGAGCTGGCTCTTTGGCAGGATTATAGAACCTCCAGGAGAAGAAAACTCAATTGTAGGAATATAATATCATTTCATCTTAAAAATAAACAGCATAATGTTACAAATACGCATTTATCTAATGCATATTATAGATAAATTAGTATAAATGATATGTACTATATAAATGTTTAACTCACAAAATTGAATATATATTTTGAAAGCCTTAATACCTGGCTACATATGGGTGCTGAAGAGCTTGATCTGCAGTCAGTCGCTTGTCTGGATTGAAAACTAACAAACCCTTCAGCAGGTCGAGAGCATCAACAGACACAGATGGTTGCAGTAGATCCTCCAGAGGCACCTGTGGTCTGGTGAAGAAGGACCAGAATAAAATTCCCAAATGAGGCTGTTACCACTAAGCAGCAGGAAGAATTAGTACGATGACGTTTTCTTCTGAAAATGACCAAAAGTGCACTGCTCAGCTGGCTATTGCTCTGTTTCCATCTGCCATAACAAGACGGCCTGATTAAGCGGTAATTGCTTAGTTTACACTTTTCCACTGCTGCTTCATTGCATCACTGCAGCAACAATGGCTCGAGCTCCCAGAGCATTTAATCAAGCTCTCCATCTTTGGCACACTCTAGTGATAGTCTTCCCGAGGGAGGGAAAGAAATTTGTTGGAGTCATACTAGCTGTGTTCCAACAACAAGGTCAAAAACAGGTCAAACATCAACTGTTCCCTTTTTAATTATCACATGCAAACACAGTCCTTATTATAATATTGATGTTAATATTATAGGATATACTACAACATTAACATGCAAAAAAGAGGCAAATATTTCCTTACTTCAGTAGCATTCTCTGAATGACAGAAGATCCATATTCAGACTTGATTGCGAGAACATCTGCAAATGTTTACGATTTTATTCAATAAAAACTAAAAAGAAAGTGTTAAGCATATGAAAAAATATACGCTTGACATTTTTCATTACCTTCTGGGGTGGGATGAGGTATGGCACTCATAATCTTTTCTATTTGATTGATGGTGGACGTTCCAGGAAACAAGGCTTTTCCAAGCAGCATTTCTCCCAAGATGCAGCCAAGACTCCACATATCAACCCCTTTAGTGTACCTATTTGGGAAAAGATAATATCTTTTACAGTGTATGAATGAGAGCCAGTGTGGTGAGATTAAAGCTGGCAACATCCTCTACATGTTTGCAGGATGATCTTTGGTAGCTGTCTATCCAAATAAAAATTTAAAAGGCAGGTTTAAGTTTGTTTGGGGCTGGCGTAAACAATCTGTCTCCAAAATGACACACATTCTTTGTATAAACTCAAATATGTTTTAGTAAAGATGTGGTTTTATGACTGATTTATATTAGGGATGATGTTAATTTAGGTTAAAATATAGTAAAGTAATGGGTGGTTTAAAATAGAGTTAAGATTAAAGCTTAGATGATACAATTTAGATTCAGAAACAATATTAACAAAAACATGAACAATCATGACGGAGAACGTGTGCATCATGTTTTCCAATAGTCTCCATTTATACCTATCCAGATTACAATGTAATCCAGATAATTTTATACTAAACTGGGTTAACAGTGGTTCTGAAGTGGTTTTCAGTTTGACCAGTCATCAAATTAGAACAGAAAAAATAAACATGATGCACAGTAATCAATGAGGAATTTTATAGTAATATAACCAAAACTGCATCTATGTAGAAGCTTTTTTTTATCCTATACATGTACAGGTCATTATAGACACAGATTATAGCTATCTACCAACAGCAGATGCTCATCACAGATTATACCTTGTGGATCCCAGCAGGATCTCGGGGGCCCGATACCAACGTGTGGCCACATATTCCGTCAGTGTGGGATTCCCGCTGTCCTCTTGAATCTGGTTCAGGGATCTGGCCAGGCCGAAGTCACACAGCTTGACAACACAGTCAGTGTCCAGGAGCACATTGGACGGCTGTGGAGAGAAAACCGACAGAGAGTATCAGTTTCACTGCAGTTCCCTCAGAATGGTCAAAATATGAAAACAAGACTTAAAAAATCAGTGTGAAATTTTGCAAAACAGTATCAGAAGTACATAAGCGTTTTTGTGCTACTGTAAAACAAACACTGGAATGGGGTTGTGAAAGTCTTTGCACAACTACGGGATTTCAAATGCTCCTCACCTTTTGGTCTCTGTGAATAACATTTCCTGAGTGGAGGTATTTGATGGCTTTGAAGAGCTGGTACATTACATAACGCTTATGGATGTCCTTCAACAGAGAGCCTTTCTTTATCACAGCATGCAAGTCTGTATCTGAGACAGAGAGGAGAAGAACAATTGAAGAAAAATACTTTATAAACCAATAAAAAAAGGTTAAAAATGGTTTATTTCCATTTCCATTATGGTCCACATGCTTTATTGGAGGCAAGCTGGGAGTGCAGATGGGGCAGTCCAGTAACCTTAACCTCCTCTAGCCCAGCCATGTTTCTGCAAAATGTGCATAATTCCCCATCACTGAAACAGTTGCTGTTTGATGACAGTTTTTGCATATGATACTCTAAAATCTCACCTAACTTCTCTAATAATGCTGTCATCACCCAAGAGTAAATTAACTTAGCCAAGGGTGCTAATTTAACACAATATCTACACCAAGCCTGGCTTTGGATTTATTGATGATAATAGTCAGTGTGGAATTTGCCTTCTGGTATTTGTTCCAGGATGCATTTATTTCATTTACTTTATTAAAAAAATAGAAGGGGTTGGATTGGTTTAAATACTGGTTATATAAATATTTTTAGTCTGTGATGGTCTTTTCAAAGTGTCTTTGAGACTACCACACTCTACTAACATTAAACGCAGTGATTTCATAGTTGAAGTCAAATGAAATGTCTGAAACTGTGGAGTCCTCAAAGGTGCTGCAGTACAGTAGACTGCACACATGGAAAGGAAAGTCTGCAGACTCAGCAGTACAACAATGCAGCCAGCCAAGAATGGCAGGTCCTTCCACACATTTGCACAAGCACCTTTTCAGTGCCAAGTTAAACTATTTAATCCCAAGTATGAGCAATTTCAGCAGCATGTTGAGCATTACAGTACTTACCCATATATTCAAAAATGAGGTAAATGTCTTTGTCATTTTGGGCTCGGATGACGTTTAGAAGTTTGACGATGTTGGGGTGATCTCCAAACTCCTGAGTTTTACAGACAGAAATCAAACTATTTCAGAGAGGGAACACGCAAGCTACTGTTGGACCTCTACTCACTGGCAAGAATGTTTAACAGTTTGTGTAAACAACATGGCAAAGTTGTGAAAGAAAGTTACATAACTGTCTCTAGAAACTGTATGAGCAAAGCATTGGAGCTTTACTGGAGGATGAAAACATCTGATTAAGGGGCAGTGGAACAGCTCAGGGGCACACACATGTAGGTCAGCGGATAAAAAGTAACCGATGGAGAGCTCATATAAAGACACAGCAATGAATGCTATGTAAATGTAAAATCTGCATTACTTTTGTAATCAATAAATATCTAAACACTAACTTTTACATTTTCATAATTTTTTGCCAGCACAACAGAAACATGGAAAATTGAGGCGCACCAACCACACAGAGTACTGTAGTAGTGGGATAAATAAACAAATCCATTTCCAAAAGCAGCTTTAAAATTCTGAACTAATACATGCAGGTGAGATTATCTGTGTATATATGTTACCTGAAGGAACATGATTTCTCTGAATGTTCGCTGTAAAAAGAAAGAATAAAATAAATACCCATTAGTCAGGAAATGAACTTTACAAGGAAACATGGAGCCATAAACTAGGCACACAAAAGTCTCCTATTATAATAAATAATTAACTGTTTTCCTCCTGAAGGAGAAGTAAGCATTTATGTAGGGTGTTTAAAGAAAACCATTGTTTCCCCTGTCAGCCAGTGCTCTTTAATGGGTGATTAATTACAGGATTATAAAATAATTATTACACAGAAAACATAGAAAAATATTAGGTTTGCTCATTTCAAATTCTTAAATATTTTTTGTCAACGGAATAATTTAAACTCTGATGGTAGTACTCCAGATACACAGAATACATACCTGGGCATCCGTCCTGTTTCTGAAGGCATCAAAGATCTTTTTTACTGCTACAATTTCCCCAGTTTGTCTGTCAACTGCTTTCCATACAATGCCGTAGGCCTGAGGCAGAAACAAAAGGACACTTCACCAGGTGACACCATATACCTGTAAAAGTGGGCTAGAAATGGTGTATTCTGTATCAGTATATAGATATACAAATGAGATGTGGAACAGGTTAAAGACAAATGATAAAAAGCAGTAAAACAAGAAAAGATTTGACTGGAAAAATATTGTGTCTGAGTGAAGAGTTTGACTCACCCAGCTAAAGATTATATGCTCTTTTCTAAAATCTAAAATCAAATATGTACCAAAGACTCCCAATTTGTTGCATTACATGTGCTTTATTGGCTTTTTCTGCTGAAATAGTGGAACATCCCTAAACAACAGAGTTAACTTGGTGGTGGGGCTCATCTCTGGTGGAAATGAAGCAGCATACAGGGAGGAGGTCCAGAGGCTGGTGGGGTGGTGTGCGGACAACAACTTGGTCATCAACACCTGCAAGACCAAAGAACTGATCATTGATTTCAGGAGGAGGAAGTCCGACCTGCAGCCCATCT
>JBAMHV010000018.1:12382721-12403054 GCA_037177535.1 Pseudomugil gertrudae
CCCCTGAAAGGTTTGTGTCAGAAATGAAACCAAACAATCAAGAATCAAAACCAAAAACTGTGAACCGCAACCAAAAGCCAGAGAAGAGAGAAAGAGGATGAGGAAACTGCAAACAAAACTACTGAATGTAACTAAATAAAAGCCTAATAGTTTTCATGATGATTGATAATTCTTTATTTTGAGATCATTTATTTTGCTTCAGTTTTAGAAAGTTTTGGTTTTAATTTCAGTTATTTGCTTGAGTCTTAAAAAGTTTTGCTTGAAACATTTAAAACAAATCTGATTCCATATAATCCATCAATACACTAAGTGTTGCAATATATATTAATCTTTCTTTAAAAAAAGTGAAAATGCATTGCTCTCTTAACCACTATGTTATTATTTAAGACAAAGTTTCCAGCAGCAGTTACACTTTGACTATGGTGAAAATAAAGACAAGGTGCTGAGGTAGGAGGTGAAGTCAAGCATAACATAGGCATCATAATACGCTATTATTGTAGTGAGGCCAGGGGATCAGATTCACCTACTGTAGCAGAGGAGAGTCTCAGAGTCAGACCAACTGAGGTGGCAGGATAATAGATAATGATTTACTCTTACTGTTTACTGCTATATTACTTTATGACTCTAAATCTAACTACTCACTACTGTTTGAGTCCTTAAAACAAGCACAGTTACTACCCCACACATTATAGGTAAACAAGTTGAACGGCTGTGTAACATGAGTCACAGCTCCACTCAAGTAAGTCTAGCAACATGGCAGGTATACGTGGCATTTACCAGCTGGCTGTCTAAACACAAAAGAGCCGGTGTTTGACTGTTTCTGTGGACAGACTATGGAAAGAAACCAAGTGATATTGTCCTGTGGCAACCTCAGAAGACCATTGGAGAAATAAATAAATTAAGGGCTGGACTTTAAAGGGAACATGTGTCCTCACACATCAGCTGATTTGCAAAGCGTTTGCCCTGCCAAAGTAAATAAACCCCTTTGCTTACAACACTGGTATTCACTGAGGATTTGTCTGGAAAATGACAAGAGTTTTCTTATCATGTAAGCACAAACAGAACTTAAGTAGGAAAAAGTGTATGCACATAGAGGTAATACAAAAAAGTCTATTTGATTTAACAAATTGATTGCATGTCCAGAGTTTTTGCAGTCTAGCTCAAGTGGTCTTCAGTTTCCAATAACCAAATAAACTGGGGAAAACATATGTGACTTACCCCTTTGCCAAGTCTCTTCTTGATTTCATATTTGAGAAATATGTGGCCCTCCAGCTCTGAGACGTTTGCCGATTCATATTTTTTGCTCATTTTACAGTTCAGGTAGTTCTGCTCATGCAGAAACCATCATTTCACTCGTTGATAAATCCTGAAAGAAATCCGCAAATAACATGTTAAAATGTTTCGAGTGAGGCCATCAAACGGGGCACACCCAAGAATGCATAATCATCATTACCAATCTAAGAGTCGAGTATGTTTGTGATCTTACCTGGCAACCCTCAATAGGACGTCGCTTTTCTTTGTCTTAATAGTCAGTTTGCAGGTATGCTTTTAGCTCCAATTAATGACTGGAAATGACTCTCTTGTGTCTAATTATCCGGTTTTAGTTGTGAAGATAAACTGTCACTGCTCAGTGACTTTGCGCTCTCCTGAACCTTTGCTGCAGTCAGAGGAGCCGTAGAGTTTTGTCGTTATCTGTCGTCATAGCAACAAATATGCTGCCGCCTGGTTCTTAAAGGAACCGCAACACCAATGTAACCGGCTGCAGTCTGTCATTCTGTCCTGTTGACATGGAGATCACACTGTGGAGGATGCAGGAAACACCAGGCGTAGACCTCAGAAAGCCGAGGTGATGCCTCGGAAATACAGAAATAATATGTTGCAATAGCACAAATAGGAGATTCAAAAGGACAGAGATGAGGGATGGAAAATGAGAGAGATATAAAAAAATCTACACAAAAAAATATTGCCCCAAACATGACCCAGCTCTTCTGCTTTATTTAGCTCAGGTGTAACCATGGATGACTATGATGGCTCAGCATAAGTTTTGCTGACACAAATCTGTATTATCCTCAGGTTTTTGGATCACACGGGCAGTCTTTCAAAAAGGTACGTTTACCTTACTTTTTGCATTGCAAGTGTTTGCAGGAAACTACTAAAGACCTGCAGCCAACCAAGCCCCATAGCGACGAGGTCACAAAAAATAAGATTTCTCACTTTTAGAAGTTGCACAATAAATCAGAAATTTGCATTTATTCAAGCTTTGTCTTGTATTTTATAGTTCTTATAACTACATCCATTTAACATAATATACAGCATTGTGTCCCACAGTTTCTTACTTGAGTTGCTGCCTATTTTGGTCAGGTAACTTGGAAAATAGTTTTAAGACGAAGAGAGACTATTTAAATTTCTGTATCTGTTAATTAAGCAACATATTGGTACTTTTATTAGCCCTTCTGATAGTTACATCTTAACAGAGCGGTCAGTATCTGGGTTATGATGCTCTCATAAAGACAATAGTATCTCATAATGTCAAATACAGTCACTTTCATATGCCCACAATGATCCTCTGAACATCAAAAATCTAAAAATTACGCAGACATAATACAAGACTACTTTGCAGAATATTTAAAGTTTATTTCTAAAAAGTTGTTACATGCCTTTATTTAAAAATCAACACTATTATTTACAATGATACATTTTAATAAATATGTTCTCCCTAATGAATTTGGGTGTTGAAGCAAATTTAGAAAGCAAGGCAAGGAGGCCATTTATTAATGTCAATCTTGCTCACAAATAATATGGTGAAACCCTAATTTCTAAAAGAAATATGGGTTAGACATGTTATTGAAGTACAGGGAGAGGAAAAAGAAGTGATGAGCATAAAGTATTCCTTCGACCATGGGTTCATTAAGATCACATAATTAGTCCAGCTGCACCCTGACAAAGAAGACTAACTGTACTCTTACTCTACTCAGACACTAGTGTTGAATTCTACAGTAAAAACCTACATATGATGCATGACTAACAGAAAACATAGATAACACATAAAAGAGGCAGTCCAGAGTAATACAAAGAGTTTGACTGTTGCAACCATCTCTTCATTTACACACTCTGAGACGTTTCATTTCTTGTGTCCTGCCAAACCTTGCAATAAAAATGTTTTTATTGTTACAGTACAAAGTTATGAGTAAACTGTCAAGGCTGAATTAAAAGCCAAAAGGTTCTTTTTCACACAAGTGCTAGCATGTAAAAAAGGCCAGAAGAGAATCTTACAGCATTGGAAAAAAAAAACCCTTCGAGCAAGGCTGCAGGAAGCATTGTGTACCACAAATAGAGGACTATGAAAGTCAGTGCAGCTGGAACTGTATACAAGTTCACTGACAAACAAAGAAACTTAAAGCACAATTACAAACAAAAAAGAAACAGAGTGAAATGAAAAGCTGTCCATACATAGATTTACCCCTTTCTGAATAACCAAGAAAAACTGCAGTTTATTTTAACTTAACCAATGCCATAAATCTACACGCAAAGTTCTGACTCTAAGAGGAGTGGAGGAAGCGGTTGAAGGCGTTGTACGCTGACTCCAGATCGAAAAGCATCTGACGAACCTGATTATCATCCAGCTCATCTGAAGCGGACATGCTGCTCAGAGTGGTCAACCTGTTTGAAAAGGGTTGTATTAAAATGAATCAAATAAAGATGTACTTACAAACATCTTTTTAAAAAATTCTTACACAAACAACAACAAAAAGTTTAAACCGAAGACATGCAAAGCTGCAACATGTGTATCACAGTAAAGCAGAAATTATGGCCTTCTTTTGAAGCAAAAATATATAACTGGTAGCTAAGTGTAACTAACCAGAGGCTGACTTTGTCCTTAGCCTCTGAGTCTGGAGGCATGTTGCTCATTCTGTTCATGGTCTCCATGAGTTCTCTCAGGTCTGGTTGGATCTGGAAGTAAGTAAGTGAGTAAGTGAGTCAGCCTAAAACCAACAAGGCAATGTTTACAGGTAACAGTTACTGGTAGTGTACTTTGCTAAACTTACCTCATCCATAGCCCTGATCTCCAGTCTCAGCTTGTCCATCACGGTAATGAAAAGCTGTGGAGCAAAGAGGTTGTGGGAAAATGATTATGTTTAACATGTTGGGCTCAGGTATATTTAATAGTCAAACTACTCAGATTCCTTACCGGTACCTAATTGTTTGATACTTTTATGACCTGAGATTAAAGTTAGCAGAGGACACATCTGCTAATATCTACAAATATTTCACAGTGAATGACCAGAAGATAAATATAATAAATTAAACGCTTAAAGTTACTTAGAGCTGTATACACTACACAATTTTAGTAAGAAAATAAATCCCCAGGTTCTGGCAGACGCCCATTAAAAGTTTATGTTTGCATTGATTGAATTGATTGTTTATGGTGGAGGAGAGAGAAAGGACATACAGAAACTATATCTGCAATGCAGCGGTTCAGATTGCCCTTATCATCTTTGATGGTGATTGGCCGATCCTCCTTAATCCTCTCCATTGCAAGTGGGCAATCAAGCTAAGAGAAAGAGAAATTGCAATAGCAAAAAGTTTCAAATAAATAAACTATAAAATTACACAAGTTAAATAAATAATAAAAAAAAATAGATGAGCACTCACTCTGTACTTCCTGCAGAAGTCATCAATGGATCCCACATCTGAGCCCTGAACCTGTTTAAAAGCAGCTTTATACTGAACCAAGAGTCTGGAACAGGAAGCGGTGTACCTGACAACAATAACGTGCCCTCACATTATTAAATACAACCAGTTAAAGTTACAAACTGTTTTAGCTGAAGTTTGACTCACTCATTAGGTGTTACACAGTCTTTGATGTACGCTTTCTCCAAGGCCTGCAGGGTCTTGACGACGGCAAACAGCTCTGCCATGTTGTCATACCTAAAGAAACACAAAAGTAATGTTATACCTAAAAAAAAAAAAACAAAAGTAATGAGTAAACAGTTTAAAAAGTTGGTATCTGGGAAAATATTAACACTTACTTTTCTCGTTCCCTTGCATTTTTGTAAAGTTTGACTTCCTGAAATTAAATGATAAAAGTTTATTAGTTTAGGTTTATTAAAGCATGGGTATTTTTTGTTATTCAAAATAAATGTGTACAATTTCCTAAAGATAAACTTTTAGATAAATTTAAAACATAAAATAATAAATAAGATAATGTTTTGTATTTCTTTAAAATTAAGTTAAGTCTAAAACCCTGTTCACATAATATTATTTTTAATTTTTTCTATATTTTTACCTCATACAACTCAGGTTTATTAGCTGGAGCTGTAGAAAAGAAAATGAAGTAATAAATAACTTGAATTTTCCATTGAAATGGACAACATTTATACCTCTTGATTGTACATAGTTGCTTAATCTTTATGTCTTACCTCCGCCTACTCCTCCTGTGCCTGCTATCCCGTGGAACATAGTGCTGATGTATAAGAACTTGGTCTTTAAAACAAAAACAAACATGTTATACTTTTTCCTCATAAGTGTAACTACAAACCCTCACTGAACACAAATTCAAGTTATGGAATCAACTTTACTACAATCAATTTACCTTTTCTGATTTTGTATTGTCAAACCACTATCCTTTCACTATCATCACCAACATAAACGGATAATTCAGGCACATATTTAGACAAGTGTCCTATACAGTATGCTTATGAAAAAGTACCAGGGGGAAACTAGTGACATGTTTACAAATACTAACGTGGTTATTGAGCAACGGATTAAATGTAATTTAGATAAATGATAAGAAAGCAAAACATATGATTTAGGCTGATTGAAATACTGAATTGATATCACTGTATCAATAGACAGAGATTATCCATGTTGATGTTGGCATCAATTTATTTTCAATACAGCTTATTTTATTTCAGTGCTAAATATCATGTTAAAGATGCAGTGAAATAATAATAAACCTGCTTTTACAACGATGTTTTATAGCAGCAATTAGAATAAACTGAGGTGAATTATCTTTTATTTATTTTTTAAATAAACCTATACAAAGAAATTTGATTTTACGTGAGTGTATAAAAGCTGTCTGTATGACAGACTCTAAAACCAAATTAACACTAAAAAGATATTAAGATAACAGCCGACAGACTTGCTCTGTTGTGTAAAACCTGGCCCGATGATCGCTGTATTGCTAAACATTTGTTAGGGATACAAAACATTCAAATCCACTCATGATGTTTTTAAACTATTATTTAAGAAAAACCAACAATGACTTGAGGATATTCCTTCTAAATAAAATATTCCGGTCAACAGCGTCGATCTAATACGTCTTGTTTGTCGTACTAACTATCGCGTAGTTAGCTGTTCAAGCTAACTCGACAGTACTTCCTTAATCAGTCTTTTGTTAAATGGCAATATAAGAAGCTATTTACAAATATTAAACTATGGTTGACATACTGTTATTATTATATTAGTTTTGCGAAACCTGAAAAACTCAACAGTACTTCGATAACAAGTTCAAAAACGAAATTAAACCCACTTCACCTACCCTTCGGCAAACTACTGTATGACGTTGATGTAAACACACCCTCCCACAAAGACCAAAACACGTCATTTCTCTTTAGCTGTCCATTCTGCCTGACTAAAAATCTTTCAGTGAAATTAAATAGACCCTTTTTCAACTTTAATAAAATGCCAAAATAGTCCAGAGTTATTGGAGATGTTTCTATGAAAAATGTAAGATGATGTATTATATTTGGGTACAACTTATTACTCTTGTCTAATTAAATAGCATTTATAAATAGGCAAACGACAAGGATAACCTATTGTTAAGGCGGTAGACTCGAAAAGAAGGTAACCAAAACCAAAATTTTTACGTATTTGTCAATTTGTATTAAAGTGAGCCAAGTTAAACAAAGACTATAATTAATTAAAATATTGTTGTACATCTCTATGAGGTTAATTATATGGATTGTTATGTTAAACGACAACCCTGAATAAAGAAACATAGCTTGTGGTTAAATTAGCTAGGGCAGATTTTGTGGTTACATTAATTAATCAGGATTCAGGAATGTAATATATATTTATAATATAAAGACAAACAAACAACTCAATGAAGCACATTTTCTGACAACATATTCTTTGAGAAACGTAAACACTTTTAATGTTTTGCAGCGTTTATTCCTTTACTCATCACCATGAAGATGCCTAAAGCAACACCACAAAACGCTGTTCCAGAGGAATGTGGTGTTTGGCTGGACACTGTGCAACTAAAAGGAAAAGCTCAACAGGTAAATGTAGAAAAAAGCATTGTGACCACTTATCAACTTTTTAGCAAAGACGTGAATGCATGCATTTTAATAGTAGCCTCTTATTCAGTAATTGCTCTTAAGGGTTGTGTGGTAATATTTTATTTTGCACATCTTATTTTTCAGAAACGTCCTGCCCGCCCTATTTCTAAACTGCTGAATCCCTTTGTTGAGGGTAGCGGGTATAGTTTGGCTGTCGCCCTCAACTTCACTCAGACCAAAATGGAAATGCCAAAGACCAAACAAAGTTCCATATCAACTTTCTTCACATCTCATCGAAGAGGTGAGGTGTTAAAGCTGTGCTGAAGAAGCATTTTCATGTGCAGTAAAATCTGTCAAAACACAGCGAAGCGCATTTGTTAACATCCTGTTTTTGTTTATACCCTCTCCTAAAAGTTCTCAATAAGATGTCTTCGTCTGAAGTACCAAACCTGTGTCCACTTCAGACTCTTTCATCATCTACTGCATCTACAGCCACGGCCTTGGCATCTGCAAGGAAACGAGGGCGTGATATAAGCCCTAAAAAATCTGATTTGTATTATGCCGATTCTGGAGTAAGCAACTGGTCATCTGAAATAAATGTGACTGAAACAGAAGCGACCTCGTGGCAGAAACGAGCAGAGCACCATTCACCTTTTAACAACTTGTACTCTGAATCTAAAGAAGACCAGCCTGACGATTGTAAACCACCTCAGAGCAAGAGGAGACTCACAGAGAAATCCTTATTGACAAACAACAAACAACTTCGTTCACAGGCATGGAATCAGGACTGTAGCCAATACTCTGAAAGGGAATTTTGCCTCCCTGATCAGAAATCCACCACCCTAAAGAACAGTAGCACTCCTGAGCCATGTTTTCTCGGCAGTCTTCAGAGTGAAGACACCTTTGGACATCTGATTGATGTAAAAAATAGCACCTCAACTCAAAAACTCATTGAAGCCTCTCCATCCTCTCAGAAGGATGATGACAAAGAAAACTTTAGGTTTCACGCTTCACCAAAAAAGCATAGATCTCAGCTGTTGAACAAAGCTAGAAAAGAGGAATGCTTTGACGCAAAGTGGACCAAACCGAAGAAACCACCACAGCAAACCAGGGATGTTGATGAGGAAAGTTTGGCCACTTTGTTCACTCAGGACACAGAGGGCTTCAGGGTGATAGCACATCGAGGTCTGCAAACCAGAAACCCGCTCAAAGATCAGAGTAATCTAAACACTGATCTCTCAAGACCAGATGATTACATGTGTGTACTGGAAGAGGAGGATGAGGATGAAATGCTCTTTACTCAAGATTCTCAGGGAAACATGGTGATCAAACACTGAAATCATTTCAAATATCCTCTTTGGTGGATTTAATCCATCTGAAATGGATTTTTGAGCTTTGAAAAGCTGAATGTCATCCTGACTGTTTCTCTTCAGACTCCTAGTTTCACTTGTAGATCTTTTGTATATTCTTGAATGTTTTATGTTTTTCACATGTTTATAACTTTTTTCACCATTATTTTCTAATGCAAAATTAAACTAACAAGCCAGAACTGAAAACCTTTTGCTTTATTTGGAAAAAGACACAATATTACACAAGATTTTTGATGTAAATATATTTTAGCATACTAAATTCTCCTGTCTAATGTTGATGTCAAGCCACATTCCTACAAAATAAAATGATCAAAAACAGGTTTCAAATGTGAATATTTCTACTAAGACCCAAGTGTACCTGCCTCTCGCCTGTTAATTACTGAGAATTAGCACATTAAATTAGCCGTTTTATTTGTTTTTATAAGCTAGTTTAATTTGTGTTGCAGTGATATGACCCTTTAACAGCAATGCAAGTGTCATTATTAAATATTAAGTCTAAAAAGATCAAGACTGGCTGTTAATGGCAACATTTGGACTAATGCTGCATATGCTGTAACTGAAAATTAAACAAAATGACTGTCATGCACTACATAATAAAGGTAACTAACAAAGTTCATAAGCCAGAAAATACTTTGTATGCCTGTTTCTAAACAGTATATGCACAGTAGGGTATAATGCTTTCCCCTTTTATCTGGTTAAATGTGTATATGCAGTGAAACACAATAATGGACATTAATAGAGAAAACCTTTCATTAAAATAACAAAATGATTAAAAAAACTTGATATTGCTCATTGCATAATCTTACACAAATGGCACATGTCCATGTATAACGTTTGTGTTACTGAAACCGGAGTCTACAGTGTGGGGTCGTGTTGCAGTAACAGTTTCAAAGTGCTGGAGAAACCTCTCACATGATTAGCCTGGCTTAGCTATGCATGAAAGTCTTTTTGTGTATGCTAGTAATCACATCAGCTGGACAGAAATGTACAGGTTAATGTTCAATCAGCCTGCTATCTCAGTGGGTTCTGTCACCAGTTTGGAGCCGTCCCAAACAGTCTTGAACTGCTCTGGGACAGGGAACTCTCTCTGTAAAACAAAGGAGAAAGCTGTTGAGTGGCGCTGCTGCACAATGACATCCCATAAAAATATTCAGGTAATGTTTACATCTTAGTTTGTCTCTTTTCTACCGTTGCTCAGATACCTACATAATCGTCTTCTCCTTCTGGTATCAGGATGTTCATCTCAGAGCTTTTGGCACTAACAATGTCACAGTTTAGTGCATCCTTGCTCAGGTAGACCTGGCAGCCCTCTGTCTTGTTGATGGAAATGGTGGGAACTGTTCCCAACACCTGCAGAAATGCAGGGAAATAAAATTTAAAAATGGAGAAAAGGCATACATCATGCTCTTATCACTGATAGTTTAACATACTAAAAGGAAAAAATTAAAAGATTCAGGAGATTTAGCAGCTTCTCGTGGATAGTTGCTCACCTGTAACTGAATAGCTTTGGAGTTGATGATTTCAACAATCCCAACAGCATTCTCGAAAACCAGGCCCAGCTTCTTACAGTTGTCTGACGGGTTAAAAAAGTTCACGAAGAGGCAAACTAAAGCCAGAAACGTCTTATTTTAGCTTTTTACAGCAAACTCACCAACAATAATGGAGTTTATTTTCCCCTTAATTTGCAGGGTGGAGTTGTTACAACTGAAGACGTACACCACTTGTTTCAGCTCCGTCTCTTCGATCATCAAATCGTGTTTCTGCTCAAAGTTTTCCTGCAAAAACAAAAACAAACTTTCAAACTATTTGCTGCACAAACGTAGGACAAGATTATAATGACTTCTTCAGCAGTTTGTGATAAATGATTGTGATTTTCCAGTGGCTTGTAATTAGACAGGTTCACATACCACTCTCCACTTCTTTCCCTCCAACTCCAGCAGAGGAGGTCTTTTCTGAGCAGCTGCTCTGGGAGAGTTAACAGGTGCAGGGTTATTATTTTTGGCTGGTGACACTTGAGAGCGCAGACTGGGGTTCTTATGGGTCTTTTGCTCATCCGAGACACGCTTCAGACCTACACACAAAAAGTATGCAAAACAAGGATTTAAAAAAAGTATTTAGCTCTTTGGGACTAAATGAACAACTACCTTTAGTTATGTCCATGCCCTGGTTGAGTTGGGCAAACAATGCTGAGTGCTGGGCCGCTGCAGTGTCTGCATGTGGCTTGCAGTTGTCATCGGTGAAGACTGGAGGAGGGCCGGGGGGAGGAGGTGGACAGGGAACACTTGGAGGTGGTGGGGAGTCGAAAAGAGAAGCGGGAGCAATAGGGCCCTGTGTGATGAAGGAGGTCAGTGTTAGAATGGCGACACCGTGGTTAAAGTTGGTCATCTTTAACAGGGGACAAGACAGATCCAACAGCTGTATTGCAATTGTTGTAATAAAAGTGTCCAGCAGGGGAAGTATTGCACAGAAAATATAAAGTTTGGTGGCGGTGTTAGTTTTTCAGAACCTAAATGGAAATTGACAGATGGTGTGTGCTCTTTTTGTATCTTAAAATTAACCTTGAAATCAAATCTGGTACATTTGAATAGTGTCAGTATTTACAGCCTATGAACAATGTTTGGGCAAACAGTACAAGTTTGCAATGAGACGTTCCAGGTCCAATCAAAAGCCGTGTTTATAATAAACTACCATCTTTTGTTTAACAGTAAAGCTGCATACGATCAAACTTCTACAGAAAGATGCAGATTTATACATGAACCACAGCTGTTGCACACAGACCCATACACCTATCAAACAAATTCAGGGGGCTGATGCACGTAATGCACTTACAAGACCTGACACTTGACCTTTGACACGAGGCACATGTGTTGTATCTATCAGTGCTGAACAATACAGACCTGTCACATTGAACAGCTAAACGGATGCCACTGGAATAAAACCAGCGTGTGCACGTGTTTATGCACTTTTGTAAAAATAAGCTTCAGTCAGTTAATGATACTAACATTATATATATATATATATATATATATATATATGCTGGAAAAAACTAATTCACATATCCCCATAGTTTTAAATTTTTAAGTTATTTTTATTGTTTAAAGACCCTGTTATAGTGTGAAAAATAGTTGCCTGATCAATAAAAAGACCAGACATAACTAAAAATGTATGTTTTCTCCTTTTGGAGCTTGGTTTGGTCACTTATAGCATATGTAAGATGGTTTAGAGGCCAAAGATTGGTTATCAACATGCACTCAGGTGACAGCTGGAACAAATATTTGGATCTCACCGACTCAAGCTTGTACAAATGCAACATTCACATGGAGATACTGATTAACTCAAGGATTTTATTCATTTTGATTCCAGACTTTCTATGTAAAATGAATTCCTTTTCTGTCCTGAAATAAATCTTCACATGTACAAACTAAAGTTACTACTATTGTGTCTATAAGTTGGCAGAGAATAAGCTTGTGAGCAGCAGATGACAGCTATGCTGATCAGGGACCAGCCCTGCAGTTTAGGTTACAGCATAGACCGAGTGTGTACACAGATCCTTTGTTGGGGTTCTTCTGTAAAGAAAACCTCCATTCAAGCAGACCCTGAGGACCACCTGTTAGCGCAACACACTCTGGTCATTGTGTGTTCACACAGCGTCCCTCACATATATGCATCAGCTTTGTCGTCTGACAGCAGGAACAACAGCTGACAAACACACAGCCACTGCAGGTTCTCAGGTTTCGGCACATGTGGGCACAGTTGTTGAGCATTAGTCAGATTTTCATTGTCACATTAAAGGAAAACTCAACTTTCAAGGAGGAAACAGGAGGAAGCAGCTGTCTGTACCTCTAAAGCCCTAAAGTTTACCTCAGAGCTAAGAGCTAGGAAGACACGCTATGTCTTGCTAAGTTCTCAACAAGAAAGTAAATATGCACGTTTACACGAATGATTTGCTATCCTTTAATGAAAGGAAAAGCATTATATGTGTTTTAAAAAAGCGTATGTCATTTTGCTGTGATACTAAGTTAAAGAAGTCAAAAGTATGTTTAAAGGTTTGTTTTCCAGCCGTGGTATTCTCTGGAGTCCACTGTGGATGCATGCTGAGGAGTCCCTGGGTAGACATCCTTAAACAGAATGTGTGTAGGAGTGACAGGGGGTGTTTGCAAGCTTTACAGAGCTGCAGTGTGCAATCACTGAAGATAAGCTCGCTCATTCATTCATGCTCTCTGCAGGGTTTTATGTAACTGACTGCTCCATAACTAAAAATGGAATTGTACGCAAAAAGTAGCTGATGTAAAAATATCAAGGCCTGCGAACAGAGAGCTAAATGAAAACACAGCTAAGATACAGATTAGCTGTTATAAGGATGACCGCTTGTGTTCAAGGACGTGTATAAGCGGTTAAATAGAAACAGTTTTATAATGATAAACCTAATAAACTATCAGTTTTGATCAGTGTTATTAGTAAAGAATTTGTTTGCCTGCTTACAGTCTTGCTCCATATCAGTCCTGTTGTGTGGTGCTGTTTGATGAAGGTTTGCATCTCGGTCCAGATCGACAGGTACGATTGCACCCAGTCCACATGACGTCTGTCACTGGGTGAGTGGGGAAGGATTTAAAAGGGAAAGAAGAAGAATAGCAAACAGGTATAAGTGGAAATAGCAGTTAGGATATGAGAATTTATTAGCACAGTTCCATCTCAGGTCATTATGTCATACAGTTGCACAAAAAATCCTTTTGGTAAGTAATTAAACTGCTCATGTGTTACGAGACAACCTGAAAGGCTCATTACAGGCAACATCAAAATCTGGACATCTGTTGTTCACGCTGTTGCTGGGCTATATCATTTAAATGAGGATGGGACTTGAAATAAACTTAAACATGGTGCAGGAGTCTCAAACTCCCTTCTTTGAGAGTCACTGTCCTGCAAGACTGGGTGCTTTCATAATAAAAACACATCTGATTCTAATTAAACTGACCCAATTACTTGTTATCAAGTTCTACAAAATGACACAGTAGTTTGAGTTAGGTGTGTTTTAATATGGAAACATCTAAAACATGGAGAACAGGTGCCTTCGAGGATTAGTTTGACATCCCTGTTCTGCAAAAATGATGCATCGTTCAAGCAAGCAACTGAAATATTAAAGTTAGTCAAAATGGCTTTTAATTAGATTAGCTACAAAAGGCCATGTTCCCCTTTTCTGAACAACAGGGTATTGTCAGTTTTCAAATAATTTGTGTAAATGCTAAATTAGACTTTTCCAGTAATTATCTATGTAATCTCTGATTAAGATTTAACTTACATAACTGTTTCATAAATTGCCATGAGACTGGACCCACTGGAACAAGTGAAAAAAGGAGCTTGACAAATTAGCAACAACCTACAATATGTGTGTGTAAACTCACAAGCTGACCAAAAAGTGTGTTGGCAAAGTTGTTAGTTACTTTGACTAATATTCTCATCAGCATTACATTTGGTGTGAAACATACATAGACTATTTTTCCCCTCAATACTTAATAATCTGAACTAATAACTGTAAAGTTGCTAACCAGGCAGAACTCCAGGAAGTCACTACTTCTGCAGGAGAAATGGACCACAGCATTGCTGTCTCAGCCTGTGAAACACTGTGTGATTTCTCCATTTTAGTATCTGTGAAAGCAACATATCAAACACGAATCAAGGAGCTTTAGATGTGGTGGTGAGCTTTTTTTTTGCTTTGAGCTGAGCCAGAATGAGTTTCTTTTTGTCTTTGGCTGTAAACTAATTATGGCCACATGACATTAGTAATAATATTTTTCTCATGAAAAATAGAAATATGTGGATTTGTTTAAAGGCTCCTACTAAATAAAGAATGCATTACATTATCTGGTCTGTCTGTGAGGAGGATTCCTACCAGGTCTCATGAAATTTACAGGAAAGACGAAGCTAAATTAAAATACAGTATTAATCCATAATATTTTAGTGCACATCTGCCAGATTAGCATCATGCCCTAACTTAGAGGTGATAAACTTTTAGTGTTCATCTCACTCTTAGCAGGTTTTTGTCACTCAAACCACATAATAAAATTATATTTATATCTTAATGTGATCCTGATCACAGACCTGCACCATTTTTGTGACCCTGACTTGTTTATCAAATATCTCTTATTAAAATAATAAATAAAAAGCATAAACTTGCACAGACATACACATCAGTGACAACCTCTTGTGTTGTGAGGAATGCATCAGGCATATTTACGTTTCTTTGTACTCCTTCAGAACTCTGTTAGTGTAAAAGGTGGCTGCGTCATTCATCTCCTTCACGTAGGGGCCAGGCTTCTGACTCTGAGACGGAAAAGCAAAACAAAACATACCAAAATATAAAGAGAAATGTCTTCATTCAGGAGGAAAATGTCAGAAAGCTTGCAGTGATATCTTGTAATTCTGTGCGTTCAAGTGGAGAAAAGTGCCCCCGTGACAGGAAGTTATACAGTCCAGAGTCACTTTTAAAGATTTGTATTTAAGTCTTGAAGAGGCAACGCTTTAATATAATCCTAGATTTGTACTGATGAGAAACAGAGATACTGCAAGTGCTATGTATACTAATGGTTGTTTATGCAGTTTGATCTGAAGGTCTGTAGAGCGTCATTTCAAGCATAGATCTGTTTTTTTTCTATCATTTAGTTACTAATAAATCTGTTAATATGCATGTGTACTTCACTATTTCCAATCAGCATCTACAAACTAGAATGCAAGGCTGTCTTTACTCTTACCACAGCCACCCACCCCAGAGCAGGAATGCTCTCACTGACAGCTGAAAGGTGGTTGAAAAGGGAGCTGCCACGGTTTCGCTCTCTGAAATTCTGGATCTCCTGGATGTGATCTGAAATCGGCTTCAGTAGGTCTTGGAGTTCTGTCTGTAGGAGCAGAGGGATGTAATATGCAGGAGAATAAGAGCAGCATGGTGACAGATTAGCCTTGATGGCTACAGGAAGTCAGTGAATACCTTTGTTAGTAAAACATTATCTTTCTACATACAGAGTTCTCCTAAACATATTTGGATGTTACAACTATTTAACCCAAGCTCCTCTCCACATGCCCACCCCTACAGATCTTGCTCTCAGTGCCTCCCATTAATTCCTAAACTGGACTTCAGGACAGCATCTAATTTTATAAGACTTTTTCCATTGGAACTTCCAAATCTCAGCTGCAGTATAGCTCATCTCTCAGCTCCCCATCCCCATCGTTCTTTTAAACATTCCTCTGTTCATGGGGAGATCCCTCTGTCCTTGTAAGGCATACTGCTACTCAAGTGTTTACAGTTTACCGATCACCCATGTGCCTGCTCTCACACAGATTCGGGAACACTGTGTTTTATTGGTGAATGGCTGCAGCAGCGTACTTGTTTTGATATACAGGGAGATGAACGCGACGTGAAACACAGTGCAAAAGAATATCATTTTATTTGGAAAGGAAAGTGGACAAACAGCAGTGCATTATTTAAGCAGCTAGAGATACATTCAGTGCTGTAAACCTAATGCTTTTCTCACTGCATGCTCTATCTGGTTGGGATATGACTGTGAGGTGTGGATCTGGCTCTTATAGTCAGTAATGGTGAAAGCATTTAGTGTTATGCATGTATTGCTTTGTTAATTAGAATTAGTTAAAAAAAAAGAGGGCAAAGCAGTTACCTCTCACCTGATTGCAACTGCAGATGTCTCCATTGAAATAAATGGGTTGATAATGGATGGATGGATGGATGGATGGATGGATGGATTAGTTGGGTGGTTGAGTAGGTGGAAAGATGTGTGGATGGTTGGATAGATGTGTGGATGGTTGGATGGATTGGTTAGTCAGCTAAGCTTATTTGTCTAAGACTGAGTCTAAACTTTCAGGGATTATTTCTGTTGTTTTTGAACTTGTGTTTTCGGCTCATACCACTAGATTTTGCTTCCTCTTCTGCATCTTTGCCTTCCTTCATGCACTTCTTGTTGAATGTTTTCATTGAGGCAAATACCAAAACACTAATATTTGTGTGAAGGTTTATTCATTAACTCTGCTTTTGGGGTGATCTTTGTTCCTTGTGCTCCTTTATCTACACAGAGTTTGACTATGAATAAATAGATGGCTTAAAATGCTACTGAAAGTGCTTTGAAACTTAAAACTTTGACCAATCTCTATTTTCTGCATAACACAGGTGACGTATACAATCAATTACCTTCCCAGTCATTAAAAATTGCAAATTGATAACCCAAGAGAGTGACATCCTTCTACTTCTCATGGCTGATGCATCTGATCCTTTTCCCTGATTAGTTAGTAAATGTTCAGGTATAAAACTTCTCCTCTTTGGTTTGACTTGGTTACCTTTGAACAACTTTTCAAACTTGAAATGACAATCTAGTAATTAATGCAGAAATATAGATGTTTCTTACAATTCTTTGGGAACTGCAGTATATCAGCTACAACAATTTCCAGCTTGTGCACAGCGGCGATATAAACAGAAGTAAATTGTCCAGCAAATTCTTCCCTCAATCAGATGCACATGATCTCCATAAGCTGAAATAGACGGGTCTTTCTCTGCTTCACCAGCTGCTTTCATTTTCACGAGGGTCATCTAGTATCTGCCTTTGAACATGCATATCTCTCTTTCCCACAATACAAGCCAAATTTACTGCTACATGCAGAATTGCATCTGAAATAAATTAGCAGCACACATCTATGACTTTAGTCTTTATTTTTTACTTAAAAAGGAATAATTAAAGGAAGTTATAACTGGAGTAAAAAATGGTTGTTGTCAGGCTTAATTTTTAATGTCTTTATTACAATGCAAGATGCATTATAATATAAGAAGTCAACTAAAGTACAATTCAGTCTGTTTTCTGCTAGTGGGTGCTTTGTTTTTTAAAGATACATCAGATTGGTTTTGCTCTACATTTGCTTCAACTATCCACAGATACAGAGGGCTGAAAGAGCCCTGTTTGTTCCATCTCCTGCAGAAAGGCTGAAGTTAATTAATCAATCCAGTCCTCCACAGAACATCATCAACTGTGGGGATAACTAGTTTGCTCCTTTAAGGTCACATTTACTGTAATGTTCACAAGATCTGCATGAACTCCATCTGTGTTAGGGCAGGAAAATCTCAAGTCTGTGAGAACAAGCTTCAGCTGCAGCTTGGATGGGCTTAATGGCAAAAATCTGCTTATTTTATGATCTATGCTTTAAGATTGCTTCTAGGTATTCACAAAGATTTTTAATAAATACTGATGTGTTCTAATAAATCTGACTGGGTAAGTACACTTCAAAGGATTATGCGTGCATTATGTCGTTATAATTAGCTCCTGGAGGAGGTGAGGATATTTATGTGCAAAAGAGATGTTTTGACTGCTCCATAACTTCAGTGTAAAACCATTAACTTCTAGCAAACCAGAACTTAAGTCCCAATGATGGAAAGTTTAGATAACATACACCAATATAACACTATTGTGGGTTTAATGACATGCAGTAGAGAAATATCTCCTTTCCTCCTTTCGCTTTCAAGCCTATAAAAACACCGGAAGACCCTTTTGAGGGTGTTTTTAGTTTGTTTGTTTGATGGACTCAATTAAAGAGGTTGTTTTCAAATTCCAGTACATACAGCATTTTTATTCTTAGTGTAGCAACAGTCAGTTCACATAAAAAAACAAGTTAAAATGAACCTCTGGTTTTGGCTCAGGTCAATGAATTCTTCAGCTTTATTTTAGCAGAAAGTTACCTCCTAATGATGCATATTAACACTTCTTACATGCAGGCAATTGTGTGCTTAATTAGGTTGAATTGCTACTAACTGTTAATCCTAAGTAACACACATTAAAAAATCAAATCAGTCAGAAAATGTGTTGTTTCCAGATCTTTTTTCCTCCTAAGGTTTAAGTACACCTTACTCATTCAAGCTTTATTTTCCTCACAAGCCAAAAAATACTACTCATTTATGTCTCTGCTTGACTAGACTGATGATGATTACATCTGTAAGATTTTACGTAAAGCAAAGATGCGGCAGTTGTGAAAACAGCCAGAGAGAATGAGTTGACAAAAAGACTGAAAACTGTCAGCTTTGTTATCTGATGCAATGAGCTCAGAGGAGTTCAACAGCACAGGCCTTGACTTCCTATACAAGCAGTAGATCAAGCAGGTTGGTAATGCTCTGAAATTCCAATGCATGTGTGTGTGTGTGTGTGTGTGTGTGAACCACCAGACCCAACATACACATCAATGTTGATAGGCCAACCTGAGGTCACCCAGAAACGCCTACTTTCTCTGACTCCCTCTCACTTTGTTTTGTAGTCTAACTCTACTCTTTCACCCACCTACCTACCCACGCACACACACACACACACACACACACACACACACACACACACACACAGACAACAGGCTCAAATATAGAACATGCCCATAAAAAGTCAGAGAGCACACCAGGACTGTGCTGGAGAGGAAGGCTTTAAGTTTGTAAGATATGTGTGTGTGTTTGTGTGTGAGCACACAGAACTGCTCAGAGTAACCGACAAATCTGAGCCTATGTATAAAGGACTACAGATACGTGAATGAGAGAGGTTGCGTATGATTGCCAAAATGTATGAGTGCAATATATATGTGTTTCTCTGTGAATTAAAAGTTTTGCAGGTCGTGTTTAGAGAGATACGATGTGGAAACCTTTCTATTCTACATCTGTTCCAGTGTTTATAAAGTCAAACAATCTAGATGACTTATATCTACAGCTGTAATGCAACCTGTTACTGAGCACGGTCAATGAACACGAAGTCTTCTTCAACACAAAGCATGGTTTGAATTTAACACAAGCCTTTGTGTTACTGATGCTACGGTTCATATTTTCATATGCTTCAGGTATCATGAAGCATATGAAAATATTTACCTGCTTTACTTGCCGAAGCCTGATGCAGAGTGATTAGTGATTGTGGTAACTTCTAAACATATCTTGTAGTCTTCTAGAACAGTGTTTCTCACTCCTAGTCCTCAAGTACCCCTGCCCTGCATGTCTTACAGGCAACCCTACTTTAACACACCTGAATCAAATTAATGAACTTTCTCATCAAGTTCTTTGCAGCCTGTTAACGAGCATTTATTACATTCAGGTGTGTGAAAGTAGGGTTGCCTCTAAGACATGCAGGGTAGGGGTACTTGAGGACTAGGGTTGAAAACACTGTTCTAGAAGTTTCCTTGACCTGATATTTGCCCTGGTCACTCTTCTGCTGGTCTTGAATCAAGCTCTACAAAGTCAGCAGAAATTGTAGTCGTATATTTCAGCTCTTCAACAGCTCTAAAGAGTCAGACCAGGACTCAGTGGCGGTCAGTAAAAATGATCCATCTTTTTCCTTTGAAACATTTTTACAAGTTGACCTTGCATGACCCATACTGTGTTTTTCTGCACAGAGGATTTTCTCTCTTCATTTCTTTATACAAACCGTAGAACTATAGTTGGTTCTGTTTGTTCACTGAACAGACTGAGGTTCATCTAAAGTCTTGCTGTTTTAGTTAGTTAGTTTATTGTCCCTTATGGGGAATTTGGTTTCACAGAAACTGTACAGTTATATTACGCTTTCAACATTAGACAATTTACAAACATGTGACAACATACAACAACAACAACAACAAAGCAGCAGGTCCTGATACTGTGTGTTCATGTGTGGTTCAGTGCAGTTATGTCTGAGGG
>JBAMHV010000018.1:12411126-12462498 GCA_037177535.1 Pseudomugil gertrudae
ATATATATATATATATATAATTTCTCTTTTTTTACTCTGAACCAGTCAGTGAACGGCATATCGTCTCACGATGAGGAGGAAATCAATGAGCTGCAGGAAGATGACAGAGAACTGTTCTCAGACCAGCTGTCGAGTATTGGCATGATGGGTCGTGTGGCTGCAGACCACTGTATCCCCCTGCTCACAAGGTAAGTGCACATCTAATCTTACACTCTTATAATAACAGATCTAGTCAGTGTCATACTTACTGCTACAACAACATTCTGGTTGCAGATTCAATATATCAGGATAATTCAGTTATGGCCTTTTTTTCCTTCCCTAATCAATCTGCAGCCTGCTGGAGGACCGGGTGAACCGACTGCACGGCCAACTCCAACGGACCCAGCAGCATCTCCTGACCTCGTCTGACCTGGGATCCGTGGATCGGAAAGTCCTGGATGACCTCTATGAGGACATCCACTGGCTCATCCTGGTCTCAGGTCAGCAGCTATGTGGAAACATTAGGCTGCAGACTGGGACAGCTCGACTTTCAGCAGTTTGTCTGCAAAGAATTCAGTTTCCTTTTCCACATAAATGAAAATGAAATGCAGATGCAGCCCTGGAGGCACTTTGAACTAAGCTGTGTGACTTTTAAAGGCAGAAGAAGTTACTTTTATCATGCTAATAAATGGCTTTTCCAGTTACATTTATTTGACATTTGGTCACATATAAAGTCCGTAAGACATAGCAGGTCCACCCAGTTCTGTGGCTTTACATGAATAAAATATTGTCCGCATCATTAAAGCCATGCAAAACTATTTGGTTGGATTTACTCTTTAAAATGAACGTGTTACTCCTCCAAAAAGCAGACGCTTTGTCATTTATTTTTTAGATTGTTGGTTACAATAAAACTTGAAAAGGGTGCGTAACGATAGTCACACACTGCTGACTTCTCTCTGGGAAGCTTGATGCTGTGAAATAATTTAATTTATTTACATGATTTGGTTTATTAAATAGCTCACAGAAATGTTCGTCACTGGTTTCCAAAGCTAAATGAAAACCTAAAGACTCAAACTGTTCTCACAGATAAAGAAAACATGTGGTGTTTCTTTAAAACGTTTGGTTTTCTATGTGTGTGTAATAAGTGATTATCTCCTCTTATTTCCATTCTGTCTCCAGGTTATCTCCTTGCAGACGATCCTCAGGGTGAAACCCCACTGATCCCCTCCGAGGTGATGGAATTCTCCATCAAACACTCAACAGAAGTGGATATAAACACAACGCTGCAGATCCTCGGGTCGCCGGGGGAAAAGGCTTCCTCTATACCGGGCTGCAACCGCACAGACTCCGTCATCAGGTACTATTTCTGTTCTGCTGCAGCCTGGTCCGTTTGTTAGGAACTTTGGCTCACCCTCTACATAATGTGTAATAGTTATTTTGTCTGAACATTATGGTTTAACATGATTTAATGAGGAAGATGGATTGGCTGAGTGGTCATTTTAGAGTTACCTTAAGGCTGAATTGCAAACTGAAGCTATGTCCATAGCGCCAAAGCCAGCTCAGGTGTGAAAATGGTTGCAAAAGCGAGGAGAAAGGCTCCGCTATCCCCACAAAACCACTGTAGAACATACTAGAAGGCTGTGGGGGTTGTTAAGGGGATAAAAGCACAACGCTCCAAAGCTAGAACAAGACGTAGCACATGTGCAGATAAAGGTGTGTCTCAGGAAGTTTGTATACCTGATATGCTGTTCTCCATATCTGCTTACTCCCAGTAGAAGAATACTCTGTTGTAAAACACGGCAGGATTGTCTGGCAGCACCACAGTGTTTTGTCCCGGCGGGACACAGACGGTGGAAGTTTCAAACCAATGGTATCAGACATGATGGGTTTTGTGGAGACAGATCCCTGGTTTTGTGTGGATGAAAGGGCAGATTGTGCCGCCATGTTTAAGAAGAGTAGTGGAGAGTTACACGGGTCGTATTCTGAGCATTAATACAGCAGCAAACGTCTCTCTGCTGGGTAAAGTAATAACATTCCCACCAGAGAGACGTTAGTGGTCATGTGTGCAGCAGCTGGTTCCACTGCTTGTATATATGAGGTTTGCTGTATGACTTCTCCACTAAATAAACCTTTAAAGCTCCAACAAAGATGGGAATAAAGCCCACATTGCTCCATTTCCCTCAGCTAGAGATGATTTAAGCTGCTTGAAAAGCTCAAAATTTGGTTTCTCTTGAGTTTTGCTGTAATTTAGGTGCTGCAGAGCTGTGACATGTAATGATTTTTTATCTTTGTATTTCTGCCTCTAATCACCAAATATAAAAACATTTTTAAACAAGTAATTACTGATTTAACTAATAAATTTAGAAATATCACTTAAATGAGTGCACACTGCAGCTTTGTTTAAAATGACCTCTAAATACCTGATGATTGTCTAGAAACCTTGTTACTCTCATTTAAACTTTATTTCTCAGTATAAACTATTAACATAAAATTAACCAAAGCTTTTGGCAGGTTAATCCTTGAAAATGTATCTCTATAATTTACTCTTCTGTTCAGCTGGATTTAGTTTTTCATATAAACTGGTCATTTGTGGCTGGAAAATTATGCGAAATTGCTGGAATTACTGACTTAAAAACGAGCTTGTGAAACAAATGAAAGTGTGCATGTTGCATCATTTCTGAACAGGCTGATAACTTGATTAAAATGAGTCAACATGAAGCTGAATGTAGAGAACGTGTGCTGCAGATTTCAGGCTTAAGACCCACATTGTGCATGCGTAAAGCTTGAAGGTCTCAGATTATGCAAAGCTTGCTTTATAGAATATAAAGCAAAGATTTTAAATCAGTTTTATACTCTAAATAAGTCGATTACCCACATCTACCCAGTTGCAAATGTATAGATGTACAGATGGCTCTTCTTTCAGCCCAACAGTCCTGTGTTGTGACAGTTTGCCTCACCAAACAGTTGGCTCCCCATAAAACTCTCCCAGAATAGATTCCCTCGCTGAGCTAGCTTACCTTCCAAGTGTAGTCTCAGTTATTGTCCCATAAATCTAGAGGAAGTTTACCCACACAGCAACACCGTTCCAATGTGTGCCCAGTGAAACACACTAAGCTCAGATATAGTTTAATGTGGTTTGAGTGCAGCTTGTGATGCATTCTTCTCTGCATGACAAACTCTTTAACTCCTATAAATATGCACACGTATGATAAAACTGCTTCATAAAGCTGTCACTACTGTTGTTACGAGGCAAAGCCTCTGCATATAAAATGCAATAAGGTAAAGAAACAGAAAGATGTCGTTCAAAAAGACACTGAACAGAGAATAAGGATGATAATATGACATGCATGATGTTAATCTCAGGTGTATTTATGAGGGATATTTTTGCTAGATGTTGAACTGGAATGCAGCTCTCATTAATACTGATATGTTTGGGTTAGTGTTGAGTCTGCCAGGAAAAAAAAGACCATAATAAATTATTTTTTTTAGTTTTAGTACTTGCCACACTCCATTATCACCTCCCATCTTTCTTTTCTTCAGTTGTCTTCGCATCATTTTGGGTTTTAATACTCTTGGTGTGTAAATCTGTGGGATAAATTGTGATCAATAGCTTCCCTGTGAGGACATCTGCAGAACTTTTCCAGACATCTACATCCCACCCAGGACGTTATTAATTCATATAGAATAGAATAGAAGTACTTTATTCATCCCAAGTTGGGAAATGTAGGTGTTGCAGCAGTACAGTGGTGCTTCTAAAAGTAGCAAAATAAAAATAAAAACAGTATATGTTACTCTGTGATAATGGAGCCTGTCATATGTATTTTTGTAGAAAGGCTTTGTTTATTTCAGAAGAGAAAACCCATGTTCTGTGTTGTAAAAGAGTCTTGAGTGCTAAGGTAAAAACATTTGTTCTCATGAGGATATTTAACCTCCACTATATAGTCAGCAAATCCATCAATAGGTTAAAAACTATCATATTGGTTTTTACGTGTCAGATTAAGAAACTAAATACTTGCAAAGGGATGATGATTGTTAAACTAAACTGAGAACAGCAAATCAGAGTCTACATTACACTTTGTATATAAGAATAGTGTTAAGCTTGGCACCACATCAGCTGCAATGACTGTGACTGAATTCACCCATCAGGCCTTGCTGCATCCATACTGCGTCATGGTTACCCACAGCTCACAGTATGTGGCCCAGTTTCATGTTTCACTGGTGACTTAAAATACTCCTCTGAGTTGAGAGAAAGAAGGCTGGGAAGGAGCAGGAGGAGCAGTTTGCTCATTTTTAAATGATTTATTAATGATGGAACTGATTAATCATTTATAAAGTGAGTTCTCAGAGACTTTCTCATGTGTCAGTTGTATCAAACACCAAACCTGCCTGCATGTAATATTACTTTAGAGTTTTCTAAGTTGTTTAGGAACAATCTGCTTCCACCTTGCAGGTGCTACTCTGCAGATATAGAAATAATATAAATAACAGAAATGGCTCAATAATGTTCCGTTTGTTTTGTTTCTTAATGTTACTTTTAATGGACAGATCATTTTCAAGCAAAACCCCAGAATATATTTATTGTTTAAACTCTATTTCCAGTTCAGAGAAATATAAAGTTTAGCTGTTTCTCTTTGGTGATGTTTTTGTCAGAACAACACAGTTTGCAGAGTCTCAAAGAAGGAACACCCAATAGCTCACCTGGCTTGAAGAACATGAACAACGTTCACATTTAGATGACATGTTTTTTAAATGGTAAAACATTTTCTGTGAATAGTTTTGGTATAATTGATCTTGAAGGAGCGACACACATTCTACACACAGATCTTTTATGGATGCTTTTTACTTTTCATGACTGAAATCCTTGTTTTTATAGGTATAAACCAATCATTACCCTACAGGAGTGAAGGATTTCTAACATATTTATGTGCAGCATCAAGTTGTTTTCCAAATAGGAATTAGTTGGTTTTTTTGTGATTTTTTTTCAGTGTTTTAACATCTGACTGAATATAGACGAGTATAAGTAGATCTGGGATAGAAATTTGCTCAATCTTCAACCAGTCTGTATATAGGATAGATGAAAAATAATAAGCAGCTGATGCCATATCTGACACCAGCTATCTGAAATCTTCCTCTTTCATGGGGAAGATTTAATACATTTAGGTAAAGTCTTACTTTCCTGTTATTCCATATCAACACACTTAACAGTTGGTTTATTCTATCATAAACTAAAGCTGACAATAGCAGTGAATTTGTTTGAAAGAATTTTAGCACAACTTTAAAAGTATTATTTATTTAGCCCATCATATATTAGACCATCAAATAAATATTTCCATGACTTGATCAATGAAGGCATCTTGATTTTCTGAAGTTATTTTACTAAGTTCTATGACAATCTTAACCCCAAAATATTTAAAAACCCCTTTTTATCTGTTGTTTACAGGGGGGTTTATTATTTTTCAGTATTAAGAAACATCATCTTACATAATCTTTAAACATATTTATCAGAAAAAATAGTACATCTGCAAATAACAAATAAGCATATCTTTTACTCCAGTTTTGATATTCCTGTATTTGCTCTCACCAGATGTTATGGCCAGATGTTCTGCTGCGAATGTAAAAAGTAGTGGGGATGGAGGACAGCTCTGTCTGGTGCATGTTAGTTAAAACCTGCTCTGGAAGGTTTGAATAACCAAACATTTTAGGAATCTTGGAAACACCAGTTTTACTAATATTTAGTACATCTCTTATAAATTATAGACTTCACAGACTACTTTATGGACTTCTATACTTATCTATAAATACTGTATATGCTTTATATTAAAAAATGTCTCTAACTTTACTTTGAGCAATCAAAATGTCCTAATATTTTCATCTTGTACTGTTGCAAGACTCCAACAGTCATCAGATCATAAGCTCCTGTTTCTTTAAACCCTTTAAAGCCCGATCTAAAAACAACTGGGGAGAAAATATGAAGTCTTTACTTTACCTCTTAACAAAATCAGAAAAATTAAGAATTTCTTTTTATATTTCTATTATTTATCACCATTTGATAGGTCAAAATTACTGTAGTGTAGTCTTCTGCTTTGTAAAGATAATCTTGGGGCAGGAGAATTGTATCACAGGGTGAATAACAGGGTTTTGAATAAAATTTCTACCATAAAGTGATGCAAAATGTCTCTGTATGTATCTAATAGGATACGTTTGGCTTTATAAGTTTAAAATCTCAACCACAAAGCTCCACTCTGCTCTGACTGGTAAGCTAAAAGTGAAAAACATGTGGAGGGTCTATTTATATTTTACAAGAACAGAGACATTTGTTTGCTTTTCCGGGGCTGTGAGAAAATGATTGAAAGTGTTCTTAGTCTTAATTTTCTCCGCTTGTCCTTGATGCATCATCTAGAAAGAATCTTTTGCAAAAGTTGGATTTGATCATTTTTGAGGAACAGGAAGTGAGTAAGTACAAAACACACTGCCCCACACAGGCCTCATGCCAATAACCAGGTAAAACTACTTTTGTTCCTATCTCCTGGAAAAAACAAAGAACTTTCTCTGTTATTGTGGAGTATCATGTAGAAGCCTTAGGTAGAAGATCAATCTTTGTACGAGTTGTCCATAAGAAACCACAAAGTGAGTTACATGGTGACGTGGAGTATGTCAAAGGAATAACATACTGGACAACAAATGGGGTATTTAAACCAGTTTGGAAGCACTTTTAAAGGAAAAGGGGATGAAACCATGTTATGATCTCTATAACAATGTTGTAAGTGAAGAAGAAATAAAACTTACAAAGAGAGGGATCACAGAACAAATGCATCAAATGGAGTTCATTAAAAAAAAGCCACCATGCTCAGTTGTTTTTCAAATATAGAACATTTTATTCCATTTTGAGTAAATATTGTGGAAATCTGAAGTAAAGGTTTTAATATCAACAGGACCTTTGCTTTTAAATTGCAACATTTTACAAGCCTTCATCCAGTGACATTTAAAAGCTTCTTCAAAAAGTTTTTTTTGTCATTTATTTCTCATATTTCCCTTGTAAGAAAGAGTTCAAGTATAAAAATTCCCAACAGTGTAAAACAGCTCGTCTGATGTATATGAAGCAAAAGAAGCACAGCTACTGAAACCTTGACAACAACCATACATTCTAGTAGAGAAAAGCAGCATTTTTGCTTTTTTTTGTCAAAGTTGTTTTTTTTTCCTCTCATCTAAACACAGAAGTACAACCTGCATGCAAACAGGCTTGTACTTAATAAAGTTCTTCCATACAAAAGGCATTAAACTAATATTTAATGTCATGTACTAAAGAATCAAAAAGATTTTTAAAAATACAGTGCACATAACAGTATTTCAAATAAATCCTACACTAACATTTTTGGTTGAGTATGTTAATACTTGTAATAAAACTAATCAATAACTTATATATGCCTTGAGATGAGTACATAGTAATATTATTCATACAGTACTGCCACTAAGTCTCTACTCTCAGAGTGTCAACATAGTCAACCCTCAAAATAAATATCTTAAATAGTAGATTTCTCTCTTTTTATTTGTTTTATTCTTAAATAGCTGTAAAAATGTAAGGCACACAGAACAACAGTAAACCCCCATCCTCCCCACCCCACCTGGTGGTCTTGACAGGCATGAGGCAGGCCAGTTGTTGGGGTGGCTTTGGTGAAAGTATTTGCGAGTGTGTACCTGACACCAGACTACAGCAGAGGTGGAAATGCTGACAGCGGCAGCCTCGCTGAATGACCGGAGGGGGCACCCACCGTGGGGCTCTGTGTCGGTTCCCAAAGGGCTCGGCCGGGGATTAAAATGTGACAGCTCAACAAACGAGCACAAGTGATGCGTTCTTTCCAGAGTGATCCGTCTGTGCTGCACTGGAGAGGCTCCGTCCAACACCCCCACCAGCAGCTGTTCTCTCTCTACTTTTTCTTTCTCATCATCACACAGATACATGACTGTGCTGCCTTTGTCTTTGCCTGCTATGTTTGCTGCTCTGGATGTGTACATGTGGGTGACGTGGAAAAGCAACAGATTTAGTGTTTCTCATTGTCTGAAGCCAACCTCTCTTCTTTTGTCAGTGCTTTTTTGATTTGTTTGTCCAGCCCCCCTCCCCCTCCCCCATCACCCCTTCAGTCCAAGAGCCAGAGTTGATGACATTTTCAGTTTTTGTTTTTGTTTTGTTTCTTTTTGTCTCATGGTGATTTGTTTACTTTGCATAGGTCAAGAGGTCGAGACTCAGTAAAATAATAGAAAAAAAAGGACATTCAGCATCAGGAAGATAAAACGTTTCTTCAAATGTGTGTGTGATACAACGAGAGACGACGCTAACAGAAGGTAACTTATTGGAAAGGGTTCCGTTTCCCTGATTATCAGAAAATATTAACTCCAAAAAATGCACTTTAAAAGACAAATAAGAACAAGCAAGACCCTCAATGTGTAATAACAATAATAAATAAAAATGTTATGAGGGCATTAAATAACACTTGTAGAGCACAACAAGTGGAAAAAAGGCTTTTTCCCCCTAAACTAACGTTAATGACAGCAATAGGACTTAAAGGCTTAGTTTAACACCTACAGTTTACCAACCACTGGGATTAGTTCCTGTGTTTTCCTCTAGAAAAAGTACTCTACTACAATGATAATTGTAATGATAATAATAATAATAACAACAAAAATAATAGTAAATCATTTTCATCATTTCTTTCTGCAACTTTTTCTCATTTTCTGCTTTTTTGGTTGAAGCACAGCAAGTTGGAAAATTACTGTATAAAGTTTCCACCTCACCATAGTCATCACTACCATCACCATAATCCTTTTGTAAAGCAACTCTGCCTGGGAGTTGTTGCACACCTTTAAAACCACTCCCGCTTTCTTTTCCTTGTCTTCTTACAACAACTTTGCTGTGGTCGGGGAAGGTATCCTTACTCTTCCTGCCCAACGCTTGCAGTGGATGCTATTGCATGCGGTCAGCTTGCAACTGCTGAGCCTGGTACTGGCCAAAAGCTGCGGCTGCAGCTGCAGCTGATCCAGGTGCTGCAGCAGCTAAAGGCTGTGGGACAGCATAGCCATAGCCAGTGGTAGCCACATAGCCTGTGGTTGCAGGGGAGGCTGCGTAAGGATACTGCTCGTAGGCGGCGGCGGCAGCTGCACTGGCTGCAGCTGAATACTGCGCATAGGCAGCGCCGGTGTAGTCGATGTAAGGGGAAGAAGCGGTGGCAGGTGCAGCAGCTGCAGGCTGCACATGAGGGATGACCACGCTCGGCTGAACAAAGGCTTGAGGGTACACATAGTGGGCCGGAATGCTGCGGGACAAACACACACATGACATTTGTGATAAGTAGTTTAATTTTAGTAACAAACATAGAATATCAGAGCAAGAACCAACCAACCCTTGTCAAAAAATAAATAAATCCACCCTAAAACCCAACTCCATCACACTGCGGCCAAGCGCCCTCCCACCACCCAGTCCAGTTCACCAGTCAAGAACACCAAAGAAATGCCTGCTAGTAGAAATTAGGACAATATAGGGTTGCCAAAATAGAAAACTGTGTGAAAAGATTATTCTAAAGTGAAGAAAACTTTGTGTACTCGGAGGTTTTTAATCTCTGAGCATCTCAAATTTGCACAAAAAAAAAACAGGTATATCTACTTTAGGCAGAAGTAATTCATGATGTAAAATATAATAAAATGTATTCACTTCTTAAAGTCTATTTGAATTGTAGAAACAAACCTACAGTGAGGCAAAGAGAGACGAGGTTCAGTATAATAAGACAGTAGTTGGTGATCTGTAACCTGCATCTTTGAGTCACTCCAGGCTGGAAGGCCAGTGGTTGAGATTAGTGTGGTTTAAAGTGTGAGGGTGGGGGTGCAACGCGTTGAGATAATGTCACTGCCACTTTGACAGGTTTAAAAAGGGACACTGCTCGGCATTTCCCCCTCTGTATCAGGACAAAGAGCCGGGAAGGCAGCGGGGGTAGCTGGGACTAGGCTCTGCACTGACAGGGATGTTTCGATTAAATAAGCTGAACAATGAGCGCATTCTGCCCTCCATGACATAGCCATATCCCACCCTACAAGCTCTATTAGGCCTGGAAACTCAGCTGGGCAGAAAACAGAAGATGATTGGAAAGTCGCAGAGTCTCCTAGGGACTATAGACACGCTAGGTTTCTGATGCCTTCTTCCTCTAAATAAAAAGTTGCTTCTTATTCAGATTTACTTTAAAATACAAGCAGATGTATCAGTTTACTGAAATGACAACAGACATCTGGCCTCACAAATTTAGAAGTTTGGATGTAAGACAATAGTGTAGTTACAGAAATAAAACACTAAAGTGTAAAAAAAAAAGTATATATATATATACATATACAGTATATATATTGATCTATCGTGGCAACCCTATTGTGAGCACTCCACTATCCAATCCAACTCGCATATCAACCCAAAACAATAAAGTGGGAGAAAAACAGCAAAGAGAAAAAACAGCAAGGCATAGGAAATAAATTAACATTAAAAAAATAAAATAAAAACAGTTTATATAAACTACATTGATTACAGCAACGTCACAATACATTAAAAAACAAAAACATTAACAAGGGAGATGACGACTATGAAAAAAGGCAAAGAACAGTGTCGCTGTTACTGAAGGGCAAAGCGTGATGTTATTAAAATCAACATAAATCAGGTAAACACACACATCCATAAACACATAGATCTGTACACAAACTGTTTTTAATGGCTTTATTCCTACACTGAGATGTTTTGGTGTTTAGCTCAGTGAAGATAATGATAAAACTCTGTTATGAAACCTCCTCTAATGAGACTCAGCTGGTCCGGCAAGGTTTTCAATTTGTGAAGTCCATGTAGTACCATAACCATTTATACCTCCTTGTTTTACTGTCTTCATCATAAACAGTGTCACTATTGATAAAATAACACAAATAATGTGCAGGAAAGAAAATAAAAAGTTAAAGGAGATATACATAATTTAATGTTAAGGTTAATGCTTTTTTTATTTGTGTTTTGTAACTATGCTATTTAATACAAATATTAATTTCAAGTCAACTGCACCACCATGTTGTCCATTACATCTACTTTTTACTAGTGAGTACAATGATGCATGGAGAAAATTATTTTGGTTGACATCTAGATTTTACAGCTTTTACAGAAACTGCAACTCGCCTTTCAGTGACATATAACTCTTTCAACACATCTTGAAATTAAACTCTCAGTAGCACTGTCTCCAGTTGTTTAAGCAGCGTACCAGACAAACGTGCAAAAACATGCTCACACATGATGTAAATGGATGTTATGGCCAAGTGGAGCAATGCCCTAGCTGACAAATCTGTTACAGCTCGCTTAAAAATAAAATGGCTCCTCTCCATGACAGTGATCAAACAAGAAGCTCTGATCTGTCACAGTAACTTTGTGAATGATCTTTACAGGTGTGCTGAAACGTTTAGTGTCCAAGCGTTTCTCTGTGTGACTGTGTTTTCATTGGAAGGCTGTGTTCATGGAACCTTGCACTCATTTAGGTTTACTGCTAAATTAAAATGGTATCTTCCCGTTATGAGCAATTATATTGGTGATGGGTTTAACACATTACCAAGGAATGTTTAAGAGTTTAAGAGTACTCAAAATACTTTTTGAAGTATACCTTAACGATTTATGTAATCTATTACGTGCACATGTTGGTGCACATGTGCAATTCAGTTATCTAGCAAGATGGCACAGAGGACAATATATACCCTGTGAACTATCTTGTGCTTTTTTGTGATTTATTAGTGGAAGCCACATGAGCATGTCTTAAAAGAGTATGTTTTGCTTGAGTGATTAATATAATTTTCCCCAATTATTCTACCTCATATTTGAAAAAGGCGTGTAGAAGCAAAGCTAAGCTAAACTAACCTAAGAAAGCACTACAATGCCAGTGATTTTGCTTGAACTACAACCCCAAATCCACATCCACTAGCTTTAAACTCCCACGAACATGGACAGTATCTAATAAACAAATAAACATGATGCTGCTTATGTAATGAATGAAATACTACCAACATCTGTAAAGTCACTATATTCTCAAAAAGGTATCAGGCCCTGGATACATGATGTTTATTTGTAAACATAATCATTATTAAGGCCTATCAGGGAAATAGCAGCTGTCAGTTCTGCTAATAGCCTGAAGAACTTGATATAATACACCATAAAAATGGCCATTTAATGAAGGAGAACAGAAAGTTCAAAATGCTATTTGATTTCATCAGAAAAATACACCAGGAATTGGAAAGGACTGTTTATAATTTGTTACTGTTTACTGTTTATAAAGTTACTTTATTAAGTAACACAGTAACTATTATTAATTATTATTACTCAACACTGTTTTTTAATTTGTCACGGAATAATCATTATAACCGTTTGTGAGATACCTTAACTGATTATTGTGTATGTATGTTTATTAACACCAAAACACACCAGGTTCAACACTATGCAAGTTTTAACCAAATTACACTGAGCCTAAAAAATCATTAATAAACTGCATTAAAATAGGGACACCGGAAGGTCACAAAGGTGAGACGATGAGTTAAGACCTGGAGCCACAATGTGCTGCTTCAAAAATATTTCTTTCATAAATAGACTCTCTTTCAAATGTGCCAATTTCTCTGATATTTTAATGATATTTTCCAAATGCTGATGCCCAGGAGTTTTGCTATTTGACTATGAATTTGTTAGAAGTTTCATTAAATAATTTGAGAAGTGCCAGTTATTTATGAATCAAATGGCCTGCCTTTTCCAAATGTTGCAGTATCTGCTCTGTTTCATTATACCAAACATTTTGGGATAAAGACCTGAACTGTATGAGGAAACCTTTTGAAAGGAACATAAACAATATTCCTACTTTGCTCTCAAACATGCGCCCCATGAGCAAAAATCATGCACCTTTAATCCTTTACAGCAGTTTACAGCAGTAACCAAAGCACATTTGTGTTAATATCCTTTACAATGCTGGAGTAGTTGATAGCGTGAGATGGGAACAGGTAACTAACTTGCCAGTTAGCTGTAGCATAAAGGCATAATTTTAATGAAGGTGCACATTGTTATTTGCTCTTTTTTGCACTTTGCAGTTTCCACATTTCCTGACAGATCCATGGCTCCATTTAAATGGCCACAGCACTGCTTTTATATGACAGAAAGTCAGCGCCAACCCCCTCAATGTACCCCCTCCTAAAACACACACTAATGCAGACTAAACTCAGAGCTTCATGCGACTGCAGCGTCAGCATTCGGGGGCTTTTGTGCGACACAATGGGCGCGCTTGTTTTCCTTAACTCTGCAAGCCCATGTGACGAAAGCTCGCTGCGAGAGAATAAGAGAGAGACAGAGACATCCAGACATTTGTTTGTGTCACACTGGAGACTTTGGCGAGCTGAGCAGAATTAGCATGCATGTCGATGCATAAAGGGACACACACAAACACAATAGGACCCCATACCCATATGTACCAGTGCAATCAGATGCACTTGCAAAAGCATGTTAATCACAGGTGTGTCATTCATTCATTCACCTTTCACAGACAAAAGGGAGATGTTACATTGTACATGTGTTTCTGTTGTGTTGTGACAATGTGAGGAAACACTATGATGCCAGTGATCGGATGGAGGAGCGTATAGTTTGGGAGTTTGGAGCAGAAATGAAACTTCACACAGAAAAATCACCAATCACTCAAACAAGACAAAACAAAACACAACAAACAAACACATGTTAGATAAGATCACATGTTAAAGAAATGAAATAAACACAAAACAAACACACAAACACAAGCATTGCTCCTCTTTAGCAAAACTAACAAGCTTCCATAAAAGAGAAAAAAACACCCCAACAGTTCAATCAATCCATTTTTTCTTCTTTTCCACTAAAATAAGAAAGCACACGGTTTAGCTAACAACACCACTTCATAACTGCACACAAAGCTACGTTCTATTCAAATCCAAGGGCAAAGTCAAAATAAAACCCACGTACATGCATCTGTAATCACCGTTTTGAGAACTTGTTTGTGTGTGTGTGAGTCTACAGGTAATTCCCTTCTCTGATCTGTGATTACGCTTGAAGAACTATTCCACAAAGCAGCACAGTTAGCCTAAGCGAGAGTGAGCCTGTCGGACCAGAGAAAGAACATTGAGTCAGGCTGCAAGTTTCCATCTTTAATCCACTTAGCACACACACACACACACACACACAGCTATGTATACACACTCAAACATACTTTTTCTATACAAGAACATTAAGGAGGGTAGTTTAACTGGTCTTATGATGGATAAAGATTAAAAATGAAGGTTAATGTCTTTTTTTATTGGACTGATTATCAAACATCACAATCCTTTTCTTTTGGAATAAACACCAGAAACATCACTTTATCTTTTAATGACATCATAATAAACCCTGAATTTTCTGAATAATGAAATCTGTTTTATTTTAACAATCCTCTAAAATACATATAAGCTAATCAGTCCTTACCCATAAGGCCTCTGGATGAATGCAGGGTGAATTTGGGGAACACCAAAGGTAAAACCTGCAGAACAAAAAATCTAAATTCAGAGAAAAATCCAGCTGAAAAACATAATAAAGCCCTAATTTACAAAAGCTGTTTCTTCATCTGCTGATGCAGAATTATTTCCAAAGCAAACGCGCTCTCAGGTGGAAAAGAAGCTGTTTTTACCTGGCTGCATCACACGAGGCTTGGCCCCTAAGTAGGCCAGGTTAACGTTAGCCTTTCTTCCATCAATGATTGGGTTGGGGTCCTTGCAGGCCCGGTCTGCAGCAGAGCGATCTGCCATCGTCACCTACATGGATGAGAAACATAGCACTGAGGGAGGTGTTTCGGAAAGGCAGAGGTTTCATACTTCTACAGAACCCACACCTATAACTTCTCACAACTAATTGCGTGGCTAAACAGAGAATACACATTTTATAAACAGGTGTGTCTTATTTCTTGGGGCATGAGTGATGTCCCAGTAACTGTGTCAAGCCCTCGGGAGAAATTTTATCAGCCTCGATGAGATAAGACTTGAAAACGAGCCATGATGAGATATCTTCTGAAAGCTCAGGTTACAGAATTACACCAATCAGAGCTTCATCATTTCTCTCTTTAAAAACGCTCCCACATAAACGCTACTCCAGATTATAAAGGAGATCGTTTCATTTTAGTGTGTGTCAAGGTGAAGTCAGGGTTTAAATCTAATCCAGAAGTGTGGTACATACGTGAGAAAGAAATAATTGATCAATTGATCCCCTTTAAACAAATAACAAATAATAATATGCATATGTTGAAGGTGTGTAGGTGCACAAAGCATCTGGAGATACATGCAGGCCTACAGCACATGTGTTTTTGGTTTGTCTATCTTTTATTTAACTTTAAAAAAATTATGAAACAATAAAGAAAAGATGGATAGACACTCCATGGATGTGGAGGAGAAGCAGTGTTTAGGGGATCAGAACAAGTCAGCAGTTTAGTTTCACAATCAAATTAGTTGCTTCTAATTAACAAATGGAGCATTTTATATGCTTTGTCTTGTCTGTAATCAGAGTTTTAAGTTAATAATAAAACATCTTAATTTTGTTCCAAATCTTATTAAAATTTGTAGGATTTGTTCAAACAAGCCAAAATGCTAAAAGCTGGAATTATTTAGGCAAATGTCAACGAATCAAAGGTGACACAAAGTACTCATACAAGAAAAGAAGAAAGAAGTTAGAGCATAATGAAAGCATGACGCTTTTCTGAATCTGCTCTGCAACATCATACTGCTGTGAGGTTTCTGTCAGCCCACCGCAGCTGTCAGAGAGAGGGCAGCGCGCGCGCACCGAAACGCGTCAGGGCGCATACCAGCGCGCAACAAGTTGTGAGATTGCAACAGAAGCCAGTGACAAATATAAGAGGTGGCTTCTTATCAAAACATAAACACCCCGTGACCGAAGGCTGATATTTCAGTTTAACTTAGTTAATATGTTGTAAAAGAAAAGAAAGAAGCAGATTAAATCATTTACATGCGCAAAATGACTGAAGATATCCCTGCGTAAAACTAATATATTATGGGGTGATACTTACAAATCCATAACCTCTGGACTTGCCGGTTTGTCGGTCGGTAATGACCACCGCTTCTTCAATCTCACCAAAAACTTCAAAATATTTCCTGAGACTTGAATCTGTGGTGTGGTAGGGAAGACCCCCGACGAAAATCTTCGTGTATGTCGTGTCCTTTTGCGTGGTGTGCATCGTTAGTGCAAAATACAATAAATAGAAATGATTACAAATAATATAGTGCAAAGCCTCCTTATCGATAACTCTTTGGGTGACGATGGAGAAGATCAACTGGAACTTTTTTGGAAGAGAGAGAGGAAAAACTCAACCGTGATGACGCCTGGAGGTAGATTTTTCTCGCGAAGTTTAAAAAGGCAGTGACATGGAGCGGGTTATCCCAAAGATACCATCAGGTGCTTCCAGCTCTCCTTCCTTAGCTCTGCTGTCTAACTAAAAACGTTAGGGACCCATTCCTAAAAGCGTTGCCTCAAACTCCACCCAGTTGTTGGTTAATCTGTGCAGCCCGCCCACCAGCGCGCGCAAGCATGGGAAGCCTCCCTCCACACTGGAGCTTCTCCGCCATGACGATTCAGCCCTGGAGTTAATGGAATCGAGTTTAATTAACTATCCAGTTTGAGGAAAAGAAGCGGAAGCTTCTCTTTGGACTGAAATTACATGCCTGTTGCTTGTCTGTCCAGAAAAGACAGACAAGTGTAGCAGTGACCTTTGATTCAGTCCATGAAGTTTCTGCACCTGAACTTTGACTCTGTTGTCCCCAGAATATATATGAGTCTGTCTGTCTCTCTTTTTTATTATATTATATCATAGTAGGATGGTAATAATCCTACTACTGTTTTATATAATTTACAATAATGGACATGGTAATATCTGGCTAAAAGTTCCTGCTATTCTTTGATCAAATCTTATGGCTCAAATAGATCAAGAGAACCATAGTTCAACTCAAAGGTGAGTCAGACTGAGCTTTAATGATTCCGATAAACAGAAGTCAGGAATTATACGCGTTAGGGCTACAACATGCATCTCTGAATCTTCCTGTGAACAGCAAGGATGAGTAATTCCCCCTCAGTGATGTGAGAGGGAACTTTGCTGTTAATCATTATGACAGCTTGCTACTGTGAGCACTATGCTGCTGACATACATATACCTGCCCTTACAAGAAAGGTAGTCAGTTGACACATTTACTCAGGAAACAAGGTTGCCATGTGTTGTAATGAGGTCATCTTTTTGCATTTAGAGACATGGGAACTTATAACAGCACATTATGCTACCTTGAAATGTCTTCTTTTAGTTAAATAGTTTAGTTGAATCACAAGCTGAAATCATCAAGATAAACATCTAACATGGACCTGCAGTCAGTCTCATCCATCTGTAAGCTGTTGCTACAGTACTACACGTTACAATGACATGCAACCTGATGAAGTGGTGTCTGTTCGCTTACTGTTTTATTAATGCAGACACCCTTTAATGTCCAAGCAGAGTGATTAGAAAAAGGGGGGTACCTGTATCAAGTTCCTCAGGTTCAACAATGGGGGGGTCCGGTCAGATTGCATATTCTTGTTGTCTCTGTTCATGTGCGGCATGCTGACTAGTCTGAATGCACTTTATACTCAAACAATACGGAAGCCCTTCTAAAAGTTTCATTTATCCTTTATTCCTAATATTCTACAGGAAAACCATGTCTTGAAATGAATACCATGAAAAATGTGTCAAAAATTCTGTGCAGAAACATTATTAGTGACTGTTTCAATGGCAAGTTCAAATGAAACATTTCCCATTAAAGTGGGAAGTTCATTTAGTTACAAGAGATCTACAAGAAAGGTCAGAGCAATTCAATTCAAACAACTTTAATTCGAACAACTTTAGAGCAGACTGTCATACCTAAAGGAAGCTTAACGTCTGAAGTGTTGCACATCTTCTACAAGTCTGTTGTTGAAAGTGTAATTAGCTTTGCAGTGATCTGCTGGGGCAGCAGCATCAGAACCAGTGATCTGCTGGGGCAGCAGCATCAGAACCAGTGATCTGCTGGGGCAGCAGCATCAGAACCAGAGACGTAAAGAGAATCAACAAACTGATTGGAAAAACTCTGCAGCCGCTGGAGCTCATTGTCCAAAAAAGAATACTGCACAAGCTGATGAAGATGATGGATTCTTCACATCCTCTCCACAACACAGTGATGAAACAACAGTGTGTTCAGAGGCTTGTTCAGGTCCGATGTAGGACTGAGAGGTACAGAAGATCCTTCCAGCAGCATCAGTCTCAAGAACAAAACCCTTCATTAATTGTTTTTGTCTCTGGAAAAAAAAGTGCTTTGAGATTAAAAAAAAAAAAGTGCTCACTTTGAGATTAATAAAGTATTTTTAATTTCATTTCATTTTCATCTGTAAGTTTGTGCAAGTCACACATTTGAATTAAAATAAACAAACATTCAAAGCTGAAAACAGACATTTTCAGAGAAAACTGTTTTTAGGAATGTCTTCTTAAACAGATCTGTTTACATGTCCTCACATATCCTAAAACAAAAACACATTTGCATCTCTTACTACAGATTGCAAGCAGTGACTTGTGGATGTTGTAACCCTCTGAAACAGTGCCATCTTGTGTCTAACACAACATCTGCAGACACATGCAGTTACACACAAAGGTATGTTGTGGGTTGTTTTTTTAAAATGGTTCCCTCAGTAAAAATCTCCATAAGATCAATTTGGTTTGTTGGCAAGAACATGAAATGATATCTAACCGAGCTGAGGTAAATGACATTGCAGTTACAGAAACCCCTCTTTGTCCTGGTTTATGATTGCAGCGTGAGCTTCTTCAGCAAACAGGTAATCAGTTCAGGCCTTTGAATCTTCTCAAATAATATTTACGTTCCTGACACATTGATTTTACATGATTGAACAGGCTACTTAACTGTGCAAAAAGAAATACTTTGGCTACGTTCCTGTTCCTTTAAAACATCATACTCTTTATTGGCCCCCTTGTGAAACAAACTAAAATATTTCATCTCTGTCTTCTGGATGCTGAAAGCTAAAATCGCTTTCCAGCTCTCCGGAGAACACGTCTCTCCCAGCTGGCTTGCGGAGGAACCGATGTTGGCGCTTCGGATCTGGAGCTTGGTCAGTGCTGGAGGGAGGCCATTGTAGCAACTCTAAAGGAGAGATAGAGGAGCCATCTTCTTCTTCATGGTGGGAGATGGGAGCAAGACCACGAACATGTGCTGACTTTAACCTTAAACGTGTTTTTAACTCGTCTTGTTTGAACTGAAAAAGAGTTAAAAAAAAAAAAGATGAGTTTTTGAGGCGGTGATAACAAAGATCAGAAGCTGGGATAGATGGACAAAAATACACACTTTACCTTGCGTCTCTCCTCAACCAACCTCATCTTCTCCTCCAGTTCTTCTTTCTTGTGGAAACGTTGAGCCTTTTTGGCCTTCAGAGACTCCAATCTGGCAGGAGGTCTTCGCATGATGCCTTCCTTTTCATCCAGCTAGTAGACATACATGAAGTTTCTGTCATTGGCTGATTTTAGTTTATAAAATGGTACATTAAATGGTCTTGTACTTGTATAGCGCTTTTCTAAACATCAGTGCACTCAAAGCGCTTTAACACTATTTGACACATTCACCCATACGCTCACATTCACACAGCGGTGACACAGCACCAGGAGCAACTGGGGGTTCAGTGTCGACATGTGGATGCCAGAGCTGGGATTTGAACCACTAACTTGCTGGTTAGGAAATAACCCGCTCTACTACATGCGCCACAGCCGCCCCACATTAGAGATGGAATAAATCCTGAACACCTGGAAAACGGTGAAAAGAACCAGGAGTTCTGCCAGGGATGTTCTGCAGAACCTACATACATACATTTATGCTTTATCTTCACTTTGACCTTCAGCTATTTTCTGAAACTGTATGAAGTAGTTTGATGTCCAGCTTCTAAAAAGTCCTGTGCACACAAATCCTCGCTTAGTTTTGCAAATCTCATTTGTAACTTGCACATCTTGTTTTTCACTCTCAAACCAAACTTGAATAGATAATGCTGGTGATTACTTCCTTGCACCTAATGGCAGCACAAATAAGGATAAGTGGAGAAAAGAGGTGAACCTGAAGATAAAGACAGATCCCAGTGATGACGGAGGGAATCAAAGACATGATGTTTTATTCATTGGGCTGAATGGTGCCAAAGATGCAGCTAGCTACTCTGATGCAGTAATAAAAAGCTGATAATAGAAAAGGAATAATGACCTCAAAGTACAATGTAGTACAAGAGAAGACAGCATCATGTAATAACTGTGTCTCTGGTTAAAATCTGGAAAACTCCTAATGAAAGGTGGCATTGTGTCAGCGTGAACACATAGTGTTGCATGTTTATCGTTTTTTATTAATTATAACAAGTTTTTAATGTCCTTTAATGAATGTTTTTCATTTGAAATAATTAATTTTGTTCACGTTTGATGATATTTGTGGAAACGCCGTAATGGTTTGGCCTTATTGCGGCTGCTGTGCAGACTGTGTGCAGCATTCTGACAATATAACCTGGTGCAGAATGATGCACATAACTAAACCAAGCAAAGCTCTACAGTGTGTTTTCAACTTTACTCTGCAAACTTAGAAATTTATGCACATAGTTTGTTAGTGTATATGGTTTTTACTGTTGAAAACGTGGGATTCAACATAGAGAGATGAGTAGATTTTCTCTATAAAACTTATAAAATCAAGTGATTTTAAGATAATTTAATATAGAAAATGATCTCATACTGATACTAAACCATAAGTGCTGCCTGAAATTCCACCTGGAGTGGATAACTGGCTGATTATTCTCATTGGTTAGACACCCACCATGATGCTGTAAGCGGGACCACTGCCCATCTCTCTGATCCGTTCATGTGGGATGATTCCATGGCTGAACAGCTCCTTTAGGATATCGCTGGACTTTGGCCGCTCTCTTACTGGGCTCTCCTGCTGCAGCAAACCTGCGGCAGCTGCTGAAATCAAACCACTGTAAGATGTAGATTGTTCTCTCTGCAGTGTGATTCGCTCATTTAGTTGTTAAGCTGCATACTCACCGTTGTTAGTAACTCTGTCCGCTTCACTTTCTCTGATGCTCTCAGACGTTAGAGGAGGGAGTTTACTGGGAACTGCTCCAGGTAGCTCCAGGATTTCTCTGTTTTCCATTACCACGCCGCTGTCTGTGGTCACCTTTGACACAGCTGAGTCTCCAAGTGTGCTTCCTGTCTCATCCTGGTACACAAAGCCACAGCCAAAAAATAAGTGTGACATGAATATGACATGAACACAGTGGAATGAAACAAGACTAATTATACTATTTCAGGTTATGTCTATATTACAAACAGCACTTTTCTCTTTACACAAATTAAGTTTCTGACTACTTCCAGTCACATTTTTATACATGATAAGGAATTTAAACTTTATTTTCTAGAGTTTAATAAACATTTGGATTTGATTAAAGTGCTGCTCTTGCATATCCTGATGTACATTATTCTTTATGTTCCAGTCTTTCAGTTACTTAATAGTATTGACAAACAAATTTTAAAAAATCAATTATACCTTTAAACAAATTACAAAGCTTTAGTTTAGTTCATTAGTTTATAAGGTAATGCATCATTTGAATGCTTGAACTATATTTCAAATAAAGAACATTATTACTATTTAATTAATTAGCATAATAAACTAATATTTTGTCTAATTTCTGCCTCCATTTCTATTTATCTATCTGTTCAGGAAAGCATAAATGTCTAATGTTAAGTGGCATGTGGGAGTAAGTATAAGCATCATGTCCAAACCTAACTACTGTAACCCATTTGTATGCAGGTAAATGAAAAGAGGAGAGGAAAGTGATTCACTCCACTAAAGTGCCTGTAGATGCATCGACCCTACCTTGTCGTACGTCAGCGGGTGGACCCCTATCTTTGAGAAGCTTCCGCATCCCATCTTCACCCCAACACAGTTCAGTGAGATTAAAGTAAAAAATGGACGATTTAATTACACAACGGTGGTTTTATCCCTGTCTGCACAATAATATCGTCTTGCATTCCTTTACACTGATGGCCTCCATGGAGCTGACGCGTTGCTAGGGTCCGTTGCCACAATAACTCTGACCTGGTTAAACACGTGACACCAGGAACAAGTCGAAACAAAACACCGGGTCACACTGCTAATAATGTGGTCATCTTTGATACTGAAAGTTAGACATCCTTTAGATTCCCAACCGCAGAGCCATCTGCTTGGTAATAATTAACACTAAGAAGTGGAAAAACGTCTATGCCTGTTACGTTGGCTGATGTCAAGTTTTTTTTTTTATCGGTTTAACACTTTTATCAGAACATTTGCTTACTTTTACTTAATGCGCATGCGTACTAAAGCTCCCCCTAGTGGGAAAATGTGGAACCTCACTAGTCACTTAATTTGGTTTGATGTAAATCTGACAATTTGATGAGATATAGTTGAAAACATGACATTTCGGAAAAAACTTCCTCTAGTGGGAAGATTTGGAACCTCAGGGGTTAGTATACACAAAGCAGCATAATCACTAGTCGCTTCATTTGCATTCGGTTTCACCTAAATTAAGAAAAAAAGTCCAATTTCAACACAAAACTCCCCTGGTGGCAAATTGATGAACTTCAGAAAACTCAAAGTATGACGCGTGGCAAGTCATTATTTAGTGCTTTCATATGAAAAAACTCCAAACAAATCGGACACATAATTTCTGAGTTATGACGAAAAATGTGAAGTGGTTTTTATATAAAACTCCCCCTGATGGCAGAAGTTGTCATTAAAAAATGCTCTATTAAAAAAGTCTGTACACAGAATGCAATGATATACAATTCTCACAAGCCCATGTAACCCTACAATATTTATAACAAAAAGAAATGTTGAAACCTAACTTTCACCATTTCAGGGGAAATTTATGAGCTTATTTTGTTTTAGTCTGCAGCAATGGATCTAATAATTTTTTTAAAAGTTTGAAGATCTGAGATTTAAAATTAAACTGATTTCCTTATATTAAGTCTTCCATGTTCATTTAAACATGCAATATAACATATATACTTAATACTTGGTAGAAAAGCTGCTGGGTTTTAAACAGTAGCTGGATTTTAACTGGGCCATCAGCTCACTCGTGAAAACGTGTACATAACTTATCACAGCACATTAGCCTTTACATAGAAGTATAATAACCACAATTTTACCTCCATTTTGGTTGTCATTTAAGTTGTAAAAACACAGCTCTTACTCAATGGAAACGGATAAATAACCACCAACTATGATTCAGTTAATATTCAATGTATATTGTGAGTGATATGAAAACATAACACTTGAAATATTTTTTGTTTAATTTGTTTTATTGATGGTAATCACCCAAGGTTTTAATTGTATCACTCATCCAGTAATAATCATGGCTTTAAAATTAAACTGACTTCCTAATAATCCAAAGTCACCCTCGTCCATTTAAACACGCAATAGAAAAATATATACTTAATACTTTGTACAATACTGGTTTTGGTCCAAACAAAAGTGGATCAGAAAAGCCAATATACCTTTAGTCATCAAAGGCTCTCCAATTTGCATTTAAGCTCCTTTTAAATGGATTTGGGTAACTTTGGATATAGGAATATACATAATAAATTCTAAAGACGAAAATGCTGAATGTGGAGTTTGTAACACAAAAATTCAACTTCACAGATTAAAAAAAAATATCACTATTTACAGTTCTTTTTATAATATTCAAAGGCCAATTAAGAGATAAAGAGGGAGAGGCAGAAAGATAAAGGGAAAGTATAAGGAATCCGGAAGAGGGAGGGTAGGATTGAGAGACAAGAGGGCACAGAAAGCAGAGTTGTGGAGCGAACCAGAGAAAAATTAAACATGTAACAAGAAATTTGAAACTATGCATTTACAAAGTCCTAAAGGAGTAGAATGTGGGCATTAGCCTCCGGCCCGGTCCATCCTCCACAGTGCATGGATGAGTCTTCCCAGCTCCTTAACCCTGCCCTCCTTCCTTCCTCCCCTGGTTTTGTTTTTAACATTCATTTGCTCTCTCACCTGCAGCAACGCCAACTGGCGCCCCAGACAATAACTGCAGCGCAGTTTTCATACACACCGACACGCGACTTCAGCATGTACAAAGAAACCAAACACACCTCAAGTCTGTACATAAGAGGAAAAAAACAAAAAAACCACTCTGCATTCGACAACGATTACACGCTCAGCTTTATACATACAGCACACTGCACTGACACCATGGCAACATCTCCAATCATTCCTGCAATAGGAGTCTTAATAGTTCGCAGGATACTACTGGAGTCATCACACAGTTCTCACTACCGCTCTGTATTTCACAGCTCATACCTGATCACCCATACTAATTAATAAGTTTACACTCGCAACACTTTTAATTTGCAGTTTTTGTCTTGTAATTTTATTACAAAAAGTCATGCCTAAGGTCTAGCAGACATTTGCCGGTGTGTAAAATATAGATATGCATGTCTTGCTTCCTTCTTTAGAATGGGGGTCTTTGCGTGATTGCTGTTTTGTAAGTCAGGTCATAGTTCAGTCAACAGTTCTTTTGCTAGCCAATGAGAATTTACGAGGTCTCACACATGAACAAGTCTGGTCAGCCTTTTAATAAGCAACCAAGCTCGCAGCTAAAACCCATCCGTGCACCGAGCCTCATCCTCTTGCCCAGTTGAGATCTTGCAGAACTTGTCGACTGTGGTGGATTCTACGGGGCTCTATTTTCTGCGCCGCACTGCTGTCTTTATCTTGCGCCCGGCAATTGTTGGTTGTCCAACCGGAGAAGCAGCAAAGGATTTACCTGACCTGGAAAAACAAGACGCCATTCTCATTAAAAAGAACAATCATCAATAATTACTGTGAAGTTAAAGAATTACTTCCTGTGTCACAAATTTATCTCCAATAAGTATTATATTTCTTAATTGTTTTCTGGATTGTTTGTTGCCTTAGAAGAACATAAATACAAGGTAGTGGTTAACAAAAGCATGTTTATTATCTTTTTATAAATAAAAAATCATATCCATTCATAATTACCACAACTAATGTGACAAAGGTTTGCTGCTCCTCACTGTGTCACAATAATATCACAATTCTGATATTTTTTTATAATATAGGGCAGGGATGGGCAACTCTGGTCCTCGAGGGCCAAAGTCCTGCAAGTGTTAGAAATTTCTCCACTGCAACACACCTGACTCAAATCAGTGGGTAATTAGCAGACTTGTGAAGAGTTTGATGTAGAGCTCTGCACATGTCTGCTAATTAGGTTTGATGTGGGTCAGGTGTGTTGCAGGAGGGAAAGTATTAATACTTGCAGGACTGCGACCGGCAAGAACCTGACATTACATGCCAGAAAAGGAAAAGCAAGCTGAACCTTGAGCTAATGTGAAAAAGACCAAATTTACACACGTCCTCTGGTATTTGTGTACTGAAGTCAAGGCTCTCCTGAATACCAATCATTGTTCTAATTATTCCACATTATCACAGTTGCAGCCTTAAGATGTGGGCATTTTCATTACAATCAGATTAAAAACACTGCTTAAAACATTTATACACATCTGTAATGGAAAGTTGCAGTACTGTTACTTTAAAGCGACATTGTTGCTTAAAAGCTTTATACCAGAGGATGACTGCCTAATCATTTTCTCCTCAAGTCTACACTGCGTCCATCTGTGCCACAAAGCACAGAAATGCCACCGACTTGCACACAGCGTTGCAGCTGTTCACGTCTTTCATTGGCACTGTGTCTATAGGAAATAGTGCATGTCTATTAAATGAATAAATGCATCATACCCAATGTTGAAATTTGGGGTTTGTGAAAAGTTGAAACCACCACCGGTTGCTCCTTGCTGTGGTGCAATGGAGGAGTTTGCTGAGGGGGCTGGAGGTGCTGCAGATCCTGCTCCAAAAGTAAACACACCTGATGCGGTGTTGTTTGTGCCTCCAAATGCACTTGCACCACCAAATTGAAAGCCTCCACCTGACAAAAAATATGTTGCATTTAAATGTCTGACCTAAAAGTCTGCCAATCTGTAGAGGAAAGGACAACTACTCACCTTGAGCAGAATTAGCAGCTGTCCCAAACACAGGGGTGGAGTTGGCCTGTTGTCCAAAGACAGAAGCGGTGTTGGGTTTGGCCCCAAAGGCTGGGTTCTGGGAAGGTGTGGTTGTGAAAGGAGATCCAAAAGATGATCCAGATCCAAATGCAGGTGTCTGGTTGGCCCCAAAACCACCTGTGGGTGCTGAGCTAAATACAAATGGGGAGGGAGCTGCAGATGGAGCTGTAACAAAAAGAAATAGAAAGGATTAAAACATACAAACAAACCTAAAAATAACTGCTATATGTAAAAAAAAAAGTTATTAATTCACAAATATTCATTATTATGTTTATTTAAATAAATAACAGGAAAAAAGAATAATAATAAAGCAGCACAGCAAATTCAGACCTGATGATGAAGCAGCGGAGGATGCTGCAGCTCCAAAACCAAAAGAGGGAGCAGTGGCAGCAGCAGCATTGGGGGGAGCACCAAAAATAAAGGTCTGAGTTTGGGCTGGGGCAGCATTCAGGGGGGCACTTGATGGGGCAGGGGGCTGGCTGTCCTGAGTCTGGCCAAATACAAAGGTTTTGGCTGGAGCATCACTGGTGGTTGTAGAAGGCTGACCAAATATGAACGTGCTGGTGGCTGCAGAAGAAGCTGGAACAGAGCTGCTGTTGTCAGCAACACCAAACAGACTGGGAGTCGTGGTGGAGGATGATGGGGTTGTTGAGTTGGTGGTGTTGGTGGAATTATTGGCCATGAAAGAAAATGCTGGTTTTGGAGCATTAGAAGAATCTGTGTTGAGAAAAAAGACCATTTTATTTTAGTGATCAAAACCAGCTGTTTTGCCATTTTGAACAAATCACAACAAAATTAAGCAACCAGGTATTGAAATCAAATATATTTTAAAAATGTACCTGCAGTGTTTTGTCCAAAGGTGAATGTGGGTTTTGGGGCTTCTGAAGTACTTATTTCACTTTTTTCTGCTGGCTTGCCAAAAGTGAAAGACTGTGGTGGTTGATCTACAGCAGCACTGGGCTTACCAAAGGAAAATCCTCCTGAAGCAGTTGGTGCAGAGTCTGCATCCTTACTCGCAGCACCAAAGAGGAAAGTCGACGGAGCAGGTGAAGCAGCTCTTTCCTTCTTTTCCTCTGGCTTCCCAAAGGTAAATGTAGGAGCAGCTGGTTCTTTACCAGGCTGTAAAGACCCAAATGTAGAGCTGACTTTTGTTACGTTGGTAGGCAAATTTGGCTCACCGAGCCTATCAAATACAGAGCCTCTTGTTGTTGTTGTGGTGGTGGTGGTATTTGTTAATGTGGTGTCATTTGATGATTCTGCAGCGTTGCTCTTTTCTTGTGAGGATGAAGAAGTAGGAGTAGCAGAGGAGGAGGATATGGTGGTGGCCTCTGATGTTTTCTCTTCCGGTTTTGACAGACCAAATGTGAAGCCAACCTTAGAAGAGTTACTTTCTGTGCTAGATGATCCAGTTCCGAATGCTATTCCACTGCCAACTCCAAACTTGAAGCCTGAACTTGCAGCAGACTGGTCTGACTTTTTGTCATCACTTGAGTCAGCTCCAAATTTAAAGCCCTCAGAGCTGCCAAACTTGAATCCCACTGAAGCAGTAGTGTCTTTAGAGGAAGATTCTGGTAAGTTTCCAAATTTGAATCCACCTGATGCAGATGAAGTGGACGACTCTGAAGATGAGGTCCCAAACTTAAATCCCCCAGATCCGGATGTGCTGTCTGATGTACCAAACTTAAAACCTCCAAAGGAAGAGGTAGAAGAGCCAAAACCAGATGATCCTGAAGTCTTAGTTGCTGAGGATTCAAAAGAACCAAAGGCTGAAGAAAGATAAAAGGTAACAAAACATTAAGTGAAATGCAACTCTTAGGTATAATAAATTAAACATTAACATCTAGGCAGCATCAGTCTAATAATACATAGTCAAATTCTAACGTTTAATATGTTCCTGCAAAATTCTTAATGCAGACTAACTCATTTTACCCTTGGGCTCTATATTAGCTCCAGGTTTGGCTGTCTGACAGGCAACACATTGCACATCAGCCGCCTTGTTCTGCACAAGACAGACGTCACATTCCCAGGATCCCTCTGGCTTCTTGAACTTGTCTGCTAACCCAAATGCTGGGACAATGCTGGCTGATGAAGGCGCTTCTGCTGGAGATCCTGAGGAAAGAATAGTGTTTACTGAAAGTAAAGTTTATATCTAGGATAAGCAGCACAACCAGAAGCCAAAATTAAACAGTTTTCAGACAGATAAAGAGCAAAAATGCCATGGTGCTGCTCTCATTACCTGGTTTAGCACTTGTGCATGCTACACACTTTGTATCCTCTGCCTTGTTCTGTACCAAACATGTTTCACATTCCCATGCACCTTCAGGTTTTTTAAACTTATCGCCAAATCCGCTGAAGCCTGTTGAAACAGTGGCTGTTGATGCAGATACAGTCTTAACAGCTGAGAAAGCAGAGGGAAAAGTCAATGAGGTTTTGAGTCCTGTCCCAGGCTTTGCCGTTTCACAAGCCACACACTTTACTGCATCGGCTTTGTTCCAAACAAGACAAGTATCACATTCCCAAGTTCCTTCAGGTTTGGAAAATATTGTGCCAAAACTTGTTGTGGTTGTAGTGGTGGAGGTGGTGTCCATGCTGCTGCTCTCCAACCCAACAGAGCTGGTGGGTAATTGCTTATTGTCCAGTGATTTGGGTAAGGAGTTGGGCTTTGGGGTCATACAACAAACACACTTTGCGTCTGATTGCTTGTTCTCAACCAAGCATACATCACAGCTCCAATCTGTTGAGGGTTTGAACAAACTACCAAATCCTGTTGACGAGCAGTCGTTAGTGGAGGAGGCTGAGACGGTTGAGGAGACAGCAGATGTCTGCAGGAGGGTAGTGCTGGGACCTGCAGAAGTCTGCGCAACAGGAGAGGCAAAGCCTGGCAAAAACAATTAAAAATTAAACAAATGATTATCCATGATAATAATTTTAAATCACGTTTCTATATTTCTTAATGAGATTCAAGGTTGTGGGGAAGCTGGAGCCCATCCCAGCAATTAGCAGGCAGGAGGCAAGGCACAACCTGGACCAGTCGCTAGTCCATCACATCACATTATAAAGAAACAACCAACCATTCACACCCACAGTCAACCCTAGGAATAATTTAGTGATCAAATAACCCAACATGCATGAATTTGGCCATATAATAATTCTTTGGACAATAAAAATGTTGAAATGGGAAAATAGAAGATAACTTTGTAGATTTTGTTTCTTTCACCTGGTGATTTGAGAAGATCCAGCACACTGCCCTGCTTCAGAGTCTTAGCTGGTTTGAAAGGCCCTTCAAAATCTTCTGTGCTCTTGCTTGTAACTGGTTTTACTGTAAACCAAACAGACCGAAGATCATTTAAAATGTTCAAAGTTAACACAAGACATTATCAAAGAGGGGGAAGTCTTTTACCTGAGGCTGCTATAGGGGTTGTAAGCTTTCCGTTTGACAAGGAAGGACCCAACTTTGCTACAGGTGCACTAAAAGTAAATCCAGGCTATAAAGAGACAAACCCCCTTTAAAATGATATCACTTCTGTAAGAAATCTGAAACAGGAGTAATTAAAGACATAGAAAATGTACTCACAGTAGGAGAATATGAAGGTGGGCTAGCAGCAGTGGCTTTGACAATAGGGGAGGAAAATGTAAAAGGTACACAGGGTGGAGTTAAAGCCTTTGGTGGATCCTGAAGATAAAAATAAAAAAAGTTGAATATTGTTGTACTTTAAAATATTACTAAAGAGGCCATTTATGACAAACCTTATTTGTATCAGATTCCTTAGCAGGCGTAACAGCAGTGATCTGAGGGGTGGAGCTAATGGAGGTGGTGGGTGGAGGCAGGGGTGACGAGAAGCTGAAGGTAGGCAAAGAGGACGAGCTGATGGGAAGTGAAATTCTTGGTATGTCTGGTACCTCAACCACCTAAAGTCAAACAAACATTTTATGGTATGAGTATATAAATTAATACAAATAAGTACAGCAAGTATGCAAGTGAATGTTTACATAGCACCTTTCAGAATAAAAACTAAGTACCAAGTATCCAGATCTTCATTTATTAAAGTCCTCACTATAGAACCAGTATGTCCATGGATAAATAACCCATAATATAAAGATAACGTCTGCCTATACAAAGCTCCTACCTCATCATCTTCAGGACGTTTGGAAGAAGGCCGTGTACTGGTTCTGTCTCTCTTGATTTTGCCCCCTCCAGAGCTTGCACTGCTGGTTGCAGGGGTGCTGGACAGAGGATAGACTGGGCCAAAGGTCCTTGTGCTAGACAAAACACATTTAATTAGTTACAGGAAACAAAGCAAGACAGCAGTTTGCATACAAGCAAGAGCAATTCAAAACAAAAAATATTCTTATGATGCTTTAGTTTTTTGCCTGTAAATAATTAACTTGAAATTATTTTGTTTAAAAAATAAAGCATCCTAATGGAAGAGTGATGACTTCTTTTTTCTAATCTGTCCATATTTTTAACACCAATTAGCAATCACCATGCTTTACCTTTGAGATGGGCCTGGGGTTGCTTCAGGTAGTTGAGGTGATTGTCTTGTGGGCTATAGGAATGTCAAATAATAATAATCATTAAAAAAAAAAAAATCCACTAAACAAAATAGAAATGTCATGCATTTTTCAAACACAATATATTTACATCATTTAGAAACAAGTATGATGTCACAAGAAAACAACAACATGCTACTAACCGTGTTCTCCCTCTGGGTCCTGTCCAGAGGTCGGCTTAATCCACCAGGTGTTAAAGTTGGCCTGAAGGACGCAGCACGGTTTCCTGAAACAGAAGCTACGGTAGGAACCACGAGTTTCTGCACTGGTGGGAGGGTAGAGTCCACCTGAATTAAGTGAAAGTGTTGAAACATGGACACAGGATAGACAAATAAATACCAGAGACAAACAAAGCCACAATGCTCCCTTCTTACTAACTGCATGCAGTGAATGTTTCACTGACCCACACATACCTACAAATATTATAAACTCCATGTTGTACCACATTAAAGTAATAAAACATTAATGCAAACATATTTTTGTACAAGGTATGGTCTCTTGGTCATGATCTGTGGATTTGTTTAACAGCTGTCACTCTGGCCTGACAAGAGAATAAATTATTCTTATTAGAAAAATAACAGACTAGCCATTAAATCATGCCTTGCTTTTCTTGTTCATTTGGTTCTCATATGAGCAAACTCCACAATATTCTGCATTTAACAACTAAATTCAATTAGTTTCCCACATTGCAGAAATGAAAGGGTCCCACTCAAAACTATTCACTTTATCTGTGAACTGAATAGTGTGAATACATTTCAGCAACAGATACTCATAAAAACTCACAAAACCTTATTTTGTTTTTTGTATTAAGGCCAGAATGTGATTAAAATGCACAATAACCTTCACAGAGAAACTTGACTGGACCTTTAAAATAAGGAATGCACATGTACAACGTTTCATGTATAGAATATATTTATAAACTTGCCATCTTCTAAGTCATTTAACACAAAAACCTAAAGTGAACTTCAAACTTTATTTATTTATAAATTCCTGCCACAGGCAACACAAAGTTCTTTACATAAGATCAATAAAATAATAACACACAAAAAGACACATAGCAATGTTACCCCCCATACACAATAATGGACAATCCCATCCCGTCCTCCCACGCCCAATATGACTCCCTGACTTCTGCCTCCTTAACAGAGACTAGTAATATGTTAGTAAATAATAAATAAATAAAGACTAAAAGAGAAGTAAAAACATTTGGCTTGGTACTGATGTGACAAAACGAATAATAAATTGTTTAGGATGAAGAAAGTACCATTGCATGATTCTACTTATATCTTTTTTTAAATATAAAAAATATAATGCCTGCATTCATGATATATCCCAACTCGCAATTTGAGAATCTGTCATAATTAGGCTACATTTGCATCCCTGTTAGGGTGAAAGTGCTTTCTCCATGACTGTCTCAGACCTTCCATCGTCAGTAAACCTTTTTTTTTGTCCTCCACACAGCAGCTGTCACAGCTGCAAACATTTGACAGTTTATGCTTATGCCACAGCTGGCAGAACCTTTCAATGGGCGATACTTAAACATGCTTTCATAGGACAAATACACTCTGCAGTGCAGAGTTTTGTGTATGTGCCATAGACTTAGCAAAGATAAACACACAGTGCTAAACAGCTGTTGAGAAGTCTGTTCCATAGTGTTCAAGGAGTCTAACAAGCAGATGAGACAGGGACTGGAAATGACAGGAAGACTCAACAGTGTACAACTGTGTTTCTACAATCATAACCTTGTTCACCTTACTAAACACGACACAGATTATGGTTTAGCCATTTAAATGTTTATAAGCTTTAAACCATGTGTATAATACAAAATAAATAAAACACTAGCTTAAAAGTGGGCGTTAGTGTGTAAATTAAAATTTTTATAGAAGAGAGAAAAGTGAGAAATTCTTACCCGTTTCCTTTTTGACTGGAGATGAGGAGCATCAAGATTCATGCTATCCGTTGACTGCAAAGAGTTTGTGAGAATTGTTTTCAACTTTACATGGACTCTATTTTGGAGTACTATCACATTGTGTACTGCATTGTATGAAGTGATGAAATGAAACATGTAATATACTGCACTCACTGGTGACAAGATGGATGAGGCTGCTGGGATTCTCTTGGCATCCTGTAGATGAAGACAAATGGAAGCATTGCTACATATTTTAAAACAAAATTGGGCAGTAAAACCAGAAGATAATTCATTCATTCTCACAAATAAAAACTTCAAATTAAAGTTAAGTCTGCTGTAGGTTTTTGCGCTCACCGCAAGTGGGCTCGACATGCGCTCCAAAGACTGGAGGATGCGTCTGGCAGTGGCACTGGTCACGCCACAGGGCTGAGTGCCGGCAGGCTTGGCCTTGATCTGTCTTCTCACTGGAGCCTGTCGATCAAATGTGCTACATTAGTCTCTAATCAAAGTATAAACGGTTAACTTAGGCCGCAGTTTGACATCAGTATCAGAAATACCTGCTTCTCTACATTCAGTAACAGCATGGATAACATAACTTGAGCTTGAACAAGTGTGATTTAATTTTTAACATTATATGTTAATATTATTTGTTGAAAAATTCCATGAAAGTTAATAGGTCACCTGGTAAGGCGTTCCAGGACGACCACGGGAGCTCCTAACTGCAGATGCCCCGCCATATGTGGTCTTCCCAGGGTAGAAGGGTGAATCCCCAAGCTGGCTGGAGTTCAGCAATGTGCTGTTTAATGATGACTGAAACAAAGGGTTAAAATACATAAATAAATATATAAAATTATTATAGTGGGTCAGAGTTTTTAGGATATAAGTAACAAAATAAAGATGCACAAATCTCTGTGAAGCAGCTCATATTGTGAAAAATTCTTTTAAAAATTTTGACGTCCACAAGCTCTTCCAGATCATTTCTAAAATTTAATGAAATTTTAGTTTAGATCTATTCTCAGGAAAATAAAAACACTGTAAAATCCACCCTGTAGTTTCAGTGTAAATATGAGTAAATTTTTCTTTTTATTGAGTCATGAAATAAGAAAATCAAAATGCAAAAAATAACCAGGATTGACTGCAAATATGTTAAATAATCCTTTCATTCCAACTGTCAACATGTTTTAGCAATCAAAAAACATTTTAATGCATCCTTGACCCAAACAGCTCATGAATTACAGAACATTAGATGTGACGCCCAGGTGTTTTAGAAATGTCTGAATTGGTTCCAGGTGACCATTTATTTGTGAGTGCATCATTTCCAAATAACTCAGCTTAAAGTGCCACACGAGAGCTTCTTTTAGTGACCTCAATGCAACACGCTGACAGATTAAGCATCTGGGCGGACAGGCAAATACTCACATTGGAGGAAGTTCCAAAGACAGACAAGTTGAAAGAAGGCTTTTTCAGACTGGATTGGGACGGCTGTGGTCCACAGTTTGTTCTGTCCATCTCTGGAGACCACAGCTGTGGGAGCGATGCAGTTTTGGAAGTGGGCACATCTTAAAAGAGAATATTTTGAAACCTTGTGAGACTCAAGACCCCATTTAAAAGACAAGCTTTTAGATAAAGATGTTTATGATAACTCAAACAAAATGTTGAAAAATATAAATTATAATACCTTTAACGGAGAACAAATTTTATTCCCCTGAAAATACAGTAAGTTCTGAGCTACAGAGCGCTCCTTCATACAACCCACAAATAATCATTTTAGAAAAAAAATGAGTGCTTGGAAGTTAACAAATGTCTTTTTTTTGCATGGGGCTTTTAATTTATTTTTAAAATATAAAAATTAATAACAAGTAATGTTTTCATTTAACATTACACATGACATGTGCATTAATTCTGAGATGCTTTATATGTATGACAGTCTGGATAACTTTATCAGGTGTTTTCATTTAGAGTTTTGTATATTTGTGAAACAATCTTAACATTTAAAAAGGTTTACTTCTATGGAGAAGTTTAAGTATATCGGAGTCTTGTTCACAAGTGGAGGCAGGACAAAGCAGGAAATTGACAGGCACATCAGTGCAGCGTCTGCAGTGGTTTGTTGTGGTGAAGAGGGAGCTCAGCTGAAAGGCAAAGCTCTCAATTTACCAGTCAATCTACGTTTCTACTTTGGGTCATGACCAAAAGAACAAGATCCCGGACACAAGCGACCAAAATGATTTCCCCCCCGCAGGGTGGCTGGGTGCATCCTTAACTCATTGGCAGCCAGCTATAACGGAGAGCCACGCGCTGCTGGCGTTTCGGAGCATTTTGGCTCAACTTTCATGATCGTGCAATGTTGCAGCTTGTGCGTGTCGGGGTGTCTTTGGGTAGCGCAGTCAAAGTGCATCCACAACGTGTTGGGTGCATCCTGTGTGTGCATCCGGAGAGCGCATTTTCCAGATATTTGAACCAAGCACACTGTTGTTATTGATGGTAGCTCCAAGTACCGTAAATTACTATAACATTTGACCAGAAATACGATTGCATGTGCAATTGTGGCTAACTAAATGTTATGGTAATTTCTTTAATTACAGTACTTAGAACTGGCATCAGTAACAATAGGGAATTACTGCCCGCCACACCCCCGGAGAAAGGTAAAATAGATGTAAAAGCCTCATCAGCATGTAAACAGCAGTGTTTAAGTGTAAGAAAAAAGTAGAATTCACTATACATTTTTTACTTTAGTTGTTAGAGATTTCTGGGTATATAAGATTGTGGTTATTTAAACTACCATTCTACCATAAAACACAATGTTCATAAGTTATAAGTGTTTAAGCATAAGTGCTTAAACACTTTGCTCTTACCCTTGTCAGATGCACGAGAGGAGAACCCACTTGTGGTGGAGATGTTATCGTCTTCATGCTGTGAAAGGTTGTCTTTGATTTCTTTAACTAAAGAAAAGCCTGTGGAAAAGGGGCCAGGGGCTGATGAGGTGGAGGGCTGAGAGAAGAGGATGCTCGAGGCTCCCAAAGTGGGAGAGGAGGCATCCAGTGGGGTGAAGTGAATGTGGGAGCGACTCAGAGGAGGCCGAGAAAGCACATATTCCTGAAAGTTGAGTGATGCACGGCTCGTTGAGGGCTCTGTGAAAAAAGGATATGGCACCAGGTGAGCACTATTTTATCTCCGATTAGAAAAAGAGAAAGAAAATGGCTTCTCACCCATGTTACTGGTACTTGGTTCAGGAGAGTCGCGTCCATCAAGGGGAGGAGGCCCCTCTTCACTCCCATTAGGAGGAGGAGGTGGTGGTGGTGGCTGGCAGTTCTGGTCTATCCCTTGTGCTGAATCTCCTTCAGGAGCATCTCCATTCTTAAAGTATTTATGCAGCCAGGAAGGAACAATGCTCTTTACTGTGTCTGTCACTCGACTGATGAGACCTGACTGCTGCAGAAAAAGAGATAAGAAAAGAGGATGAATTGTTACAAATAAAATGAGTGACAGGAACAATCACTGACAACTGGTTTTGTATACAAGCCTGGTAAGTATAAGGAAAATGAAATATTGTACAAGCAAAATTTGTGGAAACATTGGTATCTGGTAGTACAAAGGAAAAATAATACATTGATGCTTGCATTTTTATGCTAAATTATGGAAAATCCACTCCATATAGTTTGACTGAAGTATGCAGTCCTCTGGTGATTATTTAAATATAACATTCAAAACTACATTTCTTTGCTGGAATTAGATGCATAGAAAATGGGCAACTGTGTTTGCTTCCAGTATGAATGACAAAGGTGATGATAGTCTGACTGTACAGAGGATTAATGCCGATCAATACAACCCTCCTACAAAAGTAGTAAATATAACTGCTTTCACAATTTACGAATCCTCAATACACTTAAGGCTTCTTTCGTATGTTTATCAACTTTGTTCATTATAGTATTCTACATTCAATTAAATCTTTTAGGGTCTAATGTATCATGTTCCATACATACAGTCTGAGACATTTTGCATCACTTTCTGGTGGAAACTTTACTCAAATCCACATGATGCTGGTTTCCTGCACCTTAGTGAATATCAGAAAGAAGATTACACTATAATTAACACACAGTTATTTTGCTCTATTACTTGGTATTAAATAATAAATTTACCCCCCAAAAAGCTTTTTTCCCCATATTTTGTTAAAAAAGTCAAATAAAGTTGTCAGATTTGGATGTTTCTGCCCAGTTCTTCTTAGATCGGGCTTTGGGGTGTGCTAGCTTATCATTGACTAGATTTAATAATATGTTAAGTTTGGTCCATTATAACTGCCATTAATGTCAAAACCAAAAACAAACAATTATAATTATTATTTTAGTGTGATTTAGGCCTTTTAGACTTGGTTTTTAGTTGCAACTTTAGTTGGATGTCTTTAGATTGCTGTCCTGTGTTGAAGACAATAAGAAAAGTGGGTTACAGCACCAGGTAGTGACGGTATGTCTTCACGTAGACACTGTATCACATGGTGGCTTTCAACACCAGATAAGAACCCCGTGCACGTCTTTCTTCTGCTTATCTATGGTATACACCTGTCAGCCACATTGTACTTTACCCCAACTGGAAATACACAAAACTTTAATGAGCTTAAAAATGTTGGTTAATTTAGAAAGGTTCTTGCTAATAGGTCTTCAAAAATAATTGTAAATCATATTAATAGGAAAAAAGGCACAGCAAGAACTTTTTATACTTAAGCACAGGGTTCAGCGGATTATACTAAAGAGAAGAAAGAGATAATGCAAATTTTCCAGCATTTGTGGAAATCTGTGCACTAAAAGCTTAAAATCTCATGAAAATCTGTACATCTCCAATGCTGGCGACACACAGCAAAGTAAACGAATACTCCAAGAGCTTAGCACCAAATCTTTCCATTATGAGGTCTCTTCATGTTTCATCAATATTAAAGTAGACAATAGCTTTAAAAAAGCCAACGAGCATGTTATTTTTTAAAAACAATTCAACTGAACCTCAAGAAAGTTGCAAAAACAACTGCAACCTTTGTCATGATTGGTTATAGGCTAAAAAACAACTCACAGATATGTGCACTTAGTTTTTTTGAGCAAAAATAAGCAAACGAAACAAGAAAATGATCATGTGTTAAAATTGACAATCTGTGATCTCTTGAGAGGGAAAATAAATAGCATCTCATGTCTTCTTGAACCCCCTTTGCTTGGTATATTATCCAATCTAATTTGGATAATTAGAGCTTATTTTAAATAAATTATTTATTTTTTGTGATTTTCAAATAACTTTAGACATGTCTATTACTCAGTTTTGAGTAATAACCTGACACCAGAAAGACGTAATCAACATGCACATAAAAAAACAAGAATATTTCCCAGTTGTATTTCTTTAAATAATGTTAAATGAAGCTAATTTTCTTGTTATCTCAACAAATATATTTTAGTAAAGTAATTATTCATTCATTAATTTATGGGTAAGTGATTAAAATATTCTCATGAGCCTTGAAATGGACTAAGCACTTTAACATACATGCAAAAGAGAAATTATACTGACCCTATTCTGTACACAACTATACTAAAGTGAAAACATGACAGCATACATTTAAAACACATTCACTTTCCATTTATTAGAAAGTAAAAGCCAATACAGCTAACATTAAAATGCATTATATTATTAGTTATTGTGTAATATGTGTGTTTTCTTACATTTATTCACATGGCGGATGGCAAAGTGTGACCAAAAGAACCACCACAAATCAAAAATTAAGGAAGAATTAGTTTAATTTTGTAATGGCTTATATACAGAGGCCACTCTACTACACCTTGGTTTGGGACATAAGGTTGGCTAAACAGTATTATATAAAACCGTCCAGTTAAATGTGGTTAAACTATCTGGTCCTCCAGTTTAAGAACGCACTGGTAAAATGACACTTTAAAGCAACAAACAGGTTATTTACTGCAGTATTCTCAGCGATAACAAAATAAATCTGTGGATTTGCTGACTACCTATCCACGTCTCGGAAACTATTTACATTGTGAGGCAGTTTGTCAGCAAGCTAGTTTTATGTCCTGGCGGCAAAGAAATCTACAGATTCTAACCATGTGGGTTCCCAATCAGCCAGAACTCCCTGCGCAATTAAACTGGCTGAGATTTTGCTAACACTAGCTTAAATCTACACTGTTTTCCTACTGTTTTAAACTACATTTGCGTGGAAAACTAAATCAAGAAGATTTTTTTTGTAATTTATAATAATGACAATTTAACCTGACACGTTCAGAAGAGTCAAAGACAACAATGCGTTGCTCGCATATGCTAGTTTGCTAGCTCGACATAGCGGCTTCGGCTAATACTACAAACTGCACTTCCTTGCTTTCCGAAAACTTCGGTAACACGCAAAAAACAATTAAAACACCCAAGGCTGATTGTCTCGGATTGTTGTATGTGTAGTGACACCTAAACAAATAACGGCTAACAAGTCTAAAACACATATTGCCGTGATTTGACCTGTCAAGTCCGCTTGATTTCGTTAACCTGTAAGCAAACTTGCTAGTTCGTTAGCATTTCCTGTGAACATGCTAACAGCGCGTGGAGGCCACGAGCGTTAACAGCAGGCCATGAAATATCTTCAAGAAAACAATAACAACAACTGGAGAATTGTGGCACTACAGTCATTGTAACATGCTGGACGCGGACGTTAAACACGAAAGCTTTCACTTAACATACCTGTTTAGTTTTAGCGTAAGGTTTAGAAGCGATATGGTATCTCCTGCTTCTAATTTTCCCTCCACCCGCGGCCGCCATGGCTCTGTCGTCTGAGTGTCTATCGGTGTTTCGGCGCCGGATAGCTGTCACCCAGCACTGCGGCCGCTGATCAATGGAATTGTGGGAAATGTAGTGCTTTAACCTAACAAAGGCGTTAGGTTTGACTGGTCCGATCCTATGGTCCGATCACATTACAAGATTTTTCTGTCAAATGTTCGAAGCTATTATGATTTTATGGAAAACATTATATAAACAAAGTATTTCACTAAAGGTACATACTGAGCCTGACTTTGTTTTGTTTGTTTTTTTTTTTAAAAGAAGAATCTATGCATGGAAACAACTCAAGTGAAAATTTATTTTTGTAAAGGCAAGTTAGACATCAACAATTATGCTTTCTAATTTTTTTTTTTAAATGTAGTTTATAATTATAATGATGCTATTGTTGTAATGGCTGATATAGACTTATGTGTCTGGAATAATCAAAGAGATTTATGTTTTCATTTATGATTCATCCAAAATTTAATTTGAGTGAAAAATTTCAGACATTGCTAAAGCAGTCAGTATATACAGTAAACTGTATTTCAAGACAAAGTTCAAATAATTAAAACAAATCTTTGGTTTACATATAACTCCAGTGAATACTTGATCAATGGTGCTGATATTAAGAGGATAAAATTGCCCTTCTGTTGATGAAGATCATCAGAAGAATTAGAAATAATAAAACAAGATTCACAAAAAACAAGTATTTCTTCTGTTAAATTATTTTTGTATTTAAAATGAAAAAAAAACACTCAAATTTGTACATCAGAAATAGCACATGATAAAATAAAGTTTTGCTTTAACTCATTTACATATTGTGTATAAAATAGGTCTGATTTGCTTTCAAGTAGAAAAGGTTTTCATAGGACAGAAAATACTCACGAAACTTAGTGCGACAGAAACCTGAACCATATTTAAGTGTACACACTGACAACAACCAGGCTCTTATTAACATATAAAAAACATTTTTTTAAAAAACTTAGAAGCTTTTTGTTTCTGACTCAGTGATTATTATCTGCTACTGAATGTCACCACAGTTTTATTGGATTGAACACCTCCATAATGTTTCACATTTACACTCAACTCTCCAACTATACACACAAAAATTCTTTAAAAAAAAAAAAGCATACATCAACAGGTACATTAATATGGTCACAGTCAAACCCCCAGAGCAGGTTTAGTTCAGTAGTGCTCGATTTTTTCCCCCATTTTAAATAAATAAACTATGCTAAGTGCATTAAACTGAAGTAAAGCATTTATACCATTTACTGTCTTATAAACAAGTGTAAACATTGGTCAATTTAGGAAAATATTATATATAGAAACCTATTAAATAAACAAATTTGTCTTAATTTATATATATTACATACAGATATAGAGATAAATAGAGAGAGAGAGAGAGAGAGAACGAGAGAATTATAAAACAATTATATTAAGAACATAGTATTATGTAACAATTTAACAGTCAAAGACCACCTGCTGCAGGCTACAAACCTGAACTGTTAGAATGTAGATGAGCTAAGTGATAACAGTCCTAGGCACATTTGCCTCTATGAGTGTTCTTCCTTTTTTATCCGCACAACTGGGTTTTTTAGGAGTTTTTTCTGACAGAGAAGGAGGGTCTAAGGACAGGATGTCCTGGGTCTGCTTAGTTTAGTGCAGTCATTACTGTGTTCATTGTGTGTTATGTCTGCTGATGAGGGATTTAACTGTGTGTGAAGCCCTTTGAGATGACTTTGTTGTGATACTGGGCTATATAAATACAATTGAATTGAATTGAATTGAAAGAGCCGAGTAAAAAGGTGTTAGTGATGGTAATACAAATCATTATAATGGTACATGTAGACTAGAGTGTACCCTTATGACTCAACATTCACAGTTTAAGGAACAATAACATTCATCCTGCTATGAAATAGACAATAATGACACAAAATGCTGATGGTACTTGATGATGGTAATCCAAATAAGAAAATTTGCACTTTTAAACTCAAAGGATCAAAACACTATTCTGCAGGTTTATGATGCTTTAAGCTTCTTGTTGTGTTAGGAACATTTAGTTTTCTATCTTTTTCCTCCATGGTTATTTACATATCTGTTCCGAGCAGACGCCTTCCTCCGCTTTGTTGGTTGTAAAATATTCAAGGAATTTCTTTGAGCTATGAAAAAAAACAAAACAGTTTTTTAAACATTAAAGAAAGAGAAAAAAAAAACTCGTTACCTGTCTGCCTATTAGACTGACCTGCAAGGCCATCTGGGACATGAGCACAGGAGTCAGTGTTGCTCTTTTTGCAGTCGTCAGATTGGGTAGAAAAGCTCTATAAACAGGAAAATGTGACAGTGACCATCATCTCCAACAAAAAACCTAGATGCACATATAAAACGGGTAACTTAACATCTAACTACTATTTTTCTGAACTTTTTTGGTTAAAAATGCAAAGAGAGAGAACACCAAATGCATGTCTGTAGTAAAAGAAACCTGATTTCCTCATCTTTAAAACAAACGCAAAATTAAAAAGATATATTATTTGGCACCATCTGTATGTCTGTAATATAATACAGACATTATGTAATAATTACATTATGGAGGTGATCAAGATCACCGTTTCCATCCAGGAATTTTAAAGCATTCTTTACTAGATTGCCCAAAAAGCTGCTGCAAGACTATTAACAAAACCTTCCAAGTATTCTCATGTCATCCTCATGTCCCATACGCTAATTACATTTCACTGGCTCATTATGCATCATAGAGTGCTTTTTAAAATTCTGGTTTTAACATACAGAGCTTTGCAACCTTATGTTCTGTGCAATGATGTGATCAGGATCTACTGGTTGTGATGGAAAACATGGCTAAAAACCACTTTGCTGCAGTCCCCCCTCCCCCTGGAAGTCTGTTCCCTTCAGCCCGAGATCTGCAGTCTGTGAAACTTTTTATATGTTGGTTTTTGTGTCTCTTGTGTTATGTCTATGTTTTAATGTAAAGCACTTAATAATTTTTTACTTGAAAATTGAAACATTTTTTTTTTACATATTTACTATGGGGAAGATTAGGAATTAATTTAGCCATTAAAGCTTCTTAAAAATAATATCACACAAAAAGATTACAGTGGCTTTGTGGAGATCTGCACTCTTTGAGCCCTTCCAGTTGACTCTTAGAGGACTGAGCAGAATATAAAGAAGACATTATAAAAAGGATCAAAGCCAGATCTCACCTTTAGTTTATGTTGCTCATACCACACCATGACATATAAACACATGAGTGTGATGAGTGCCTGAAGAAGATTAGAATAAAGCAGTGATCAGAGAACAAACTCATTAAAAAGTTGTAAGAACTTTTTATAATATACATAGGACACATAAGTACATAATACACATGCTATGTGTTTAAACATGCACCCAACACACAAACCATACACATTTTTCTTACCAGACAGAGGAGCCATAACAGCACATGGAAAATTTGGGTCTTAGAAAACAAGTCTTGGCCAAATTTCACACAAGCGAGAGCCTCCAGGAAAGCGATGGCTCTTAAAAAAGACATATAAAAATGCAATCAGCCCAAAACTAAAATAAAATATCTCAAGTGTTTAAGGCTGACACAGTGCTCCTCTTATCACTATAGCAACAGATGCAGACTGGAGACATCAGCAAATTTGTGTCTGGGGTGAATGAGATCAATAACAGCATAATGTCATGAATTTCAATTGGCCAGAGAGCACAAATTACCTAAGTAGGCCAAGATAAAATTACAGTATGTGAAAATAAAACATAAAGCCAGATGATAGTGTCAGTGTCAGATTGCTGAACAGTTTGGCTGACTTGATGCCAGACCATGAGGAAACATCTGTGTCAGCTTAATAAGACTACTGGGAAACTGCATTGTGATTTAACAACAGCATGTAAATATCTAAGAAAAAAATACTGGTAGGGACACAATAAGTGTCACCAAAAATCTTGAAAAAATATGGAAAAATAAAAATGCAAGACATGAAGTGATGTAACAAAAACAAACACTTACCCAAACACCCAACACTGTGTGCCAACTCGTTTACACTGAGTGTCTGTCAGATATGCATAATATTGTCTGAAAAAGGTTTACAAATATATTTGTTAAGAACCTAAAGCAGAACACTTTTCTAAAAACAGACTGGCATGCAGTTTTGATATCAAGTATGACAAACAGAAAGTTCTGTCTAAATTGGAGTGATGTCCCTGCAAGTTATGTAAAGATGTTTGAGATAAATATTTTTGCATGAGGTTTGTGAGGAAATGTGGAGTATCACTTAAAATGAGTGATACAAAATTCTAAGTTGATAGCAATCCTCAAACTTGCCTAGAACCCCCCCCCCCCCCCCATCAGAATATTTTTATAAACTAAATCCATCATTGTAACTAATCCCAAAAACCAAAGTAAAATCTCAGAAGATATTCCCAAATAAGGCTCAGTAATAACTTTCAGACAGGATTTGATACAGACTTGAAGGATAATTAGTACTTTATGGTTAACATTTAATCATACTGTAGCTGAATTTGGTTTATCACAGGTACTACAACTTCTCGTGCATGTAATTTTGAAGCTTGAACTTACCGTACAGTCGGTGCAGTGATAATACCAATAAGGAGGATACGACACCAGCTGAGAGGATGAGAAGCTTGGAAGATGAATATGTGCTTCAAGAAGAACGTGTTCAGCTCTGTCAGCTATAGATATAACAAAAGTACATTTAAATACTAAGCCCAGCAACATTTACAAGGTTTGTTTTTAAATAATGTTCTTTTTTAGACATAGTTTTATTAAACTTAACTGAAGCATACACTACCTGCCATAGGATCATAAAGAGGTAGATGCCTGCAAGCCTCTGGAAGGAGGACTTTGGGTCAAACCAGCGGACATAAGTCCAACTGGCTGGGGTGAACTGGAGCACAGCTCGCTTTATCTTCCCAGTGGTAGTGTGGATTTCTCTGAATAGAAACAGTTGTATAGAGAAGTTAAACACACATATGCACTGTAGGTCTAAAAATGAAAAACACCCACTGCTGTTTTTGACTTATAATTAGAGATGCTTCTTCCCCTCAAGCTTTTCTTGAGTCAAGGCATCTGGCTAAGCACCGAAGTAAAGCTGGAACGTGATTAACTTTGGATTCCTTTTCATCACCAGTCTTACACTGATTATACAAATATTGTGTATGAATTGTCAGGAAGTGCTCTGATCCCATCTTTTATTGTACATGAACTTAAAAATACCTTATTAACTCACAAGGGAAATGCAATGTTGTTGATCTTGTTTGTTTTAAATAAAAATAATATTGATAAATCAGAGGATTATATAGTGCCTTGTTCCAGAGGATGATGCCTGCTGGCAGGACGGATCTCCAGTATGTTTCTGTCTTACATCGTACTTGACATAGCTCGAAAATGAACACATTTTCCTGTTTTTATTTCCTCACTGTGTTGTGCACAGGATGTGAAGGCCTCTACTACAAACCCGGATTTTCTCTTTTTGCGTTAACGTCAAGGATAACCCGGGGCTTTCCATGCTATAACCTTAGTTCACTTCTTACCAGATAAATCACCATGGTAACTTATACTAAAATGGCTAACCTGCTCCAGAGAAGGTTTCTGAATAAGATACCAACAAGTATAAAAGCATCACCTCCTGAACAGTTTATTCTCTTGCAAAATGGCCTGCCCATTCTACCGACATGCGTTCTTGGACTATACGCAACTCTTCACATTGAAAAATTTATTTTTAAACACAAAACAAGCTCACACAGAGGTGCTGAGCCTCAAAAAGGAGGAAGCACTCTGTCTGAAATACTGGTGACATCATTAAGAGGGTTGCCTGGATGAACTCAAATGTACGTGTATTCCTCTACTACGTCCAAATAACACATTTTACGGCTGAAGGCAACAAAATAAGACAGACTTTGCCTACTTTTGCCACTCAGATATTTGATCATTTACTTCAATATAAATTTACCATTTACTAAATGTTTAGTTTAATTCAGTCCTTGCTATCTAGCTTTTAAAAACTGGGTAAAAATAAGAGTTTAGGTCACATTTATGCAGACATAGAAATATGTTTTAGGTTTTCTTGCACCATAACTTACATGTACCGGTAGGTTAAGCCATTTAGCCTCTTTTACTCTTTTGTTAACATGTATATAATTCAAGTAATGCAAGAAAATATTGTCTATAAAAACACTGACTTGATGCTAGCCCAGCGGTAGGTCCTCATCTCCAGAAAATGGCAGACCGTCATACCCAACCAAATGCCTCCTCCATTACATAACAGTATGTCGAGTATCACCTGATCCCACCAGCACTCCGCAAAGTTTGGCAAAAGATGCATGAAGAATAGCTGAAATGTGTTAAAAAGAGGAGTGAAAATAACAGAGACAAATGATCAAAAATGAATTCTGATTCTAGAAAACTAATTCTGACAAATTCTGTTGTCTAAGCTGATCCAGCATAAGGACATAAAGGTTGAATGACATAGATATACGCATGATTTATGGAACTTTTTTAATGCAGTTGCATCCAGTCTCGAGTACACACACATGCTAGTTACCTCAGTGAATTCCCAGGTGATGCTAATGGTCCAGCACAGGCCATAGCTGCGTATCAGCAAAGCCTTCATGGCCCACCCTGCAAAGTGGGCGAATGCAAAGATGTCGAAGTGGCTTAGGATGCGCGCCCATGTTATTAATGTACAGTTTACAGCATATTCCTATAAAGAGAAGCAACAAATAGATATTATAGGATATCACATAACAAACAAAATTCTTCAGAAAAAAAACATTTGAGAACAGCATTGATACAACAGATAGGCTTTATTAATCTGATGAATCATGAGTATGTAACACTCAAAGTTCAGAACAAACCTTACCATGACATCAGCTTCCCGTTTGGCATAGCGGAGATTTGGGTCAAGCCAGTACATGAGACTTTTCACTTGGTTCCAGTTCAGGAAGAGGAGAAAGACAAGAAACAGAAAGTAGAGCACACTGAGACCTACCGAAATAACAGAATGTGAGTTAGTACCAAGACAAATGAAAAGTGCATCTAAACAGAAACATTAGGTTAAAATGATCACTCACCAAACACCAGTCGCCATATCGCAGGATGTGGCCTTGTGAAGGGCCCTGAAAGCAACAACATCAGTGAACATCAATGAGCTATATGCATGTATATGCATGTATATCACAGTATCCAGCAGAGAAAGTTTGATTAAAATAAACCTGAATAAAAGGTAGGCATTTATTGATATAACATTTGATTTATCAGCTGTATGTATTCTACAAATGATTTGTTCTTATTAATAATATTGTCAGGGAAAACAGACATTTGATAGTGTTTTAGGGTAAAAAAAAATATATAATCAATTAACAATACTGCTAACTAGTATTTCTCATTAAATTACTGATTGTTTCATTATTATAATAAGTGATTTACTGACTGAGCTTACCATTAGGGAAGGCCAGAACACTGATTACCAGGAAAAAGAAGACAACTACCAACACACCAACACGGAGATTATTATCTGAATGTTCATTGTCCCTGTCAAAATACGATTCCAAGTGTTAACAAATAGATTAAAAACAACCAGACTTAAAAGTACAATTAAACATTTAAAGACCAAGACTTTATGTTGTAATTTACCTCGTAAACGCAAAGTACATCAGGCTGAGGACGGTGACTGTTAATAGTGTTATAGTGTGTGGCTTGTAGAAGAAGTCAAGACAAATATCCTCCACTTGTTGCTCGTTTATCATTCGGAAATGCAACTTGTAGTCAGTAACGTCCCTCCTCCGTGATCGGGGCCCTTCATTGGCTGCCATTTCTGTGTTGTTACCTATCGTGTTAGTTGTACTAATAATGTTTTTAAAGCTAAAATGTTCTTAAATTGATACGAAGTAAGCTCAGCAATGAGAAACGACGAGGACGGACAAAACCATTACAATTAAAAGAAGGGGTGTGTTTACCAATATAAATATTATCTTTAGCATAAAGTTAAAATTAATATAGTGTTACCATTTATTTGACTAATTACTAATTGTTTATTAGTTGTTACTTATTCAGAATTTACTCAAATATGTGCGCTATTAGGAAACTTAAAAGCAGTGGTTTATACTGAAGTACACAATTGTGGCACATTCCATAACGTGACCTCGTCGAAAAGTCCTTCCGTAAGGTTAATATGCACGTGAAAGAAGTTGACATCGCGCGACTATTTGTTTCGAGAAAGAGCAAAATTTGTAGAAAAATGTACTGAGACAGACACAGAGTCAGGTAAATTGCTTAGAATCGTTTATTGGCTTTGAGTGTTTAATGGAGAGTACACATTTCTGGATGTGACGTTTTTTAAGCTAGCTTGCTAGCATTGAGGAATATGGATCAAGCTAGTCCCTGTAGGGGTAACAGTGGAGCAACTGTGGCAAATGTCTCGTCATAAGCTTTGATTATATTTATTATATGTTATAATGAAGGCAACAAATAGATTTATTTTTTTCTTGTTTGATTGAAACTAGTCATTAACACTTTTTACCCTTACAGTTTTTATAAGAATAAATCATTTGAAGGATCAGGACAGTAATTCGGCTGATAAATTATTGAAAGGTAAATTACTGCAAATGTCTCCACTTAAATATGAATAAAACTGGCTTTAGAATCTTGCATTGTAACTAAACTCTTGTGCTCACGAACAACTGGTTATGCATAAGCAGGCAAATTAAGTCATAGTGTAATACAAAATAATCATATTTTACTTGATTGCACTATGTATTATAATATAGATGACAGTTGTAGTCAGAATAGTGAAAATAATAGTGTACAGCATGTAGAAGAAATGGTATTTCATACAATAACATTACATTTTTTAAAGGATTTTTGTAAATTGCAGTACAATGTGATGTAAACTCAGCTAATGGATAGGTGGGTGATGCATGTAAAAGAAGCATTCACATAAATCTAAGGACAGACTGGTATCCAGTTAGAGCATAACTTTGAAATATTCCTTCATGTGAATGATGAGCAGACATATCACAAGACTTTCATGCTTCTCAAACACGTCGTGTTCCTTTCTTATAGAATATGGCATCTATGTGTGCTCGGCTGTGTCTGCGATGCAGAGGTCTTCTTTCCTCCAAAGCTACTACATGGCAGCAACTTCAGGTTCGACATTGCATTACTGTAATCAAGGAATCTGCCAAAATATGCAATGGGTTATTCAGCTCTGGGAGTCACACAGCAATTCAGACAAGGTTGAGGTGGAAACAACATATGTGGCCCTACAATGACTTGACAGCTAAATATCTGACAACAGAGACAAAGGAGAACAAATGTTCAGATGATTTGTCTGGAACTGATATTGTTGCATACAAGACTACCCTGATGCCGACCACAGATCATCTGCCAGTGACCCAGAATCAGATATCCTTAGGTAAATATGTGCTATTTATTGTTGATTATATAAACATTGATTACACTGTAATGTAAAACTGCATTACAGTTTACAGTTTACAGTTTATGTTTTTCTTTTAAGCAGACTTGGATGCTTGTGGTGAATTTTCAGCACTGGAGGAGATCAGCGATGACGAAGCTGTCCGTATTTCTGTTCCTGATTCCATGCCCCCAGCTTCAACATTTCTTAGAGATTATGTTGACAAGTCAGAGACACTTGCCAAACTTGTACAACTAGGTAATTAAATTGTAGGCAAAATGTTAAGGTTTTAATACAAATGTTTTTGCTGCTTTCAAATATGAAAGACATGATGCAAATTTTCTTGTGACATTGCAGGGGTGAATTTATTTAAGCTGGAACAAAGGCCTAATGTTGGTTCCATGCTGCTGAGGCTTGATTTCGACACAGATGTGGCTCCTCGGCTGCTATTTCTCAAAGATATTGGAGTGGAGGACTCTCATTTTGGCGACATTATCACCCACAATCCCTTCATTCTCACTGAGAGTTTGGAAAACCTACAAACCAGGTAACTTAAAGAGGTTTCTGAAACCTTTTACTAAATTTTTTTAGGAGAAACAGGTGATATTTTTCCTTCCCTGCAGTCATATTAACCAGAAATGTTTGTTTCTTTTCTTGTGTTATTTATAAAGGGTTAACTATCTCAAGTCAAGAAGGTTTAGTCCAGAGACAGTTGCATCCATGGTGTCCAGAGCTCCTTATCTCCTCAACTTCAGTGTAAAGAGGATGGACAACCGACTGGGTTTCTATCAACAGCAACTCAAACTTAGTGCTTCAAATGTATGTTTTGGAAGTGATCGCACTGCTTTGAAGGAAAAGTCACATTTAGTATCTAAATTTAGTTTCTCTCCCGTCTTTGCAGACACGAAACCTTTTAGCTCGTCTGCCCAGATTACTGTGTGGTAGTTTGGAGCCTGTTAAAGAAAACTTAAAGGTATGAAATAACAGCCTAAATAATTACAAATCACTGTTCAAATAACCTGGAAGATGATGTGTAAAGCCATTTTGTAAATGTGCTTTGCAGGTGTGTGAAATAGAGTTTGGCTTTAAGCAAAATGAGATCCAACACATAGTGATTGCTGTTCCAAAGGTGTTGACAGCAAATAAGAAGAAGCTTACCCAGATATTTGACTTCCTGCACAACACCATGAAGGTGCCCCACTACCTGATCACAAAGTTCCCACAGGTGACTCATGTCTTTTTGTTTTCTCTCCCACCAATTTAGAACCAGTGTAAACACAATACCTGATATTTCTAAAAGAAAAGAATAAAACTATTTTATTAATCTGTCTTTATACAGGTGCTTAACACAAAGTATTTGCGCCTCAGAGAACGCCACTTCTTCCTTGAGTACCTTGGAAAAGCTCAGTATGATCCAAGCCTGCCCAACTACATCTCTTTGGACCGCTTGGTTTCGTTGCCTGATAATACTTTTTGCACTGAATTGGCTTTGGCAACTCCAGAAGACTTTAATTTGTTCCAAAAGATGCTTTAATTCCTCAAATGTAACTTTAATGGACTACAGTTATAAAATATACTGAAAACTTACATTTTGTCCAGTGCATGCAGACTACTTTAACTAAACTTTACTTGAATTATTGCTCTTAAATTTTTATGACTGAAAAAACTATTTAGATATTATGTTCTATTTGAAAACTTTTTCCTTATTTGAGGTCTTATAAATAACGTATTGTCATACATCCTGGTTATTTTGAATATAACCTGGTGAAGCTGTATTTTTCAACTATAAAACTGCTTAAAAGCTGTTTACACTGCTTGCATGTAAATAGGAAATGCTAATTAATAAAAATGTTGACTCTGCAACAAGTCTGGAATCAGTACAAAGTGTCTTTTGCTTCTTTTTTTAGATTAATTTATTTTAGCTGCATCTGCTAATTAGTTTTATTTAGGCTTGGCTTTGCACATGTTTATTTTACATCCTGCTGTTGAGGCTTTTGCACTTTTCATAAATAAGCATAGTTATATTTGTGGAAATGATAATTTAATAAAATGTTATTCACCCCAGAGTATTAAGATTAACACATATTAAGAAAAGCATGAACAATCACAGGTTCTAAAATCATAGGGTCAATACACTTATGTAATCTAAATCTATTGCATCTTATATTTAATTCACTTAACCTTAGCAAACTGGCCCTTGACTAATTGTTTAACCAGGGACAAGTCTGGCAAAACCAACCACTGGAGTTGATGGCATAAGTGGTTTGCTTTTAAATGTCTTTTTGTGAGTGGTTAGGGGATTACCTCTAGCTATTTGCTAATGTTGCTAATTAAGCACAGGCGTGTCATGGATGAGAACCATCTATGGGCTCTGCACAGCTCCACTACCTGATTTTAAGGCAGCACATTTGTTTCCTGTCTTTCATTACTGGTCACACTAATTAATCCAGGTGTGTCTGGCCATTCCTGT
>JBAMHV010000018.1:12462687-12475834 GCA_037177535.1 Pseudomugil gertrudae
GGATTAATTAGTGTGACCAGTAATGAAAGACAGGAAACAAATGTGCTGCCTTAAATTCAGGAAGTAGTGGAGCTGTGTACCCATTGCATTTCATTTCTGTGTGTGTGACAGCACTGTCTGAATGCATGTGCAAAGATTAGTTTTAGATTTTGCTTTGATGGAAGATTATTTGATCCATTTTACATCTGGTTTGTGTGTGAGGTAATTGGCCTGTTTAAATTATGTAAGTTTTGACTGTGCAGCTGATAGTTTCAAATGGAGCTTTATTTATCAACTTTGTGCAATTAAAACCTTTATTGGCAAAAAACAAATATTTCTTCATGAGCGTGATGCCTCATATACTGCAATTTTACACTTGGTGCATTTTTCTAAGTGCAGAGATCTGGTCACTTTGTGTATAATTTTAAAATATAAATCCAAAAAAATTTTTTCTTTAACCATCACATCAGCTGCAAACCTTAGTACATGAAGGTGTTGATTGTGGAGCACAGTTTAAAATGCAGTTTTAACTTATTTGCTAAGTATTATTTGAGTTGGAGTTGATGGCTGATCAGAAAAATGTGTGGATTGTTTACTGGGTAGTATTAAATAACATCTCTGCCTCTTTCTCTGTATATAAAAAAGTTAAGGATATCCAAACTTTGGATGAAATTTAAGGAAAATGTAACAAGTTTATGTCACACTAATATAGGACATCTCAGTAGAATAACGCAGAGTTAATTCTTTCATCGCAATTTTTTTCTGAAGTTAATAAAATAGGTGGTATCATGACATTTGTTACAAGTTGCGCAATCGCTTGAGCTTTTTTTTTTTTACCCAGAATGCACCGCGGTCATCCTTACACGGCAAATATGGCGTCTAGGGCACCAGGTAATCGTGCGGCACTCTTATTTAGTGACTATTTCTAACTCTTTTAAGGTCATGTCTTACAGCTCTGCTGAGAGTCGTATTAAATTACATTACATAGTTTATGTTATAATAGTCTTTTTTTCTGCCTGGAAACGAATTTCACGACATTTGACTTTGGTGTCCTCTAATGTCCCCTTGCTAATGCTAACGTTAGTGTTGCTCAGCTAACGTCAGTTTACCATATAGAATGTGTGTTTATCTCAGTAAAATAAGAACAAATGCGGTCATTATCATTTACTTGGTTACATTTAACAATAAAGGGAGTAAGTGACTTATTAAGAAAAGTATACGAATATATTGTTTGCTACGTTATGTTTGAAGTCTAGATTAAATTCTCTCCTGCGACTAAACATCTTTGATGTCAGGGGAATAATTTATGTACACTTAATCCTAAAAAGAAAGCATTATGTTACGATATGATCAACATGATGTTAGTCAACGTTGGCAATGGGAAAGAAACAAAATATTTTAATTTCTAGTTCTTTTTCATTTCAACAGATAAGTTATTCTTAGTTGTCCATTCAGTCAAATCTTTGATGCTTACCTGATTGTTTCTGTGTATTTATCTTTTATGTCACAGTGGCGACAGGCAGGCTTATGGTTGGTTTCCGTAAATGGTATTACAACTTAAGTGGCTTCAATAAGCTTGGTAAGTAAAATGATACATTAATCTGAATCAGGTTTATTTCTAAGTAAGTTTACAATTAATTTCTTATATATGTGTGTGTGAACTTGGCATATATACAAGATGAACAAAAGTAAATAAATGAAATGAATACATGTTAAATTTAGTGCAATAAGAAAAGCAAAAGCTGTGCATATGAATGCAATATATATATATATATATATATATATATGTGAACATGTAAAAGCATGTTAAATGTGTTTGTTAAAAACAGGGTGAAAGTAGTTTTGAAAAAGTTAAATGGTAAGAAAAGACTATAAATGTCCTTGAAGGTAATGTAATTTGGTTAGAAGAGATCGTTTTATATACTATACAGTCATTTGGCAGATGCTTTTATCCAAAGCGATTTTACATGTTATTTTAATACAATTTTAATAATATAGCTATATAACTATATATAGTTATTTAGATTAAAATGTAACTTTGTTGCATTTTGTTGACACCATCATTGTGAAGAGATATCTACCTCTTGAATTTTATTTATTATGAATTGCAGGGAGATGATAGACGTGTTCATTACAGGTTTCTAGAATATACTTTTGTATAAAAGCTTCTTTTCTCATTATTGGGAATGACAGCTTTTATTTATATTCAACATAGCCAAAGCTGGCACTGGACTTTATAACTACATTTTTCATGTTTGTGAGAAGAATGCTTATCATTGATGATGAAGCATTGGTCTAAACAATCTGTGTTAATAGCACATATTTTCTACTTTCTCAAGATTGCAACAACAAACACATGGTCATGTTTTCTGTTGGGTTGATTTACCAACTGAAATATAATTAATACCACCATATGTGATATGATTTTGCAGGTTTAATGCGTGATGACACAATATATGAGGATTCAGATGTGAAGGAGGCCCTTAGAAGGCTTCCAGAAAACGTATACAATGATAGGATGTTCAGGGTCAAGAGAGCCCTGGATCTCTCTATGAAGCAGCAGATTCTCCCTAAAGAACAGTGGACAAAGTATGAAGAGGTATGTTCACAACAGCAAAGCTCTAAGTGTTTCCTTTTCTTGTTTCCAGTTACCTGATACAAGTAGTGTATATTTTTGTCCTTATTTTAATTTATTCTTTTAAAAATTCCCTTCTTTCCCTTCAGGACGTCCATTACCTGACACCATATCTGGATGAGGTGATCCGTGAGAGGAAAGAGAGAGAGGAATGGATGAAAAAATAAAGATGGTCACTGTTGCTTGATGGTTTCTTCGCTTGGTGCATAATCGTCCCTTGATGTAATACTTAAAATGGAAAACTATATTGAAATGGTGTTAAATAAAGAATTGTACATTTTACATGTTGAAAAGTGTCTGTTTGGCATGAAAAATGAGATTTTTAGATTATTTATTTGTATTGGTACAGTGAAACACAATATGTACACTCATTAATCTGGTATCTGACACATTGCAAAGTTGTGCTGTTAAAGCTCTATATGCATCATTTATCCTCAGTATGGGCTTGTGAGCACTTGCAACAGAACAAACAGGGTATATTGTACACCAGTAACTATCACTGTCTGCAAAATAATCTGCATGGCACAACTTTTTAAGAGGAAGTTCTGGTAGAAAAATGTGATTTGCCAGAGTTAAATGTCGCTTATTGTATTTTCAGTTTTGGCTTTCAACCAAGGACAGATTAGAAAGTGATATGTTTTCATAGCTGTAACTTAACATAGCTTCAAAACAAAGCCCAAATAGATAAAACCTCTAGAACAAACCACTTCTTGAAAACGTAGCAACAATATTTGTCTGGTTAAAAAAAATCTTTTCACACACAAGTCTAGATGTATCTACACCGTTTTACCATGATACCCTGTTGTGTTTGTTCACTGATGCGGCCACAGGAAGCCTCATCAGGTGCCTCACTGGGCCTGTGATCTCCTGTTGTCAACATTAGTTATGGTGCCAATAAAGTTTCCAATTATGTTGTTGAAAGATTTCAACATGGACACTCCTAGTTCATTGCTGGTTTCATTTATGTCTGGATCAAAGCTTCCCATCAGCGGGGTGCACACCTCAACACTTCCTCTCCCAGCATCATTTAGGATGCGCAACAACTGACCCCTAATTTCCTGAAACAAGTCCTTGTTGTAGTGGTGCAAGACTGAGTCATCAAGAGGATACGTGACATCCTCTGAGTAGCATTCACGTGGTACAGGAACCTCTACATACCTTAACTTAGGAAACCCTGCAGATAGTATGGAGAATAGTCTGCGCAGGGCGACAGAGGTCAGAGGGTTTCCCAAGAATTTAAGCTCTTCCAGTCTTTGGCAAGGGGCCAGAACATTAGTGAACGTGTTTAAGTGTTGATCCTTAATATCACACTCCTCAAGAGTCAGGCTTGCCAACGTTGCAGAACAGCGACTCAGCAGTTTCTGAACAGGCGTGGAGAAGGAGCCAAAGATGTCATGTCCACTGATGTCCAGTTGAATTAGCGCCTCACTGTGGAGGCTGTTAGCCAGGTATGTCATATCCAGACGGTTTAGACAGCAATTGGCCAGCTCCAGGATGGTCAGTGGCGTGTGGAGAGGACTGGGAGGCAAACAGATGAGATATGGGTTAGAGCAACTATTTTTAATAGCACTGTTGCATGGATTTGCTTCTACAAAGGATAGGATAATGTAATCTTGTACATTTACACAATTGGTTTGCTCATCCTTTGGGAATTATAACAAAATAATTTGCTTACTGGTATTTCATGTAAGAAAGCTGATTAATGCAAAAATCCCCCAGCTCATCTCTGTTATTCGACATAGCATAGTTAAATTGGAATTGGAAGTGTCATCCACAATGTAAACAACAGTTGTTTTGGGTTTAAGCTCCTGCTCCATTTCCCTTAGGACTATAAATAATAACCATGAGGTTCCTGGCTGACCTGCTGCTTTCTGTCCTCATGTTGGCATTTTGTCAGCAATTTTAACAATACTTTCCACCGCTACACAATGCCCTTAAAGCTGAAGGGCTTTATGTATGGATTATATATTTTAAGAACAGTTTATGGACTTTGAATGCAGGGATGTATTGCTGTGTATCTGTAAATGTGTTTAGATGTGAATGTCCATAAAGACCCAGAAGCTATATATATATATATATATATATATAACCACAACCTCATTTGAAAAGAATGGGACCATATCATAACACCAAAACTCCAAGAACTCATGGCGCTGATGCCCAGATGTCTTCAAACTGGAAAGAAGATGAGATGCTACGTTGTGATAAACATCCTTTGTGTCAACTATCATGAGACCTGTAACAAGATTCACATGGCAATAGCTCATTTTGTGCATAAGATGATAAAAAATTATTAATAAAATATCGGCTTGTGTGGTATACAAGCCGATAGGTATAATTTTTTTTTTTTTTTTTAAATGTCCATCTGTCTGTCAACGAAATGGAGAAAATATTAAGGAACCACTGACACATAGGGTGTGTGCAGCATGGACACCAGAATCAGTATCAGTGCCCGTTACCTCAGGACACACAAAGTTAGGACAACAGTAACTTTCCATTTGTTGACAGACTTACCTGAGCAACCTTCGAAGATGTCCTGTCAGTGTGGAGAACCCAACGCAGAACTCAGTGAGGCTGCTCAGCCGTGCCAGCAGATTACCAATTGTTGCCAAGAGATCATCATCATCTGAACCAAGCCTCCTAATATCTAACGCTCCAGCCGGAAGAGTCAAAGACTGCAATTTAGGAAATTCTACCCTGGACAGCAGTACCTCCAGGTGGGTGGCCTCCAAGGGAACATTGTGGACCACCTCCAGCTTGTTGATGGACTCTGGCTCTGCCAGGCGAAGAACATAGAAGAGCTGCTTGAGGGCGAGGGAATCGGCTCTGAAACTCACAAAGTGGAGTTTTAAAGGACAGTAACGAAGGAGCAGGAAGGCTTGAGCCACCAGCTCATAGTTGCGGCCTGTGACAAATCCGTTCAGATAAACATCGACAGAGGTTTCAAAAGCGCTCCGAGACACATCGCTGGATTGCATAGCCACCATTGTTTCATAGCACATTTGAGTAAGAAGTTGGGTTCTTGCCCATCGACCCAGCGTGGACCTGCATGGGCAGACCTGGTGCTCAATGTCTTTAAGGGCAGTGAGATCCACCACATGTAAGCACTTCGAATAAGTTCTTGGAGGAGACAGCACATAATCCTTAGGAAAAAGGAAATATTATCATAGTCATTTAAGTAAATTGTTTTAGTTAAACAAGAAAAAGGCATTAGCTTTAAGTAATAAGGAAATGCAACTGTAAGCTTGCAAGTGTGATTAAACACAGTAATACTATATAGATTGAAGCCACTATACGTACCTTTAGACCAGTCAGAATTGCTTCTAGACAAAGTCGGCATGTGCGTGAGGTGAGGTCAGTGTGACAGTCGATGGTCCTTCCCAGGAGTCTTTGTATGCTGAGCTCATGAAGAGGCCATGTCTGGACCAAAGCATGCAGCAACTCAGCCTGCTCATGGAGGTAGCAGGCCTTGAAGAGAAGTGGGTAGAGGTTAAAAGATACACAGTTCAGATTCCCCAAAGCACCTGGACCAGTCTGGACGAAGTGTTCAGCTGCAAGGAAGCGCAGGGATTTCATGTTTTCAGATTTTCTCCCCTCGTTTTATGTACCAAAAGCTCTGGCTGCCGGCAAACAGCTCTGTGTTGCAGTATTTCTCCTCAGCAGCTGCCGCTCTCCTGATATTCTCTGTTGCTGATAGTTCAAGTGTTGCGTTTGTGTGGGACAAGGCAGGTCTTGTGATAGGTAAGAGGGTTGAGGTTATTAATAGAAACAGCTGTCTCATGTCCTTCGTCGGGCACGGCGTCTATTTGCAACTTTTCCAGAGAGACGTTTAGGAACATGTAAATCAAGCTTTTCTATTTATTTAGACACTAAAAAGGTGAAGTACTGTTGGATTATAATATCTATACTGTGCTACTGATAACAAAAATGCTATTAGAGTATACAGTTATTAAGAATAATTATAAATGATCACACAATGATCGCCCTTTAAACCAGAAACTGCTCTGACAAAGATAAAAACAATGAATTTAGTCTGAATAATTGACTATTAAATTTATCATCATTTCATGTTTGTTTATTGATAAAAAAAACTGTCCATAAATAAACTATGTTGCCACAAAAGAACATAAACATTCATCAGTTTTTATAGTTAAAATCATTATTATTATTGTTATTACTGAATTTAAAAAAAGTTTTATTTTGAACAACATGAAGAGGAAATAAACCAGAGGAGAAATCCTCTCTGTGATCTAGAGGCTATATGGTCAGTGTCTGATCCTGTTGCAGGATTTATTTTGGATTAAAGTGACTTATCTTGACTCCATTAAATATATTGACAAAGAGGTATTTTAAGGTCCTGCTCAATAGCATTAACATTCAAAACCTTTGCAGGTTTAATGCAGTCAGGAGTGGTGGTAGTGATGGTGATGATGATGCTCATGGTGGTGATGGTGATCGTGTCTCTGGGCCACAGTGACCGCACACGTAGAGAGAAGATTAGCTATTTGACTGTCTCTTCCTGGCTGGGAGAGGAAGGTGGGATGTTTAAGGGGTGAGGAGGGATCTTGTTCCCTGTAGTGAAGCCTCTTGCTGTGGCAGCGCTGCAGATGACTTTTGGTTGGATTGCACCGTGAAGCGGGGTGTTGGTCATGCAACCTGCAGGTCTTTTTATCTCCTCTGCTCCTCTCTTTCTTGAGTGGCATGGCTTTGTTTTCAGGAAACTGTGGGAGAGACTGTCTGAGGATGTATTTCTCACTGATTGCCGCTGGGTGGTGCTGGAGAGTAGAAGTATCTTTTTGTAGCAAATGAGGGAATGAAACAGGGAAAAAGTGGGAAACGGGATAGAGAAATCATTATGGAAGCTTTTGCAGTCATGGATTTAAAAGTAATGGAGGTGTTTCTTTACCTGTATTGTCAAACTTTGAGGAATAGTTTTCAATCCCAGCCAGATCCAGGTAGTGGTTTCTACGTTCTACGTTTTCTCCCACACAGTAAGGCCTTCTCAGTGGTTGTCCTCGCTCCTTCGGTGTACTTTGCTCCCCCTCTGCTCCTGTTTTAAATGTGAGAGAGTGGCAGGGTTTCATATTGTTCCTACACTCACTATAAAAAATTACTTATAATGTGTGTTATGTCTTGCCTGAGCAAGGTGAGGGAGTCACAACCAGTTTGATCTTCAGCGGTGTGGTTTTGCCATAAGGCTGTTTTGCTGCTGTCTCAAGAACATTGTACATGGAGAGTATCAGACTGGACATATCCTGCAAAGCATGCACACACATTTTGTGTGAGGTCATTTTCACAATGAATGGTGAGAATAAGCATTAACGCACCTCTTTTGTTATGTTGCCCGTGGTGTCGAAATTGTACAGTGTGAAGACCCATTCCTGCCCAGGTTGAGATACTTTATTGCAGACTGTGTCCTGTGTCAAAATTACGCATTATTTTCATTAATGATCATTGTATTGAGGAAACATGCTTGTGTGTTTTTTTTTGTATATTTGTTGGACAAATATAAATGTGACAAAGAATGGAAACGGAGGAAAATGTACTACTTAACATAATAAATCAAGTCTATTTAATCTATAAAAGCTGTACTTCTGTAATACGACATTACCTATATTTTCAAAGGGTTTTTTAAATGTGTGAAATATACAGACCACAAGAGATGTTGCTTTCACTGTGAAGGATTGTATGAGCAAACCAGCTCAAAATGATTTCCAAAATAGATGTAATTGCCTTCACACAGCATATTCAGAAACACTAAAGAAATCTTTGTACATATGAGTCAAGACTGAAATTAATACAGAATGTCCCAATCTTAAGAGGAATGATGGTGTCCTTTCTGGTTGTTTTAGGACCAGCTGAGGCAGAGTGGAAAGCTGGAAATATGACAAAACAAAACATGGAATTCTATTGCAACATGTGGGTAACACCACATTTATGCTAAAGAAGAGGAGTCATTGCCTGTTAATAGTGCTGTAAAGATCTATTCCTGTTGTTCTGACCCTACTGCTCTCTATGTATTACAGTGTCACATGTTCCAACACTACAGGAACTAGCATCCCTATGGGTCCAGATACATCATCCACAGGACATATTTAGCTAAATATGGCATAATAGACAATATAACATTTATAACATGTAGGGTTTGAAGCTGAAACCTTACAATTTGCCAAACAAAACTAGGAAAATATTTGTATAATCCACCAGTAAAAAAAAAAGAGACAGAGTTAACAGAAGAGGAGATACAGCTGAGGGGTAAATATGCCTGCTGCTCTGATGTTTTTGAAATTTCAAAATAAGTGTGTATAAAACAAACTTTTTCAAGATGTTCTTTTCTTGTACTTATTATCATCCATCCATTATCTGTACCGCTTATTCCAGTAAAGGGTTACAGGTAGCTTAAGTTTATCCCAGTGGTCATTGAGTGAGAGGAGGGGTACACCCTGAACTGGACACCAGTCCATCACAGTGCAACAAACGACCACTCACACACACCGTCACTCATAAGGGCAATTTTGTGACAGCTCAACCTAACATGCATGTGTTTGGACAGTGGGAGGAAGCCAGAGTACACAAAGAGAACCCACACTACCACGTGGAGAAAGGTCCCTGGTCGGACCCCCGCCCCAGCCGGGGCTCGAACCAGCAACCTTCTCGCTGTGAGGCCACAGTGCTACCCAACTATTCCACCATGCAGCCCAAATGTTGAACATATTAAAGTTTTAATTCAGGCATAAAAGAAAATACTTACATTACTACAAACATTCCTCTTCCACGTTTGTTCCCTGAGCTGGAAGTGGAAGTTATTTGGTGTTTCCACTGGCGGCAGAACCACTAGACAGCAACCAAAATGACAGTAATAATTTATTATAATGCTAACATGCAATACATGAAGTCAATGTATTAGTAAGTAAGTAAGTAAGTAAGTAAACTTGATTTATATAGCACCCTTCCCAGATAAAAATCACAACGTGCTGCAATATCAAAAAACATAAAAAAAATAAAAACAACAAAGATGAAACAATAATAAAAACTCAATAAAACATAAAACCAGGTCAACTAAAAGCTTGTCTGAATAAAAGTGTCTTCAGCTGCTGTTAGAGAGCATTGTTCGTATATGTATGGCTGTCTACTCACCCTTGAAGTTGCAGTTATGTTCAGACTCGACTTTCTTCACTTCCACATACAAGTTCTGTAAAAAAAAAGAAGAAAGCAGAGAGTAAACACCACAGAGGACAGCGAGAGAGAACAGGGAAGGAAGCCATTAAAGGATTTTCATGTCCTCAGAGTGAGAGGATGTAAACACCATTTGGACTCTTTCTATTGTTTATTTGTACTCAGATCTTTCTGATGAAGTGAAGCAATGATTGGAAACTTTCTAGGTTTTTTATATTTGAAACAAACTTGAGGAAAAAAAGATAAAAGGCATATTTATTTCATCCTGTTTAGGCTTATCTAACATGCTGACCTTTTCTCCTCCATCCCACATAACTAACATGAACACATTTTCTTAACCCTTCTGGGTCTTGGAAACTGATGCGTTTTGGATATTTTAGTATTTACTGGACTGGATGGTATTGGTTGTTCTTTTTTCTGTGACGCTAATTTCTCCTGCAAAGCAAGACAGGACTAGAAACACCAGCAAGACATTTCTTATCTTCCACCAAAACAAATCCATCTCCAATGTCACACTGATGCTCTGGTAGATGAGAAACAAAGGGAACGATAAGATGTGTGCACCCTCATACCCTCACAAATCTTCAAATGCACATGACCCAATCTTCCTCTGGAAGTTCGCCACGCTCAGCCTGTGAAGAACTGATGCTTGGTTTGAGTTCTACAAAAAGACGGAGTGATGATGCAGGTAAGGAAAGGTGCATTTCTGGTAGATCCAGTCTCCCTTTATTTCACTCTGTTTTGCTCTTTTCTAACATCGTGGACATTCAGGCTGCTAAAACTTCCTTTTTATATGAGAAAATAAAAAACTGATGTATATATTTTCTTTCTTACAGGCAAGTTAAAAAAGCTTAATAGGAAAAACCAACATATAGCGGAGTAATGTAAGATCCAAATACATGAGTGATAACGATCAGAGACAGAAGCTACATCTGTCTTGTAATTAAAACATCACATTGTAAATAAGTAGGTCACAAATATTTGGCAGGTGGATGTAAAAATTCTGAGTTAATAGAGCTATATATTTATTTTTATTACATTGACTGTGTTAAAACCGTGACATTGTTGCATTTAAACACTTTACGGGTAATGCTCTTGCAAAAATTGAAAGCAAACATCAAAAGAGACCAGATAACATGCAAATGATTTAGAAAGAAGATAACATAGACTCAGAAAAGTATTTGGTTTTCACAGCTAATCGCGCTTGTGTTGTGCCACATGTAATTATTTTGGCTGGAAAATCCAGTCACAGGAAGCACTGTGGCAATAATGAGAGCAGAAACTCCACAGCTCTTTAAACTTCTTAGCTGAGTCAACATCCTCTCCTAAACTTTCCAGAGCCTTCACCATCCCAGACAAATAATGTCCAGAGCCTCTACTCGGAATCTAATAACATTAAAACAATTAAGAAAAAAGATCAAATGATAAAGAAACAAGTGAAACTGGTACTTTCAACAATGGATAGATGAGGGAACGCAAATGAGATTCTTTGTTTTAAAAGGCAGAAAGGACCGTTAACACATCTGCTTCACTAGTAATGAAGCTGTATCCATGTAATTTGCTGAGTTTGGTGACCACACCTCTACACGCTTCAGCGCCCCTCCTCACATCTTTTCCACACACTTCATCAGGCTGGAGAAGGAAAGCAGTAACAGATGTGGAGTGGGTTTTTTTTCAGGAACGGTGGGTATAAAGACCGCGCTGTGTGGATGGAGGGTGGTGGCCTTGTACTTCACACACTTTGGATGTCTCTTCAGAGACGGAGGAGGGAGGGTGGAAGAATAAATAAACAACAAGCTCTAAACATGTTTGATGTCGCCTTGAAGTGATGTGAGCAAATACTGTTTGTTACCAAGTTGAGAATAAATGTGTAGAAGCTGTTGGCACTGAAATAAACCAGTTTGACCAGGCTGTTCCACTGTGTTTGCTGCTTGTTTTACTGCTGTATCATTTATTTGTGTTTAGAAATTTATAACAGTAAGGTCATTTTTAATTTAAAAAATCTTTTGAAAAAAGCCCTATAAGCTCAAATATGTTAATATTACAGACAAGTGTATTTATTACTATAAAGCCATTTTAAACAGGGATTTAATTAGAAGGACTTCTTAGATGGGATGAAAGAAATAAGGAAAAGAAACTGAAAGGTTCAGGCCTGAACAAGCAGCAGGATAGCTTCTTCTCAAAAAAGATCTGGAGTCTGTCGAAAACTGTTTATAAATTACTTAAAATAAAGACAGGCTGAAAAAAATGTCAAACTGAACATAAAGCAGTTAAGTTTGTAAATGTCCAGTGACAATAAACTAATAAAAAGATTCCTAAAATCATACACAACATAACTGGAGAAAGCAACAGATATAATAAATAAAATAAACAAGAAGAGATCCAAACCAGACTAATAAAAGGAAAGCAAAATGTATGAAAACTAAAATAAAACAGATTAAAAATTAAGACTTATTTTGGAGTGCAGTGTGAGAGTAATAACAGGTATGGGAAGTTTACTAAAACAATGCCTCTATTGCTTTTTCCCTTTGACTTTAGATTTTGATAAAGAAATATTACACTCAATCCATTTGAGTCTAGACAACACCAATGAGCCAGATGGAGTGGTTGCGCTGATCTCAGACTCTGAAACACGTTAAACAAGCTCTGCTAATTCAACATTGCAATGAGGAAGAAAACCAAAGTCATCACAGTAAGTATTTCATGCGATTTAAGTTCACCTCTGTTAGTTTAGCTTTTTTGATGCTGTGCTCCATCTCTTTCTGACAGGTCAGCACGCTGGAAGTCAAACTACCACCTGCATATCATAAGAAATGTTATAAACCCCAAACAGCCAACATGCATGTTGTACATTATCTTTGTCAGCTCTCACCTTCCGGGCTCTGTCTGCGTTTCGAAACTGTCCAAATAATGATAGAAATGTAAAAGTTTGTAATAAATGTCTGTTTTTAAACAAAGAAAATAAAAAAGTAAGAAATAAATAAACACTTCGTGCATGACATGTAATCTCTTACCATGTTTGGACAGGAATTTGCCCATGTTTTGGTCAACAAACGTTTTAAACAGCAGAGCGAAGTAAATGTTGCAGCGGAGTCCATCAGGATAGGCTTCACGAAGTGAGCCGCAGGACGGCGAAGCCATCAAAGAGTATGAAGGCAGAGCGAGATGATTCCCTGTTGCGTAGCCTACTTTCGTTTAGCTTTTAATGGCTTGTCTTAACATTAGCAAAATTACTCTACTCTTAATAGTTATTATCAGTGTTGTGCAAGAACGCGTTCAATGAACGACGTTCACTGAACGCGCTCATATTTACGTGAACGGTGAACTGAACGATTCAGTTTTCATTCAGTGAACGTG
>JBAMHV010000018.1:12490310-12514857 GCA_037177535.1 Pseudomugil gertrudae
CTTAAAATAAAATTATCTAAAATTACCTAAAATTTAAAGAAGTAATTAAGGGGTTTTAAACTTGATTAAGATTTACTTCATGTTTTTAATACTGTGAAAAATACATTTTAAGCATAAATCCGCTCTTATAAATCTTACATGCACAATACATAAGAAGATGGTCCATTTAAAATTCAATTCAATTCAATTAAACTTTATTTATAGCACCACTTCATGACAGTGTCATCTCAGGGCGCTTCACATCATAAAACCAGTCAAAGGCTTTGAAAACTGACATAGCTGTGCATTACAGCCAATAAGTGCCAATAGGACTGTTAATGTATGAAAATAAGTTTATTTAGGTATATTGACATATTTTTGACAACTGTATGACACATATACACGTGTAAAAGACGCGCACGTAATGTGTGTGGTGTAATGTTCTTGTTTTTGGACTGTATGTATGGAGCCTATAATAAGATCTGGAAATATTCCTGATGGTCTAAACTAAATCCTTTACTGACATCTAGTGGCAACATGTTGGTATTGCTGCGTTCATTGCGCCTTCATGAGTAATTTGATCTACTTGGGAATCAAATTAAACATCATAAAACAAACAACATCATTTAAATTTCTACTTCTGCTGCTAGGGGATCTTTTAACCATGTCTAAGCACTACAAAACACGTTCACATTTCATTTTCAGACACGTTTACAGCCGAATTTCCACCACTTTGCGCGCTGTGCTTTGCCCCAGAAATGAGCACTACCCATGCCCCGAGTTGTGGGAGGGGAGGGGAGGGGAGGAGCTCTTCCTCCTGCAGGCTGCCGTCGTCACCGCGGCTGCTGCTGGACCAAAGCAACCCAGCACCACCACCCACAGCAGCTGGTTCCCCCTCCGTGCTGTGGGAAGTCTCGGTGCAGCCAGGAGCCTCCCGTCATTTGTCCCGGTGTTCGACATGGCTTCCGACGGCATGGACGAGCGATCCCCGTTGCTGTCGGGCCCCAACTCCGAGAATGTGACCCCCACTGCTCCCCCGTACCTGCGGGATCCAAGTCCTCGAGGTAAACACACGGCCTATGTGTGGAGCTCCGCTGCAAATGCATGATGAATCATTTTTTTAGGGCGTATCGAGTTTGTGCAAGTGCGTAAATAAAACCTCACCAAGGAAAGGCAAGGGCATCGATGGGAATCCAACGGCAGCTGACCAAAAGGTGGAGCTTCCACTATGAGAACTGGAGCAGTGGGTTAGAAAAGAGGGGCCTACAATAACACCAACCAGGCTTCAGAAATGCTTCACATCTCGACAGATTTATGGCATGAGATGTTTTGGTTGCTTTTTAATTGGTGTAAAGAAACCCGGAAAGCCCTGGTGGGAGATCATATAATCTGTTGATGGGGGAAGAGTTGGGTCATGCTAGCAGCCTTTTGTCCCAGCTACAAATCAACAAGCCAAGATGTGTCATTTTCTTTTAAATCAACAAGATCTGATTAATATATTTAGTAATTCTTTTTCTATCGCTATAGTAATTGTTTGATCTGCAGGCAGATGAAATATTCTTGCATAATTTGCATCAATTGTAAACATAAACATGTTTTGCTTTGCAAAAGGCTGAATCCAGGTTAGTGTACAGATGGATGCAGCACGACCCAGACAATTACAGCTTTTAAGTCCACCATGTCTCAATCTACAGATGACCTTTGCTCTGAATTTGGTTTAATCTTATTCAAAATTCATGTTGAATGGGAGAAAAACCCACTTAAAAGCTGGAGAAATACATGATCACATTCTTTCTGCTTAGGTTGCATTATTCTTCATAAGCACATCCAGATCAGACCCTTCCTCTTGTTTTTCTTTAGGAGACAGAAGTTAATTTAGTCTGTGTCACAATGTTTCCTTATTGATGGGTTCATACATTTATTTGCCTTGCAACAGCATTAGTTGTCGTCCAGCTGAATGGATTAATTGACTGGCTAATACTCATTCGGAACATTTCAGGTTTATAAAATGTACAGGAAAAATATTCCAGATTTATGTGGTCACTGGATTGCTCATGAACACTTTAATGCTAAGAATGTATGAAGTGACAGCCACGGCTTACAGTGTGAAGCTTAAATGAATGACACACTTTCCTCCTCCTCAGTTTCTGCAGCATGGATTATTTTCTAATTCCAGTTTAATTTGTTGCTCCACCATTAACCAATTTGTAAACTGGATTAATTGGAAACAAGTCTTCTAAACCACAACATTTTTTTTAAAACTCGATGGCAAATAATCGGGTCCATTTATATTGAAAGAGAGTCACATGTGCAGCTTTTATAAGAACATAACACATAAAATATTTGCTGTTTTTTTCCCCTTCCAGTGAGTATCTACGCCTGTTTTGGAGTATAAATGAGAGAATTTGCATCTGAATGACGGGACAAATGATAAATTAGCTTTTTTTTGCCGCTTCGTACTTTTCTAGTTGAAAAATGTGCTCAATCTGCTTTTACCAAGTGAACTGTAGCAACAGCAGATGGTAGATTATCTTAAATTTGAGCGTTTGTTTTATTTTCACTCTGATCTTTGCTTATTTTAGAAAATGCACTTTTGATTAAGTTTGTAATTTGTGGGGACAAATTGTGTTTTTGTTTTTCATTTGGACGCGTTATGTGTTTTGTTGATCATTGGTTATTGTTGTGTAAAGCGCTTTGTGTCGCCTGTTTTGTGTGAAAAGGGCTTTATAAATAAAACTTTGATTGATTGAAATAATTAATGAAACATAACAATCTATAACTAAAAACATCAATACTTGGAGAGGTAAGTTGTATAAAAACTACCTTCTATCACAAATTAATGAATGAAACAACTATAAAAAAATCAAGTTATAAACATGTTTATTTAAGCTGTAAAGCTTCACATTGGTAACATGGGGTCAGCCTCAAGTGACCAGTAAAGGAACTGCAGTTGATGCTGTTTGATGGCTGCGTTACAGCCCAGCATGTTGCCTCTTGATCCAGACCTCATTATTTCCTCTGTGCCGTTCAGCGCCACTCTAAAAACCTTTAACTGTGTGCTAAGTTGCACTGCTCTGCTGGGAAATATGTCGTTTTTTTCTAAATGAATTGTTCATTTGGATTCATTCACCTGCTGCTGCATGTGATGGCTGAGAAAAAGCTTTTTCCTATATTATTGTACTTTACAACACTGGAATATATCGCAAAGATCACAACGGTTTGCTATGATTGTTTATGTAGTTTGATCCAGTCAACCACTGCACTGACCCTCCTTCAGCCACCTTTATCCAGTGATTTCAAGTTTACCAACACTCCCAATCACAACTTCACCTTTAGATTTTACCAGAAATTCAAGGTAATATCAGAAAATCAGAAAGCCTGAATAAAAATGCTAACTAGATGTTTGTACTGTTCAACATACCTTTAGCAAATACTGACACATACTTTAACATGGGCTGAGAGATTCTTTTTGATAAGTCTATCCAGCTTTTTGTCTGGTTTGTTGTTGCAAATGCTGGAGAGCAGCTTTTACAGCAGAATGTTCTGCCTCTGAACCAAGTGGTGCGATACCAGCTTCAGTTAAAGGAGCAACAACTTAATTCATATGGAAGCTCTCCTGTGAGAGCTATTAGACAAGAGATGCAGACATCAACAAAAGTTCTTTCGACATGTAAAGCATATCAGGGAGCGGCGCATTATAATTGTTCAGCCATGTTAAGGCTAGTAGAAATAATCCAAGTGATTGGAAAAGCCCAGCCACTACGTCATCCTGTAAACAGACCTAGCTAGGGATGACACACGGCAATCGATTCGTCATCTATAAATCGTATGTTCATGTCGCTTCAAGCTGGAAAACTCCAGGCTGAATGGAATCCTGTTTATAACAATAATTTTACGCTTTATAAATTAAATATCAGCATTGCAAACACTCATAACAACACATATTTTACACCAGAACTTGTGGTTTTGCATCTGAAATAGTCTCCATGATATACAATATTTACTCCCATATTCACTTGTTTTTTTCCTTTTTGAAAGGATAGATCTTTATTTAAAAAAAAAACCCATAACAAACCACAACCATGAATAAAACAAAACAACGAAAGCAGGACTTTTCCAAGCAGCTGTTGCCTGCATTCCAGCTGTTCAGTGAGCTGTTCTTGCCCCACAAACCACAAATCCCACAATCACCGAGCCTGTCAGCGTGAGGCAGGACGAGGTGGTTGTAGCAGCTGAGACTGATCACAGAGACAAACAGGCTTGTTTGGAATTTTATTATTTACTTTTGTGTAGTTTTTTTATTGTTGTTTAAGACATTAAGAAGGAGTAGGTTCTTGTTTTGTGTGTGCATTGAAGAATGCTTGGCCTGCCCACAATGGGGAGCATCCATTCACTGGCACGTTCTGCTTGTTTTTCCAGCCAGGCCTGTCAAAACGAAGACGGCATGTCCCATCTGTCCCTGTGGTGTCAACTCTAAATCTCAAAGCCAAGACAATTTACCTGCCGACTGGTCTCATGATCTCATTTAGAGTCGCACAGGGAGCAAATCAGTCAATTCTCAGATTAGTTGGTGTTGGTTGGAATGATGGGAGGCTGATTCACAGCGTTGTGGTCAAGTAACAATCTCAGCTGTTGGTGATGCTGTTAAATGATTGGTTGTGAAAAATGAGAGAAACTCTAGTTGGCATCTTTGGTTGGTTAAATAACAAAACGACTGTTTACATGGTATCTACATTTGAAGCAACTCTTCCTGATTTACCCACATTCAATGATCTATCCTGCTTCAAATCTAAATAAGAGAGTATATATTGTATCGATTGATGATTCCAGTTGGTATTCACAATGCAGTGACTTCACAAACTTTCATTTTGTTTAGGTAAAACTTAGTGAAATGTCTTGCTTTTTGACATTTATTAACATTTTACTACTTTAGAAAGCTGGAAAAGTGTTAGTAAAAGGAAAAAGCTGGAGGAACATGTTGCTGCTTGTTATGTTGATTAGTAGCAGGTCTGTATTGATTGTATGCATGATTGAGCACAAAAGACTATAGAGTTTCTCAGCAGGAAATGTGGGCAGTTTATCTTTTATCACCTTTATCTGCATCTACAAATTATTAGAAACTTTCCAAATAATATTTAGTCCAAATAAGCTGCGTGGAGTTTCTAAAATCCATAATTTTCAGTACGAAATATTATAAAAATGTAAAATTAGCATCCATCTGTGAAACAGACATGGGAAAGTCGATATTAGATGCTCATAATAAAGCATGATTCTATCATGGAAATTTGTGCCTGGGTTCAGGAGCACTTCCATGATCGCCGTCATCCACAGATGCAGGTTAAAGCAATCTGTATGTGTAAACAGGATCCATCAGCGTCCTTTCTGGCTCAAAGCTGTTTTAATATCCTGTGTTCAGATAAACAGGAATGTGAAATCTTCTCATGGAACTGCATCCTTTAGACTTTTGTAGTACTCAAAAAGTACTACAATGCTGAAAGGTGTAGCTTTCTCAGCAGCATGTTTCCATCCTGATTATGTTTTTAAGGCTTTGCATATTTCAGTACCCTAATCTGGATGCATTAACACAGAGATGAACCTTGATTCAACACTTCTAAAAGCCAAATATCCGAAACTGGGTTTAGCTTTTTTAAGTGGAGCTTCTGACCAACTTGAAGATTATTTCTCTGGATGCATGAGAGGAAACTGATGCTCATGAAGCTGCTGTTTATAAGGTGCATGCCATTAATGGCTTTCTCTGCTCTGTGTGGTTTTCCTTCTTCTCAAAGCCGAACTACCTCCTCCTTACACAGCCATCGCCAGCCCCGATGCCGGCGGTGTGCCTGTCATCAACTGTCGTGTCTGCCAGTCGCTCATCAACCTGGACGGCAAGCTGCATCAGCATGTAGTTAAGTGCACAGTCTGCAATGAAGCGACAGTAAGTAGAAAGCGACGTTTTACTTTTTACTCTCTTTCATTATCCAGCAGCTTCTGCAGGATGGTGTTGTCATGAATCAAAAGAGAAAGATTGTGTTGTGCCTGTTTTCAACTTCAACAACGTCTTCTTAATGCTCGTCACCACATGTTAACATAATACTTTATCCTCATGCATAGGTCGATGATAACTGCCTAATATTAACTGTGTCTGCCGTCGTCATGACAGGGTGCAGAGCAGAGACTGAGACAGGACAGGAAATGTCATTTACACAGCTGTTGTGTTGCTTCAGCATTTAGGTAATATCAGATTGTATACACAACAATGTTAAGGGTAAGGGCTTGTTATTGTGTGTCAGTGCACAACGTTTCATCTTTTAAAATGTATATGTATATGTAGTAAAATTTGTTTTAGGTGACCTTTTAATTTAGCCCTGAAGAGCCCAAACTAGGGTTTCTTTTTCCTTCAAATCAAATCAAACTTTATTTATAAAGCATTTTCATGACAAAGACAACACAAACATGAGAGAAGCAATTAAAATAAAACAAACATTTACACATTAAAATGGATAACATAGCAATAAACTGTCACACAGTCATACACACACAGTCATGCACACACACACATACACACACACCCATGCATGTCCTGTAATATTTTGAGCAAAATATGCTTGGTGTACAGATGTATGCAGTCTCATGACTCATAAATAAACCATAAAACAAACTGGATATGTAAATCTCACAGGTAAAATAATACATAATATGTTTAATTTAAAGCAAAGTTATTGATTTTGTGCAGTTCTTTGTCATAAAATGTGGTGGTTGCTGTAAAAAGTTGTGATGAAGCGGAGAGGGGGAGGAGGGATGTGGGTTATAAGAATGGATTTAGGCAGTGTTGAGGTGATAAAAGTTGCAAGTTGCAGAGTACTTAAAGGTATGAGACAGGCCTCTGTTCTGGTGTATCTGAAATCCTGCACTTCATATCCCTGTGATAGTTATGATCAGCGCTGATCATTCATTTACCCTGAGATTTCTTGTTGGAGCCATTAACTCTGCATCCAACACTCAACGTCGGTGAGCTCGCAACCATTTTAGCATCACGGCAAGACACGATGGAACCTGTTTCATGCTTGCCAACCCCGGATGAGACTGATGTTCCTTTGTCATAAAATGTTTTTTTTTTATGATTTGGTTTGTTTTATAGCTCTGTTAATCTTGAGAGTTGTAAGATCCCAGTACTAATTTCCAGCTTATTAAATAACATGTTAGTTAAAAAAAGTTGTATTTATACCTGAATAATCCCAGTAATGAGAGCGACAGTTCATATGAAAGCTGAAGAGGAAACAAAACACGTGCAAAAGGTTAAACTCTGCCATACAGGAAGAAGTGGGATTTGCTTCATTCCTCAGTAAACCAATTGTGAGGATGAATCCTGACTGCTGAGAGAATATATATTGCAACAGTTAATATGATGCACAGGACCGAACAGATAAGGTTTCAGGTTTAATCAGCTGCTCGTCCCATCTGGAGCAGGTTTCACAGCTTTTATGAAACCAAGTTAAGGCTAATTTCAGGAAGTACAACTGGAAAGGTTTGGTTTGTCTGCTGTCTAGCTAATGATCTGTTTTCCACCCAGCCCATCAAGAACCCCCCTACAGGGAAGAAGTATGTGAGGTGTCCCTGTAACTGCCTGCTTATCTGTAAAGACACATCCAGGAGGATAGGATGTCCTCGACCAAACTGGTATTTCTTTCTGTCTTTAATTTTTTCTTTTCATCTTCACTTTTCTTTCTTTTTTCTTTATTTTCACTTTCTCTTCTTTCTGTCTTTTCTTTATCGTTCTGTTTTCTCTTTTTCTGTTCTTTTATTTCACTTCATTTTTTCTTTCCTTTCTTTATCTACCTTTTCTTTCTTTCTCTTCTATTTTCTCCCCTTTTTTTCTTCCCATAGAAAAGGTGGAACTGTGAGTCCCATTTCTTGCACAGTTTGTGTCATATAACTATAAAGAGCCAGTTCTTTGGTCATTAAAACATTTAGGATCCTGCCTCGGTTGTACCAGAGTCAACAGCTTTTATCTCTTCTACAGCAGACGCATTATAAACCTGAGCCCGGTGATGGTAATCCCAGAGGAGCAACCCGCCCAGCCGGCGCTGCCCATTCAACCTGAAGGAATGAGAGTGGTCTGCGGTCACTGCGGCAACACCTTCCTAGTATGTAAAACCCACAAAGGCAACCAACCTCAGCCCATCACTCACCTGTAAATGCAGAATCATGTAGCTGTGTAATAATTAGAGCTTTATTTTAGATGAGTCTTTCTGTGATGGAAAAAGCATGTTGTGGCAAAGCAGTGCAGTTTTTATAATTGTGCTAAAATGAAGTTAAACCCGTCAGAATAAAAGTTCTACAAGTGGCCAACATGAATATTCTGCATACGTTAATCTCTCAGCTTCCTCAACTACTCCAGCTTTTTGCACCCTTTTCTCTTCTTGTTGGATTAAACTGTCTTCTGAAACTAAGGACCTGGTTAATCTGTGTAGCCTGCTCGTTGTCATGCAGAACATCAGGCAGTATGACAGACTCACATTAGTGCTCTTGTTCTCTAAACATATACACATTGTCGGTATCTGTAGGGCAGTGAGGACGGCAGGTCATCCCAGCCAATGTCTGGTCTCTCCAGCGATGGCTCTCTCCCAGCACAGCAACAGGTTGAGAAAGCTGGTCATACTGGTGGACTAATCAACAACAGCCTAACCTCCATTAAAACTACTGGCCCTTTTCACACTGGTGATGATATGACTGTGCACATCTGGCTTTCAAACCAAAGAAAAGAAGAAAGTTTGGCATGCAGTGCAAAGAAAGTCTGCAACATCTGGTTATACTGGTCTCTATTATTGCTGCTTGCATTGGGAAAATAATTGGAATTCTGTTTTCCTTCTCTGAAGCCAAGTGTCTTAAGCCGTCATGAGCTTGTGTCAACAGGACCTTGTTAAATAAGTGATCTGTGGTGGGTTCGTTGTCTTTGTGTTGCTCTTTAAACATCAAATGAAACACAACTAACAGTTCTGCAGGAATGACTCAAGGTGCTAATTTAACAACGATAATGATAGCTGTACTAGCACAAACCATCGACATTGATCATTTAAAATAATTCCCAGTAAGCTCTCTGAATAATCATCTTTGTGTATGTTTACAGTTTCTTTACATTTTAAATGAGCAACTTTTTTTTGTTTCCTCACAGTGGATGGAGCTTCGATTTAACACACTAGCTAAGTGTCCTCACTGCAAAAAAATGTAAGTGCCACCAAATAATTATTTTACAAAAGTTCAACATGCTGTTCACATTTGACTTCTCTTTGTGTAACTTCAGCCTGCATCTTCTTCTCTAACATCACAGCTTTTTGTCTGTGACGTCATAAAACAGTTACCATCTTTAAATTGTGGTAAAAGGACTAATCAATGCTTTAGACTTGCATCTTTGTCAACTTCCTGTCCACTTTTTGTTAAATATCTTTTCTATTTGTTTTTTCAGTACATTAAACTCAAATTTGCAATAATAAATCCTTAAATTTCCAGTTTTGAGCATGAGCTCTGACCTGTATGCACATTTCATACAGACATGTTGATAGGAGATATGGGATGCTGCAGGTGCATGATATGCTTATTGTATACTTTATAGTCCTGTGTAATCCCCCTCTTCTTCCAGGGAATACTTCTAAAGAGATGATTTAATCTACAAAATGTTGAACAAAGGGTTAGATAAATGGAATAAAACAGAAATGTTTATGTGAGGTTAAATGTGGTTGAGTCCACTGTAGTCGGACGCTGAGCTTTAGAGGTCTCAGTTTGCAGGGTAGGGGGGGGTAATCTGGTCGTGTGACACGAATTAAATACTAGCCTCACATGTCTTAATGAGGTGGGCTGGTCACAGCGATGGGGAGCAGTTTGACCGTTCAGGGAAAGTTTGAACCAGTCTGAAAGTGATGAAGTAGACAGGATTTGTATGGGTGGAGGAATGATGCATCATCTTATGTTGTACTTAAAAGTACTCATATCTGCATTTGTCTTTCCCTCTTCAACATCCATCTTCATCTACGTCTGCTTCTTCAACTGCACCTATGTCTCTTTTTAGGCTGCTTTCTATCTTTTCCTGTGTGCATTTGACAGGGCATAGCTGCTTATTAAACATTACACAAGAAGAAAAAGAAATTAGGTTTATTTAAGAATCTACAAATAAAATCTACCACACAGGAATCCAAAATGGCAACTGGGATGACACCCTATGGCACGACTATGTGCTCCCGTCCAGATGAAGGTTTAAGGTATAAGGTTTATACCAAAACATATGCTCTGTTGTCAAAAAGGGCTGAATCAACACGTTAATAGACTGTCGAAAACATTTGTAGCATTATGAAAATGAGAAAAACAAACAACAAAAAGGCTCCAGATCTTAAAAAGCATTAAGCTGTCTGAACTTTTCTGAAATTGTATTGCTGATATTTAAATTAAGTGTTTATAAAGGGCAAAAAACTAAAAAAAAATCTATTATATGTATTTTCATGTTTGATATATTTCATTGGTTTTAAATAGATTCATAAATCATTGCATTTTGTTTATATTTGCATTTAAAAAAGATCACACACCTTTATAACCTAAAGAAGCTGCATTTATTTTACAAAAACCAGTCCAAAGACAAAAACAAAAAGAAATGCACCACTAAATTACTGTATGATGAGCAATAAATTACATGATTTCTTATTCATTTTTTTCTTCATCTGCTGTCTTTTTCTCAGAGGGCCATCTCTACCGTCAGCAACACCCGTAAATCACCCATAAATCACCCATAAATTACCCATAATTCACCCATAAATCACCCGTAAATCACCGTACAGTGATGTACAGTGATGTACTTTTGTGCAACAAAGATTCAATTTTACCTAAAAGTTTATAAGGAATTGAAAATGAGAAACTGGTGTTGTAACTTCATCCCAAAGTAAAGTACCTTAACTTTTCTGGTAAACATGCAGAAATTCACCCCCCCCTATGCTCACATTTCCATCTCTTGGTTTAAGATTACAATAATAAGAGAAATCCTGACATCCTAAAAATAACAGACATGGAATATTGTTTCCTAGTCAAATGGACTAAGTATAAATGGTGAGTGGAGCTGAGAGAAAATGTGAAAGCAGTGTTTAAAAAAGGGATAGAAAGCAAAGAAATCAGGTGATTTATCCCCCACAAGGCATCTGAATACCAGTGATCCCTGAAGAATGCTTGAGTCCAGTCACATGAGAGGCATGTGAGAGCTCAGAGGGGAAGAAAGTAAAGTTATAATGAAGCAAAAAAATAAAAAAGGCCAGTCTGCTGCTTAAGGACAGTTGTTTGCGTGGAGTTTGGATAGGGAGTTGATGGGAACAGCACATGTGACTTCCCTCAAGCACACTCATGTGTAACTTGGAAAGGGGAAGCGAGATGCGCTTTGGCTCACAAGATTGTCAGGGTGACGTGGAGTGAAATCACCGGTAGAATGAAGGGGATTTGCAAAATACCAGATATGTTGTCATGGTAATCAGAGCCCCTGCAGGACAGAATGGAAGTAGTGTGAATTTTTCTCTAAAAATAAATGGTTTACAATTTAAAGAGTGATGTATTTGATTATTTTAACATAAAACACTATACAAATGGAACATATTAAGTTCTCTGTTTGAGTTTCATACACACTAACAAAATTGTTTTTTTTTTTAAAAACAGATCCTCTGTTGGTAGCGCGCTCCCCAGGAGGCGCTGTTGTGCTTATATAACCATAGGAATGATCTGCATCTTCATTGGGGTTGGTTTAACAGTAAGTATTGTCTGTATTGGTCATTTCTTTTATCTTTTTTTCATGTAACTAAATGAGACGTGATCATTTCTAATAAGGTTTGAACTAAGCTGCAGGGCATTTGATTAAATGAGCTGTAAAAATGAATGTTTACAACATTTGCTTCATATTTACTGTGCTGTTGCTATAATATGATCTCAACCTGGATTTAGTTCCATCTCTGAATGGTTAAACAAAATCTAAACCATTGTGTTAGTTTTTATTTTTCCCAGAATGGTGTGATAATTCAGCCAGATTAATTCCGACTTCAAGCTACGGATGTACGTTTTATTTTGAAATAAAAGTGCTGGTGATACACCACATTGGCAAGTACACAATGTATAACACAATGAGAGAGACGATACAAGTAAGAGAATATCTTTTTAAGTTGGGGAAAAAGGCAGTGTATTCACAATGTGTTGGTGCTTTTCTGCTGCATTGGGGGATGATGCATAAGCAATAATCTTCAACACTTCAATTCAGTTCAGCTTTATTTATATAGCGCAACGTCACAACAGTTTCATCTTGATGCACTTTACAGACACATTAAGTCAAACCAATTCATAATAAATAGACTAGTTAAAACCAACACGCTGCATTGAGTCTTTGATCCAATCTCCCATCCGGAGCATGCATGAAGCGACAGTGGAAAGGAAAAAAATCTACCTGTTTAGTGAGAAGGTAAAACATCTGGCAGAACCTGGTTCAGGGTGACAGAGAGACCAACGGGCACTGCAACTCTTAGACAGGAGGACCTGCTGAGAGAGGAAAATATGTTAATGATGACAATACTGGGAGATAAAAAGTAAATGCTCAGTGCATCAAGGACGTCCCTTATAGCAGCATAACTAATGGATGGTTAGACCACCCCTAACAATAGTATTTATTAAGAAAATAATGTTTTAAGCTTGATCTTAAAATTAATAAAGGGCCTCCTAAACCCACACTGGAGGCTGGTTCCATAACAGGAGCTTGATAGCTGAAGGCTCTACCTCCCATTGTTTGCTTAGAAACACTGGAACCACAAGTAAACCTGCAGTCTTAGAGCGAAATGCTTTATTTGGTTCACATGAAGCTATGAGATCTGTGATAAATAATGGAACTTAGTCATGGAGAGTTTTATACGTGAGGAGGCTCCATCCTAAATTTAACAGGAAGCCAATGAAGAGATGCTAAAACAGGAAAAATATGAGCTCTCCTGCTAGTTATCATCAGAACCCTTGCTGCAGCATTTTGATCAGCTGGAGACATCGGGGCATATTGCTGCTGTATCTAAAATAAAAAGCTAATGTTGGAATGTTAACATGCTCCTAAAAACAGTGGAAACAGGCAAAAGCTGCAGGTGCAATGTCCACCGTGTTTCTTTGTTTAGAGATACAAACAGTGTAATCAACAACGTAGAGCTGGACAAATGGAACTGAAGAAACGAACAAATAAAACTTTTTTTCAATCCGTGCTCTTCTGTGTCTAATAACAGGTTGGTACTCGGGACTTTGCCAGTCGCTACAATGCCACCTACGTGTCCTGGGCTTTCGCCTACCTACTGGGCCTCATCTGTCTGATACGAGCCTGCTACTGGGGAGCCATCAAAGTCAGCTACCCTGAGAACAGCTTTGCTTAGAACAGTGATGTGTGCAAAGCGGTGCATTGGCCGGAAGCTCCATTTTTAGTTTTTCCATCTTGTTTCAGAGTTAAAGCTGCAGAGTGTCTGGACAGGAATGTTTTTAGTCTGAAGACGTGTAAAGGGGGATGTCTTCTGTTGTTTTGTCTGGGACGTTCAAACCCACTGCCTGTCAGTCCATCTAGTGTTTTCCCACAAACTCAAATTATTTCCTGTTTTCCCTCCAAAATGTATCAGAATCAAGGCAAAATGTAATTCTTCTTAATGAACAACAAAATTTAGTTTCTCACTCTTTGATTGTTACGAACTTACCCTTTACAAATCAATTACAATGAGTATTTGTGGACCATTAGTTCTGCTTTCAGTAGTTTGAATGACATGGCAGCTCCCACTTGATTTCTCTTGTTACTGACCAGACCACAATGAGACAACCTCCTAAAACAGTTTGCCCATTGCACATGTTTTTATGCAATTGTGTTATTTTGCTGCTAGTTAAACTCCAGCTACAAAAGCTGTTCATACTGTAATGTAACCATTTCCTTGCCTGTGTACACTGACCTAGTATTGCTATTATTATGATTTTAAAGCTCTAAATGATCCGTTTTTAAAGGAAATTGTCATTATATATCCATGCGTGCCAACGTTGCTGCACAATATTTGAGCATCAGATCAACACAAGCTTGTGTTTATTTCATTTTGTGTGCCTGCCGCTTTCAAGTTACTTCAGCAATAACCCCATTGGGTCATTTTTCTGTAGTTTCTATTCACGTGCGCCTCATCATGATTCAAAACAATCCCAAAAAAAGGTGACGGCTCACCTTTTGCATGTGACTGAGGTGCTGCTTGTTTGGTTTCAAAGGTACCTGAAAGCTGTGATGTTTTCTGTTTCTGCTCCTTCTGCCTGTGAGTTTGAATGTAAACCCTCCTTCCTCTGCTTATAATGCTGCTCTTCAACCTCCAGTGAACCCAGTGCTAGCAGGCATCTCTATACGCTAACTCCACATACTCGCTCTGCATCTTGACCAGAGGGCACGGTTTGGTTCTTCTAACCTTGTTTTGAATGTGACGGTGATGATAAAGCAGAACATAATATTGAAAGATACTTTGTACATAGCTCAAATTCGGTATGGAAACGTAGGTAGTGTGAGATGGAAGGAAAACATGGTTCATGGGTCTTTTTAAAAATGATAATTTATCAATAAAACGTAAAAACTGCCTGTACTGGCCTTTTTTTGTGGACTGGTTGAAATGTGTAAATGAGAATTATGGTGAAAAAAGCAAAAGACCAGCAAAGAGACAGTAAGATTAACTTTATTTTAATCTCCATGCTTGTCATGTTTATATATGCATCATAAGATACCCCGAGACTCACCCAGAAACATTCTGGGTGACTAAATTACAGAATTACTTCTCTGGTGGTTAAATAATGTCATCGCACAGATACTTTCACTTCCTTCATCTGCAGATCATCACAGGACAGTTGGTACAGATTTTTCATTTAGAAGCAATATTGTCACCAGAGCGCTGAGCTGGCTGATGCTGGGAAACTAAAAATAAAGGATCACCAGTAAGGTTTTTTTTAAGGTTTTTTTTTTCTGTGACAACAGAGCAGATTATTAGTCTGGTTTTTGGATATTTCTAGCAGATCCATAATGAAATTGTGATGGATCCTAAAGGGTTAATGTTAAACATTTACAAATAACATCATAGTGCTTTAGTACATGATGATTTTCAGGTGTGTAGTGTTTCATATAAATGCTGAAGCACAGAAAAGTGGTTCATCCACAGAAATTCCCTTAGAAGTTAATGGGTATAGTTTAAAACCCATCAAATTAAAAAAAGTTATATCAACAGTAAGCACTGGTTTAAATGATGAAAGTCCTGGCTGACCTGATCTAAAGTAGTTCAGCTTTTTATGTAGAACTTCATGCCGTCTCATTTTACAAGTCATGGGACATCATAATCCTATTAACTACACATTTTCTCTCTGACTCCACAATTTAAAGTTAAAATTTAAAAAAAAATTATCCATTTGAAATGCATCGAATACATGTGTGTTATTGATCTTATGTTTATGAACTGTGACAGCAATAGAGGACAGTTTGCTTCGTGTGTGTCCACAACACACCGTGTGGTTCAGCAACACCCTCATTAGACAAACTCTTCACTGACATACCTCAGCCAACCCCACTGGTGCTGTCCTTATGTCCCATGTTTAAGATCAAATCGGACTGTGCTGCAGAGTTGTGTTCAGTGTGATGTGTTGACCTTATGTTATAAAATCCCACCTTTCCCGTTGGCTCACAGCACGTTGCAGCAAACTTTTCTTCTGTCTGCAGTGCTGCGATGTTTCCACACAGTGGTGCAGTTTGCTCATGTAAACATAAGTCAGAAATTTATATACGCTCTAACTGAACTCATTAAACTGAATTTCATCCATTTAAACCATTCTATGTTTCCAAAGCTTCAGCTACAATGCCAACTTTATGCTTGACATAAGTTCATTTCCTAGTGATTAATCAGTTTATCCATCTTTAACCCCATAACACCTGAATTAAGAAGAAAGAGCAGAAACATTACATTTTTAAAATCTGATAATGTTTTTTTACCCTTTAATAAAATCAGAATTTTTTCCAGTATATTTACTATTATTACCATGTAATAGGTCAAAATTATTATTGTGTAATCTCATGCTTTCACCAAGGGGCAGGAGACCAGTATCATATGGCAACTAACAGGGTTTAGAGTAAAGTTTCTGTGAAGCAAAATATCTCAGAAACTGTATTTATCAAATATAATACATTAGGCCTTAAGGGGTTAATTTTCTAAGATATGTTTTCAATGGACAGAAAAAGTTTGGGTAACAGTAGAAAATTGTGATTTAGATTTAGAGAGTTTTCAGACCAGAAGTTTGAAATCCAAACGTTTGGGTTTAAATGGTCTGAGAGAACCACAGTTAACTTTTTTCTTTTTTTAACTATATGCAAGTGTAAAATCCGCTTTGGAGAGACATGTTCGGTCAGAAAACAATGTTTAAAAAAAGAGATGTGTGGCTGTTCAAAGTGCAGTTCAATGCACTGGACAACAGGAAAGACAGTGTAATAATAGAAATTGCTGTAATGAACTGGTGACCTGTCCAAGGTGTACCCTACTAGGTCCCATGTGACCCTGAACTGGAATAAATAGTAAAAAAAAACTTAATACATTAATAGAAATTTGCAATATTAATAATGTGTGAGATAATAAGTCTCTGCTCTAAAACCAGAAAAGCAAAGAAATTCTCTTTATTGCTTCTTTGTTCCTTATATCAGAATGAAAACTTTGGTAATGAAACAAAGGTGAGATCAAGCTTTCAAGCCTCAGGTATGATTCACAAGAAGAGCGGCATGAGGAAGTATAACAGGATGACAAACCTGAAGCAACATTTAAGGCATAATTATAAGGTGCTAAAAATGGATTTTGAATCATTTGTGAAATTTAGCATCCAAAGCACACCTGGGAACAAGCTTAGGTCTAAGAATGTCTGTAAAAACAAATGTTAATAATATATAAGATTAGTTAGTAAACCTGAAAATACTTGCAGGTAATGAGGCTGGTAAACATAATCTGACAATCCCAGTTCACTCAGGAGAAAGCTGCCAAAACCTTTAGTGGTTTAATAAAAAGCTATTTTCACAATGGTGAAGGCCAGATGAATTGTGAGATATGAGCAGAGTGTACACAACATATCGTCTTTATTTAAGATTTTTATCTCAGTTTGACACAATAAATACAGAAACTACAGAAATATGGTTTACTGAGCTCCCAAGAGCTGCTACAAGTGATACAATTATATCTCTTTCTAAATACCTTCTACTCCAACTCTTTCACTCACTCACTCACACACACACACACACACACACATAAGTTTGTATTTTTGTGAGGACATTCATTTAATTGATTATCAAACACCTTATCGATCTAAAATTCTATTATCTAAATCTAAATTGTCCTTCATCTTTATTATATTTTAAGTGCAATACAGAAATAAATGATCCTTAATCCTAAACTTTAAAGGAATCTCTACAAGCTTATGGATTAAGACAGACACGTGCACACGCATACACACACATCAGCTCTCATGAACTACTCTGGACTAAAGATAAAGTCACGTCAAACATGGCGATGATGTTGGATCATCAACATCATCACTGCTTGATGAGGTCATTGCTGTTAAGATGGTGAAGCAATGTCTATGAGTGTAAACACACACACACATACACACACACACACAGGCTATTTCAGTTACCGCTAAACTATGAAGGAACATGGAGGCCATATTTACTAATCACCATGACTTCACAAGTTGTGTTGAGTTAATGTGCATGTGTGTGTGTGTGAGATGCTGCTGTGGACGTCCTGATGTGTTGACAGGTGACTGTTTGCTCTTCACACCCGGCTGTGACGATTGGTGAAGGGTGCCACTCCTCTTTCAGTTATTGTTGAGGACCCACCATGAAGCTGCAGAAAACGCAGGAGATAATGAAGGTAATTAATAAAAAACCTCAATTAACCCCACAAAAAGCTAAGTAAATATCCAGTTTTACTGTCTTTAAAAGTGATTTAGAACAAAACATCAGCTGTTTTAATTCAAGTCATATAAAATCTCTTGATCAGTCTGCTTTGAATCCTGATAAAAATGTTTTAAACATTAACTGTCTAAACAGCACGTCTGATTGATTATAACCTCACTAAAGAGTGCTTAAAGCCACAGCGGTTTTCAGTGTCATGACAAACTTTCTCAAGTGACAGAATTTGTTTTTCCATCCCATTGTCTTATTATTGTGAGAAATATATAAACCTAATTGCAATGTTACAGGTGACTACTGAGAAAAATTGTAGATGGCTGAAATTCTGCATTTAAAATGATGATGTCAAAATAACAAACCTCAAGGAAAAGCAAACAATGACTGCATTACATTACATTTTAGAGGGAAGAGTTGATAAAGAAAACTGAGGATTTGTTAGTTTTTATTTTCCTGTAACGTCTGTAATTGTTTACTGAGCCTGTTGTGACTGATTTGAAGAAACATTGAATTAAATTGAAATTGAATATCTGTTAATTTGTGGTGTAATTTATAGAGATTTTAAGTTAAAATGTTTTAAAGAAATGGGGAAATTAATTAGTAATTCATCTATAAAAAAGTATTGTGTCATATTCTTGTGTTAAGATGAGAACTTCATTACCCATAATGCCAGTGGGCTGAGAACAGGCATTTTCTGTGGGTTGTTTTGGCACAAATTAGTAATGTACAGAAGCAAGTAAAGTTCTTAAAGAGTAATTATCTTGTAAGCTATGCATGCAGTTGTTCACTAACGTAGACGTTTGACTGCAAGCCAGAATCTCGTCTCATCATTTTTTTTAGGTAGTTTATTTGAGCTGCAGCAATACAGCCTGTTTCTTTTCATGATATACCATGTTGTACATTTCCAACTTACAGAAGCTCTTTTCACATGTTTTGGTGTTTCTACCCAGATGTTTTCTGCATTTTGAAGTCGAATGGTAACAGAACTGGAGTTGGGAGTGTTGAAAAACCCAGGGGAGCAGAACAGAAACCTTCATACTTCATACCTGTAGCTGTTTCTCTGCTGTTCAAACACACACACACACACACACCTACACACACACCCACACACACACACGCACACACACACACACACACCTTGTTCACATGCACACTGAATCTGTATTTGTGCACATTCTGAACATATTGTATGTAAATGAATGTATGTATTTGTTTTCCATACCTGCACATTATGCAGCATATTTACAATACATAATACATATATTATGTGTACTCCTTATTTAAATGTATAGTATTTCTGTGCATGACAAAATACCTGCACTTAACCGGAGAGCTAAATCTAACATTGTAATCTGTCTCACGGTGACAGATCTCATGCTCTTACCTGGAACGAGCATGGTAGTAATGCTCTCAGGGGTTTCCAGGAAGTCCACATTCCCCCTCTGGAAGGTTTTACTGTAGTTTGTCTGTAGGTGGCTGCAAAGCAGAAATGAGTGTGTTCTGTTATTGCTTTTTGTCTGTAAAGGCATCTGTAAAAAGATCTATTTTTGGCTTATTTTCATCAACAATGAATACATATAGACCCCTCTGGAGATAAATGCTGCCCTATAACTACTTAAAATACCTATAATCAGATTAGTGTTATTTTCATTAATTTCATTCATTTATTTATTTTTTCTCACATGGTATGCACAAGTAGTGAACTTTTTTAAATAAGTAAATATATATATATATATATATATATATATAGACAGATAATACAAAGCAAGACAAAACAAATAAAAACAAAAAAACAAAAAATGCACAATATTGTGCCACCATGCTTAGAAAAAAAGGAGCAGGGAGAAGAAAAACTTATAGTACCTGCCCCCCTTTAAACATACTAATCGATGGTTTTTAAAATACAAAAACACAAAGTGTTAAAAAACAAAAACAAAATACATTTAATATAGTTACACAAAAGTAGATATAAAAAATAAAAATGGATAGAATTCACTACCAGACAACTTTTATTTGGATACTCTGGTTAAAACTAGAGTTTACAAAGATATGCAGATACTTTAATAAATAAATGTGCCAATACCCCACTTTGACAATATTCTATATGCATATGCAATATGTTCTGCCCCCTAAAAACCTAAATATAATAAAACCTAACTATAACCTAAGAGTTTTAAGTAAATTTACTTAAAGCACTGAAGGTAAAATCCTTTTTAAATATTCTTTTTTAAAAAAATCCCTTTCCATTGTTTTATTATTTCCACACAATATGGATTTAATTTTGAGCCACATTAAAGTTTAAGTGGCATTTTAACTCTATAAATATTTAGAGTTGTGCTATTTCCTACTCTGTGGACTTGTAGGAAATCAAACACTGGGGTAATTAAGTTCTGTGACCTTTTTAAAAATCACAAGACCCAGGAACACCGACACAGGCAGAAAGGATGAGAAGCAAAAGCAAACAGAAAGTGCTGTCGTCTCTGACTTAACTGGATTTTAACAAACATTACATGTTTTTCTTACCCAGCCATAACAAAAGAAACTGGTTTGTCCCAATAACCCAGCTTCACACTCACAAAGAAGCAACGTCATGTGTGGAGTTCAGTGCAGTGAGGATTACAATGCGCTCTACACTGGCAAACCAAACAGGCCAGGACTGAGCTTTTTAATGAGAAAGCCCCACAAAGCTAAACTGGGACAGAGAAGATAAGCAGTTTGAACAGGGAGTGAAAGAGACTACAGTAGAGACCCCCCTTCCCCTCTCCAAGAGCTTTCTAGCTATTCCAAAGAGACTGCTGACAACACCTACTGGAACTATTTAAAATGGCCACTATGTGACCTCAGGTGAACCCCCATTCCATCAAGTTGCTTCCAGTGCTGGTTTGAAGCCAGACTAATCACTGGTTGTTTGACTTTCAACCGCCTAAACACTGGCTCTTGGTTTACAATGTCCCTGGTTCTAGTCAGGGACCAACTCTTGACAGCATGGTGGTGCAGTGGTTAGTGCTGTGGCCTCACAGCAGGAAGGTCACTAGTTTGAACCTAGACTGGGAAGGTTTGTCCGGTGGCGTTTTTGTGTGGAGTTTTCATGTTGTCCCCATGTATGCGTGGGTTTTCCCCCGTGAAACATGGACCAACATCTTCATACAAGTGAAGAAATGGACTCTGAGGACAAGCAGAATTAGTCTGAGGACAAGACTGTGTTTCTTGGCTTTATGGTCGTCTGTCATACAGTCACACACAGTGGTTTTACTGGGTACTTAGGTGAAAATTCCTATTATTTCCATTAGACCAGAAGAAGTTCTTCCAGATCAGAGTGAAACATTTTCAAAAACACTGAAACCAGTTCACCCAACCTATAGTAGATCTTCATGACTTGGCTGGATTAGAATGTCTGACAGACACCTATTGTAAAAAGCTGAATAAACCAGTTCAGGTTGTTTTCTTACTGTTTATTGAAGAAATATGGAACATCTTCAATTAAAGGTCAACATTTATTCTTTCAGTTTATTGTAAAAAAAAAAGTCTGGTTGAAAAAGGTCAACGATGGCATAAAAAGTAGTTTAATTAAAAGTTAAGGTATCAAAGCTCTTAGATAAAAGCAGAGTATTAATTTTAAATATAAATATGAAGCACAACAAGATGGAAACTCAAAGTTTTTACATGTTCACCAATGACAACTAAAATAATTTAATAACATTTAGACACTGAATAAATATTCCATACTATCAGTGTATTTGCAAAAGAAAACAGTAACAGTGTTGCTTTCTGATTAACTTTTAGAAGCTAATGCTTTAATTTTCACACCAAGTTTGACCAAAAATGCTCAGCTGTTGTTTGAGCCTGCATTCCCTTCATGATTTCAAGCTGATCAAATAAAATCATTGTGAATTTATGAGAACAAGCCATGCTGCATCCATTCTGACCTTTGTTTGACAGGTAGGTACTTACTTCTTCCACACACTGTTGTGCTCCCAGAATTCATAGAGAATGAAACGTGATTCGTTTGCCAGCCGCTGAACAGCAATGCTGCCAAATGCAAAACAGTGGCGAGAGAGCGTAAGTCATGCAGACATCAATCAATGTAGTGCATCATGTTCCCAACACATTCTCTTCTGCATGTCTAAATCGTTCTCCACGCTCTCAATGTGTGCATGTGATGTGGATTTTAAAAAATATGTGACCAGCTTTACAAAAAACATATATAAGGTTTATACATATATAAACATATCATATAAGGTTTGTGATTGGATATTTCCTCATTAAATACTCTGTATTAAATGACAACCATTTAGTATTGCTAATTCATCAAAAAATCCTGCTGGTTTTAACATTTGGACGACAGACGGTTCCAGTTTGGCACATTGGAAATCATAATGTACACTGTAAAGCATACAACATGGCAAGGTGTGCTGAAGCAGAAAATGTTTTGTGGGAAGAAGAAGAAGAAGAAGAAAATATAGCTTTATTGTCATTGAGCCAGCATCCCACTACAATGAAATTTGTTTCAGGTGTTTATTGTTTACGTTTCTACTAAAGGAATCTTCAAGCATAAATTGTTATCTATGTTTTTCAGTGTCTTAAATGGTTTCTCACTGTATGCTGAAGTTGAAACTGGATGTTTTATTACTTTTAAATATTGTTCATTGACCCCCATTTCTGCATTTATCTTGAAAATTATGTACCTGATTCTGGCACCATCTGTGACTCAGAGCCCAAGTGTACTTACTGGGAACTAAATTCAGTGTATGAATCATTTAGCATTCACCTTTTCCTTACAGTAGAAGGATCTCTGGTGTTCAGCAACTTTTCTTATTTCCATTTTTCCCTTTTTAAAAAGTAACATAAACTGCAGACACTAGCAGTCGTGTCATGCAGCAAAAAATATGTAAAATAGTGACATGACAAAGGTTGAGATGCAACATTATCAATTTTTTCTGATATAATTTTGGATTTAGTAATGTTTTTGTTAAATTCAATCTGTTTTAATGTCTAATCTAGGAAATTGTTGTGTCCTTGTGCATTGCTCTAACTTTTTTGGGTTCCACAAATGTTTTGAGTCATATTGATGATTCCTGGTACACCAATGGATTTTTAGCTTAAGGCGTGGCCTTTGCCGTGGTTACGAAGGTTGAGCACACCTGGTACACCTGCTGCTAGGTAAATATAGCGGTAATGTTGCTGAATTAGCAGCACTGATGTACACGGTACCCCTGCTACTAACTTTGCAGCATTAGTGCTATATTTAGCCATTTTTATGACCCCTCTAGTGAGTGTATTTTAAGAAAAAGTGAGTGAGTAAGGTGAAAGCAGGTAAATTTTACACTCTGTTAGCAACAGCAGATGCTGCGTTAACCCTTTCCTCTTCATCCAGAAAACCCCCCAGAAACTGCAGTAAGAGCAAGAGATAAATAAATCTGCTAAATTATTAGATTAAAAATGTCCCTGGCTGGTCCAGCTGACTTACTGTCAAATATTAGTTCCTATTAATGAAGAGTGTGAAGTTAAAATGACTAGAACATGTTGTGGACTCTTAATTAGAGAACAACTGGAGTCATTAAAGTATTTAAAATGACAGTTTATCTTGGCCATGGATGTTTTCTATTACCTTCTTATTGTTTTAACATAAGACATTAATAGAATCTAAGTTTACAATGTCAATACCAATGTCAATTATTTTATTTGGTCATCAAATAAAATCAATTTGAAAAAAAGTTTTTTGGAGGGCAAATCTTATGCAATTAAAATTTAATTTGAGTCATATCAATTTATGAGTTTGATTATTTTTTTAATTGAGTACCATCTCTAGTTTAAATATGGAAACAGAAAATCCTAAATGCAGTTCAGAAAAATGATCTAAACAAGAAGGAACTCACTGTAGACATCCAGTTTGGGCGACAGCACACTCCATGTACTGCCTGAGAGCCAGACGAAACTCCTCCAGCTCCTCCTCCAGCACTGAAAGCTGCCTCTGGACTATTAGGATGTGCTGTCAAGATAAAACATACTTTTCAGAAGGTCAAAATATGCTTCAGATATGAAAGAAATCAATTTGATTCACTGGATTGCTAAAATCCTCTGGCATGATTTCACCTTTGCCATGCATGTTACCAAAAGGCTGGTGGCTCACACTGGAGCTTAGGGTGAACAGGCTTCCAGTGATAATCTTGGCATCAGTTTCTGCAGAAAGATGCCGTCCTGAGGTGCTTGTGCCAAAACTAGAACATTATACTAATAGTTAGAAACATTTTTTCCCTATTCGCCCCTTTTAATACGTGAAGGAAAACAAGTTAAGCAGATTGTTCCTGTTCAAAGGTGTGAAAACAGGAAAACTCTGGTTAGTCATTATAACAGACAGCCTGTAAAACATTTCCTGTGGCTGATGAGGAAATGTTGACAGGCAGAGGGAATGATGAAAACAGGAAGTGAATGGCCTGCCCGCAGGCTATAAGGTACACTGTGTGCATTAATATTTGTGACTCTACTGGAGATGAATGCTAGTCAATGAAATGCCCTTTGTGTGTGTGTGTGTGTGTGCGTGTGTGTGTGTGTGTGTGTGTGTGTGTGTGTGTGTGTGTGTGTGTGTGTGTG
>JBAMHV010000018.1:12535764-12545939 GCA_037177535.1 Pseudomugil gertrudae
CACACGCTAAATTCTAGGCTCCACGCGCAAATTAGTACGCGCAAATTGAGATCTTAGTAAATCTGGCCCTTAGTGTCATCAAGCACAGAAACTAGAGGGAAGATGATCACAAAACGTTCTTTATGTACATCGTTTCACTTTTCAGGAAGACACAAGAATAAGTACTAAAAGTAGAAAATATATAAAACAATAAAATCTCAAACTTTTCGTAAAAAACTTCACCTGCAGCAAACACGAGGTGCGCCCAGTGTGCCTTTTTAATAGAGATATTAAAAAATGTTTCAGTGTTCCACATCAACCAAAGGAGGTTTGCCATGCCACACAGCACGCTGACTCATTCTTTAATCAATGCAGGAATTGATCTGAGACTTCTAAATTACTTCCAAACAACTTTACCATCTGCCCCCTTCTGTGTTCGTATCACAGATCGTTCCATGCTCGCTTCGCTTTAACTGGAAGTCTGAGGAAGAAACGTTTGTGATCCATCAGTGATGATGATGATGGAGCTGGTGAAAATGATAATGTAATGTGTTTGACTATGATGACAAAGCTTCAACAGCTAACAGGAACATGTTTCAGCTTATATAAGTTTTAACTATAACTTATAAACAGAAATAGAAACTAAACTAAATCAGCATGTATTTGAGACTGACTATGAGTGTGTGTGCAGATTAAAAACTATGTGAGGACGCTGACTGATCATCAATGGCTCCAAACCAGTTTTCTCTGATAATCCCTTTAATGCAGTAAAAAGCTATGGACCCCCTGCACACATCCTGTTAAAACCAAGTATTTATTATCCAACGGCTCTCAAAAAATTATGCGTTTTGTTTGACTCTTTGACTCCATATATCTGGCTAATTAGCAATTTAACAAGCAATCAAACATGTATATCTAAAAACATGGCCAGTGAGTGTATCATCTAGTCACATTTGGATGTTTACATTTCTGTGTTGTTCAGTGAGTGTGAGACAAATCTGCACATCAAAAAACAGAAAAGGAAAAAGTACCTGTGATATTTTTTGTTACGCTACTAATAACACTGCTAATTGTAAATCAAGGTCAGCTTTATTTATATTCACATATACAGCTAGGCAAAGCAACACATTTTCCTGCTGTGTTCAGTGAAAAACAATGTTGCTTGAAATGCTTTGTTTGCTGTCCAGCTTTTCATCCTTTACTCCATCATGATGTTACGTATTTGCAAAGTCTCTGCTTAATCACTCAGCTAACACACAATAAACATAAAATGAGCAGCTGTCTTGCATTCATCCATGTTGGAATGAATCCAGACAGAATGAGCAAATAGCAGACTGACTCTGAACATGAGACACACAAACCTTTTCCAGTAGACATTTAAACTACATGCATGGAGCTACAAAGAAGGCTGATATGATCTTTTCACATAAATGCACAGATATTGTGCATCATGGTGTTATCCTAATTGTGAGTACATCCTGCAGTCCTTTATGAAGTGATTAAGCTGCATTTGAAGCAGCATAATTCAATCTCTCTTAAATCCTCAGTAGCTGCTGTGGCTCAGAGCACCTATAGTTCTCCGATTGAACACTGTAATAATGTCAGTAAAAGATTTAAAGGATGAGTCACACAAGTGTATAAACATCAGCTTTTCTTCATATATTCACAACTGCTTCAAAAAAGGCCTCACCCTTCAATTTCACCTGAAGTTTTTGTGTCTCTTTAGTTGCTTCTGTGCATAAGATGTATTTGGGTGTCTAAAGTGCCAAACTGGTAAATGTTTAACTGGTATTTTTTTCCAGACGTTGATGTTGATGACATGAGGAAGCACATGACGGGAGTTTACAAAAGGTAAAAAAGTATATAAATCTAGTTGATAAAACTGTGATCTATTCTTCCTGTGTATGATCATGTTTTGTTCTACTGTGTGTACTTAAGATGAGAGAGGCTTCCTGTAACGTGTTACTGTTATGTTCTGTCAATTTATTAGTGATAGCTAGTTGACTGGGAGATATTTTATTTGAGGGCAACTTCTGTCATTTTTCTCCTGTTTTTATATACATGTAAAAATAAATGTATAATCATAGACATGCTCAAGTTACTCCGGGAGGACAAAGGCCACACTGGAGTGATTATGTCTCTCAGTTGGCCTGGGAACGCCTCAGGATCACCCCGATCAGCTGGCAAATACAGCTGGGAAGAAGGAAGTTTGGGCTTTTCTGCTTAGACTGCGGCCCTCACAATCTGACCACAGGTAAACAGCAGAGAATAGACGGATGGCTAGTTTATTTTTACAGAGTATTTTAAAAGCATTGCAGCAAAGTTAGGATGAAAAAAAAAACAAAATACATTAAATAAAGACAGAAAAGGCTCAAATAAAATTAGATAAATAAAGATAAAAGTAAGTGTGAGGAATGAACTGCTCTTTTGATCAAGTTAAAAGTAACAGCCGGATTTTAAAGTAATTTCTTTGACAGACATGAAGCCAGTGCAAAGCTGAGGACTGGAGTTATATGATCCACGTTCTGGATCTTACTAAGGACAAGCAGCGTTCTGGACTAACTGCTGTCCAGAAAACAAATGTGGCACATAAGTGTCTAAAATATCCAAGGCCATGAATCCTGTGAATTTCAAGTGGCAAATGATCTCAATCAGGTTTTTAGGACAGATTGGAAAGAAGTGTGTCATGGTATTTATGTCTCCATAGTGAGTGATGACGTCTAGCTTTGCATCTCTCTGGCATGGGAGCACTACTTACTGCCTGGCTTTCTGAATTCATCATATAAATTCGGGGTTACTAAATGGGAATAAATGGGATTATTTAGCTATGAACAAGGCACGGTACTTTACTGCTGTTCTTTGCAATGATGTCATTAGAGAGCAATTGTCTTGTATGTCTCATCTTCGCATAATAAATCCTCAGCCTCTCTTTATAAATATAATAGTGATTAACTTTGTTTTCTACCTCCTGCATTAAGCTTCTTGTTTTTCAGCTTTTCCTGTGAAACATAATATTTATAATACCGTAATAAAAACTGATTTAAAAAAACTGTCTGAAGCTGTCACTGACGCAGAGGACCTCCTGGATTCTTATTATTTTTCCTCTTATTATTGTCACTGTTAATTTAGTATAGAATCATATTATTATACAAGCTTCTCTGCATTAACTAACAATTTTTCAAATGACTGATTCATTTAGTTCTGCGTGTTTCCTTAGTTTTACAGTTCATTTTAGGCTTACACATGGGGACTTTGTCTCTCTGTATGTTTTGTAACAGGAAGGTTTGTACATGATTTAGATAAACCTTTGCATTATCAAGATAGCAAACTAACAGGCATGTTCATCACTAAAGCAGCAGCGTTCTGCAATCACTGCTGTGCTGCTGTTATATAACTGAAATTTGCTGCTATTTTTTATAGTTTTTTTTTTTGGTTCATTGGGTCCCTCAATCAAAAAATCCAAGTATTTTAATAATGATATAGCAGCAACATCCCAGGTGTAAAAATCTAAATTCAGCATTAATTGACTTATTAACATTAATAACTAGAATATTTTTATTTGGCTCAGATGCGTGCATTTGCCATTCTGTATTCTGCTTTATGGTCTGGTTAATATTAAAATGTCTGCTTTGCTTTAAGCTCGGTGCTCCTGTTTGACACAGAGTTGTGAAAACGAGAACAGAGGAGTCAAAAAGCAGAAAATCAGCATAAACTAAGCAATCCTCAATCCTCAAAGTATTGTTTAACCCTTTAAATCCCAACCATAGAAACACTGAGGAGAAGTCTTTATATGGCCACTAACATTTCACCATTTATTACCATGTGACAAGACAAAATTATTATGGTGTGGTGTTCTGCTTTACAGTATCCATAAGGGAGCAGGAGACCATATAATGTTTGTATGTATATGTATATGTTGTAATTTAGACGTGTGAAGAGGGCACAATGTCGTTGGTTAACAGTGAGATTCTACAGGTAGTTTCAGTGTGGTTAATATTGTTATTAAGAAGTTGCCACATAGCTGCCAGGATGTTTCACTCATTGGTAAGGTGGTAGCAGGTTGACGTCTAATGCTTTTCATACATGGTTGCTATGTGATACAAAAAGTGGTTACAATAATACGCATTTATAGTAAAACTAATATTATACTGTAATTATTTATATAAGAAATGGCATTACCATTTGTTCTATTTAGAACAATATTGAGCCAACAAATAATCTAACAAAGATAATATGATGTAAACCAACTGTGATGTAATGTCTTACTGGTACTGTGAGCAATAGCCTGTGTTTGTATTTGTTAGGAGTAACTATGATATATTTGACACTTACAAATGCGAATACCATGTCGAATAATAATCTTTTTATTAATATTGAGTCAGCAACAAAAAATATTTCAATGTGTTGGGGAACAGATGCATAAAAGCGACTAGTAGAATTTAAATACATCAGTGAGGATGGTGTCAGGAAGTTGCTCCTTAACTGATTCATCAATGCACAGGAGACATATGATTTTTTCATATGATTATGTTGCATGAGGTCAAATTTTTAAAATATTGTTGCTCAATTAATTTTTGTTTTTCCTACAATATCAACCATAAACATGGCACAATCCTGGGAAAACTCTTGGTGAACAGATATGGTACCCATAGAGCTCCGAGGCCCTAATTAAATTAAATCCAATCAAACTTTAATAATTTTTTCATCAAACAGATAATTTTATCATTCATTAAAATGCAACTCAAAGCGCTTTACATAAAAAATGTGAACCCCTCCCTTTCCATCCTCCCATAGACCATAAACTCACATTTCTCATATTTACACAACATAGCACACACACATAAACACAACATGCATTCACCCATATAAAACAATGTTTAAAAAAAGTTATCTATATCTGCCACTGCAAAGCACAGAGTTTCTGCAGAATGAAGTGGTATAAATGAAATGATAGCTGCCAATAAAAACTTTTGTATTTGGCTATGTCAAAGTGCAGTCCTGTAGAAACCACACATGACCATATGTGACCATAGATCAACAAAATAACAATAAGATCAGAGTCCATTTTTGCATGATTAAATTGGCACCTGCGTTAAATGTATGAATTCTTCACGCCAGGTCGCCCAAAACGTACGCATCTACTTTACTGTCACATGATCAAGAGAACCATCAGAGAACTTCTGCCAAGATTCCCGTTTAGGTTTAAACAATCCAGATCAGAGACTTCACCAGAAAAGATGAAGGATGAGTCATCCGGAAAGTCCATTGTGCATTGTGCATCTTTCAACACTGACAGGGGAGGGAAAACATTTGGCAGCCATTCTATGGTATCCAGCTGCACTCGCCACGCGCTTTATGTTTCAGTCCATTCAGCTACATCAACAGCCCGAGGGAATCTCCTCACAGTTCGCACAGATCTCCACTCAGAATCAAGCTGTAACTGATTATAACTAGACAGCCAGAAGTCAGCGCTGAAAGATATTCCTTTAAAACACTGGAGCCAGTGAAGGTGTATAAAATAGAATAGGATATACTATTAATTGTATGCAGATTGACCTGCACGTAAGCTGCAACTTGACATAAGAAACAAGGCATAGATCTGCTTGACATTCACTGGAGGTGATGGCGTTTTACGCATGGGCGAAGCAGATGAAGCACATCACTAAGCTTATGAGTGCAGAAGTGTGTAAATCTGTTGATCTGAACCATCTTTTAGCTCTCGTGTTATTAGTGGAACATTTTTTAAATGTATAAAGAAATAAAGACAGTCTAACAGGAAGCTACTGCATTTGCATTACCAAAACCAAAGCAACTGTCATCTCACACAAGCCTTATCAGTATGAAAGCCGTGTTTCAATCATTTTAATTGGGCTCTGATTCCTCAACCTTTGAAAGAAAACAGTGTGAAAGCAAACTGCAAAATTAGCCTGAAAATGTCTTTAGCGTAGCACATATGAATGCTGAAGCTAACATTTTACTGCATATCTCAGATAGATTATCTGCGAGTTGAAGGAATAATGTGACTCACTCTGTGTTATGAGTATCAATTGTGTGGAAGAGTTCCTTCAGTTCCTCGGCTGTCAGGACTCCATCAGAAAAGTAGGATTTGAACTCATCAAAGGACAGTTTTCCATCATCTGGGGACAAAAAAACACACACAATGTCTTTTAAAGAAGTTTCAGACATTTTAATAAACATTCTGGTTTCTGTCTCCAGGTGTGTTGGACATAAAAGTGCAAGAAGGTTTAGCGTTGTTCAGAATATAATGACATTAAAAAACAATTAGCCACTTTTTTCTTGTGAAGCTTTTTCTATTATAATTAGAATAAAGCTGCAGGAAAACAAAATATTCATGAAGAAAAAATAAACAGAAAATCAGAGGAGAGAGCTTCACATTAAATATTATCTGGCAGAATGCGGACAGAAAACATCTGACAACTCAAGCAGCTCTGCCTCCAGCAGCATCTTTCTGTTTCCATGGACATAAAGGTGGCTGATCTTAGACTTTCCACTGCTGACCTGTTGGTGATGTTCAATACTACTGTCATGTTGTGTTGCATGCTGTAAGGAAAAGACAAGATAAATGTGACTCACTGGTCATGTGCCTAGAAGTAAGTAAGCTTGAAAATAAGCTTGATATATAAATATTTGCAACACTGAAAACCAGCACATGGGGAAAGACTTTAAATGACTCCCAGTTTAGGATGGATATTTAATAGATAATGGGGTATGCTGTGTGAATAATTATGATCAGCTATTTTTATTGTTTTAAGATCCTCTAATAAAAACAAGTCTAATTTCTCTCAACTTTGGTTCATTCAGGCCATAAGCTGAATGTGTACCACAAACTTGAGAAGCAGGTTTTTAACAAATATATATTCCCTTTTTTGGTTTTTATGATGCACCTGTGACGCGTTGTTATTAAGGGAAATGAATCCTAACATGAATGAATAATGAAGGGATTTCTTTATCCTTCATTAGTTGCTTCAGAAGGACTGAAAGTCTGTGATTTGAAGCCTGCAGGCATCACTTCATCACAAAAAATATACAAGTTTCTGTTGTAGAAACCACTGCATGGATTCAAAATACTTCTAAAGATTGTTGTCAGATCACAACGTTCATAGCTGCATCAACAGAAACAAGTTTAAAGATGAAGAAAAGAAAAACTCACTTCACACACAGCCACCCCTTTTAGGCTTATTTTAATCATTATTTTCATTTAGTTAAATAACGGATTTTGTGTCTTTTCAGTTTTGAGAGAAGCGCTGTCATTGGACATGTTAACAGCCCACAATTCAAAAACCCACATCTGCGATGACATGGCACGAATAACCCACGAGTCGATGGAGACATCATAATATCTGAATGATGTCTCAGATTTTAGGGCAACATTTGCTGCTATCACGATGTTCAAACAAGGACACAACATAAATCTCCTCAGTTTACAGACAGTTAAAAGAAGAGATGCAACACACAACACAAACTGGCTTTTAATTCAAGATCAATATCATTTTAAAATGAAAAACAGGAAGTTATTTCAGAATGTGATGTAAAGTGTTTGTGATGGTATTTATGCATGCATGTGCTGCTGCAACACCAGACTCCTTTCAGAGAGAGATATGATTTTCCATCTATCTTTGTTTAAATTTAAATTTTAATTACTAAATTTAAATTCTTTATATTTTGGAGGTATATGCTCATTTACATAGCTCTAATTATATCATAGAGAAACTCCTTCAGCACAGATCTAATATTATGCAACCTGTATCCATAAACACACATGTTCCTCCAGCTCCTGTTTCCTGAAGTCTGCATTTGTCTGTTTCATGCTGTGCATGCTGAACAGTAAATCAAAAATCTTGAAGAGACTGGACATGTTGCGGTGCACGTAATAGAAATGCAGATTCACCAGAGACAGGCAGGTGAAGAAATAGATCAGAATTCATTTGACTAAATAAAAACTAAATATGTTACAATTGCAAAGAAAAAAATCAGAACGGTAGCGGCAACATTATGCTGAAGCACAAGAAGCAACGTGTATATTGCGGTTAATAATGTAGTGTAATCAATAAAACTAAATCAGGTCCAAATTGTAAGCCAAAGAAACATCATGACATTATCCCACATAAATAAATTAAAACTGTTAAAAACACAAACATCAGGAGACGCAGCAAAAAGTGATGATCATTAAAATTAATCTCAACATTAAAATGACATTTAATTAACTGCATTTGATCCAAAACCCACATGTGATAATAAACCTGCAGTTTACTTATGTTTTCACCAAACAACAGCATTTACAGAAATTAGAAGTCAGACATCATTAAGACACATCAGTTCCAATGCCCTCAATAATTCCTGCTCACAGCTTAATAATCTGATCTCTGCACTTTAATGGCTTGCACCTCGTTATTGAACGTGTAGCTGTGCATTAGTAACTAAACACACCGCAGCAATAGTCCCCATTAAAGGAGGAAGAACACCATCTCTGCCCAATTTGAATAAAATAAATTAAAATATTTAAATATTATGTCTGTGTGCCATTAAAAAGATACTTACTGAGTTATTTCCCTGCTTCTGTTTCAGTTCTGTGCCTTTGTTGTCTGCGTTCCCTTGTCAATAGGGAAATAAGCGGTGTATTTTTGGATGTGTGTCCCTTGTCAGATTAACATCTTACCCCATGAAAGAGCAGGTGAAATGAAGGCATGCTATGCTCTATACTTCAAACTAAGTATCTCTAAGTCAATTGATCTGGACCGAAATGATAAAAGTGTCACAAAATTATGCAAATGTCGGCTGTTTTTCTTCATTAATGCTCTGAAACAGAATCTCAGTGGGCACGGTCAGTTTCCTGTTTCCATGGAAACTAAAAATATATCAGTGGACAGTCATGATCAGAATTTCATTGAGAAAGTACATCTGATGTTGCACATGAGAAATATGGGTTGAAGTAACACTCGAGACAGAAAAGCGTTTGTTTGAGTCTAGAAGAAGCTGGATGTTAACGTACCGTTTTTATCCGCCCGCCGCAAAATCTGCAACAAGATTGAGGAAAAGAGCCATGTCATAAAAGGTGACACATCAAAGTTAAGATAAGTGTGTGAGTGTGTGCGTGCAAATACAGGGATCATTGATCACATTTGCAAAAGTGTGTTGTTGAATTATTGATCGTGCTGCCCCAGAGTTCGGAGGAGATGAAAGAGACAGTGGCACTGACCACAACAGCTTTAACCTGCTCAAACCACCAGCCTGCATCAGCATTACCTACTTTTTCTTCATGTCATGTTTTCACTTGGAGAGAATTTGGATTTTAGCACCACAGAGAGAACTGAAAAGAGGGTTTTTAGCTAGAATCATTGAAAATAAAAATACTACTGTCACACTTACATCCACCAGTTAGCTTCTATCTGTCTCCTCTGTGCTGTAGGTTATATCTCACATTTACAACCAGCTCTTTTTTCCACACTGCTTTGTACTACACATAAATAAACTATTTTAATAAATACTGCAAAACTGCAAAAACAAAGAATTGTAATTTTTTTCTATTAATCTAATTGTAAATAAAAAAAATGTTTAAATTGATGTTTAAATTGGTAAAAACAGACTTTTTATGTCAATTCCTATTCCCCCTGGTCCATGAAAGTGTGATCAGTATCCCCTGTGTTATAGATGAGTCAATTATTTAGATTCTAGCCGTTATTTGCTGAAATATTATCAATATTCATCAGCAAAGAAATTAATCATGAGTACCTGCTCCACTTTTGTTTTATTGAGCAGGCGGCACAGTGTTGTAGTGGCTAGCACCGCCTCACAGTGAAAAGGTCGCTGGTTCGAGCCTGTGCAGGGTTTGCATGTTAGCGTGGGTTCTTTGCTGTCACTCCGGCTTCCTCCCACCGCCCAAAATCACGCCGGTCAGATCGTTTGATTAATTGAAATTGTCCTTAGCAGTGAATGTGTGTGTCACTGGTTGTTTATCTCTCTGTGTTGGACTGTGATGGACTGGTGACCTGTCCAGGGTGTACCCCTGATGCTGGGATTAGCTCCAGCTACCCACGACCACTTCATTGGAATTAGCAGCAGGGGCAATGGATGTTTAATAAGGATCATCTTTTCCACAGAGAACATTAAAGGAGAACTTCGCTTTTTTTTAACCTGGGGTCTGTTGTCATCTTTCCTTCCATACATGTGAGTGATGT
>JBAMHV010000018.1:12549562-12577512 GCA_037177535.1 Pseudomugil gertrudae
AATATTAAATTCCTCGGTAACTTGTGACACTCCTTGAAACGTAAGCTCTGCGTAAAGCTTGTGTGCATCCAATCATTACAGAATCGAAGGTTGTTAGTAAATGTTTATTAGTTTTGACCATGCAAGATTATTATTCCTTTAGTTTTTTCTAAACTGGAAGATAACTATCTCAACTCATGCTGATCTTAGTGTGCTCGACAGACGTCAACCGTATAAAAACAAAAGAAGAAGAAATTTGAGCATCTCATTGGTCGAGAGACCGAACGCAAGTCATCATTGTTTACCATAAGGCTTGAATATGGAAACCCATTAATATAATTTAGACTTTTTTTAATAACAAAATGTAATGAACAATTAACATATCACGGTGGAATTAACGTGCAAAGTTCCAGAAATGAACGCCGCACTAACTCTAGCCTTTATAAGCTCACCACAGCTCGCCCAAGGAGCATGCTTGATTTAGCAACTATCCACATTAAGTTTTGTTGTGTGGTTCCTGAGCTTGGCAAAGTACCGATGTCGCGTGGGGGCGTCGGTGTCATGTCATCCCATCGGGGTTTCATTGAACAAATTATATAATAAACCGTGTCATTGGCCTGAATTAGTTAGTTGGATTGTTCATGCATATAACTGGCCACTAATCAGTAAAACACCGATGTAAAACACTCTTGTGGCCACAGCCTGTAACTACAACTATAACAATATGTAAAGTTATTCTATTATTATTCTCCACTCGTTTTAACCCCTTACTTTCTCGGTAACCTGTGCCACTCCTTGAAACGGTTTCTGATTCTAAAACGGTTTTCTGCATAAAGCATGTGAACATTTTCATTATTCGCCCTTGTTTTAGCTATATGAAATTATTTTTCCTTTGGGTTTTCCTAAACTGGAAGATAACTATCTCAACTCACGCTGATCTTTGTGTGCTCGGCAGACGTCAACTTCATAAAAACAAAAGAAGAAGAAATCAGAGCACGTCATTGGTTGAGAGAACTCGATCGTTTTAATACAATTTCCAAACCACGAGGGTTTATCATTGCCCTCTTGTGGACACAACCCGTAACTACAGCAACAACAATATGTAAAGTTATTTTTTCCTCCACTCGTTTTAATCCCTTACTTTCTCGGTAACTTATGCAACTGCTTGAAACGGTTTCGGTTTCTAAAACGGTTTTCTGCGTAAAGCTTGTGAACATTTTTATTATTCGCCCTTGTTTTAGCCATATGAAATGATTTTTCCTTTGGGTTTTTCTAAACTGGAAGATAACTATCTCAACTCACGCTGATCTTTGTGTGCTCGGCAGACGTCAACTTCATAAAAACAAAAGAAGAAGAAATTAGAGCATGTCATTGGTTGACAGAACTCTTTTTTTTTTTTTTTTTTTAAAAACAACTTATTTCTTGTAATGACAGATTACAGAGAAAAACATATATTAAACATTCAATGTCTTTGTTAGAGTCAAGAAACATGCAGTTCATTAATAACTTGAAGGGTCCTTATTGCTTTTAGTTTTTTTACATTTTAGTTGAGAGAACTCAATCGTTTTAATACAATTTCCAAACCACGAGGGCTTATCATTGCCCTCTTGTGGACACAGCCGGTAACTACAACTACAACATTATGTAACCTTATTGTATTAAAAATAGGCAGTACTTCTGTTGATAGCCTTCTATTTAAAGCTATTACTTTGTGTCTTTTGTTGCTTCCTAACTTACATTTGAATAGTTTACAAAAATGACCTGTCATTTTAAATCAAGAAGTAATTAAAGCTAGATACAATACAGTGGCATATGCTCAAAAAAACTATGTTGTCTGTTTTTAATGTAATTAACTTTACATATTGTAGCTGTAGTTACGGGCTGTGTCCACAAAATGGAAACAGAAACCGTATACCAAACCACGAGGGTTTTTCGTTTCACACAAACTGCAGAGTTTAAACCCTTCTCAGTGTGTGAGAAATATGTGTGTGTTCTTCTTGGCTGAGCTGAATTTTATTCCTCACATCTAAAATGTCACAAAAACAGGATGGATCCCAATAATATAATTTCCTCACACCAACATCAATGTCGAGCCAGATTTTAATATTTATTTATTTATTCTCTCATTTTAGTCACTATTTAAATAGTTTTAGTTATGTTACAGCACTTGTGTTGTGTTGATTTGATTATTCGTGCATATTTTTGCCATGTGCAGGTAGGTCGGAGCAGAGTGGAGGAAAAAGTAAAAGCGCCCGAGTCACAGAAAATTGTTTCCATTCTGATTGTATTTGTTACTCAATTTTAGATGAACAAGACGGGAAATAAGCTGTTTATATATAGCTGTATACTTTTAAAAACATACATTGTTGTTTTGTTTTTTTTTTATTCCTGCGTCCATTATTTTTTCGTTTTTTTATACAGTTTATGACTCCCAGATTTCAATGGAATCTGGGTTAAACTAAGACAAAATCGCACAAATCCACACAGTAATCAATTATTGCGTACAGCTCCAAACAATCACGTCATCAGACGAACAGGTATACGCAAAAACATAACCTCCTTGGTGGAAGTAATATTTTTAATGCGTTTTAAATGTTTAGCTTGGTGGCGACAGGAGAATTCACCTTAAATAAAAAAAAAACGCGATTTGTCAAGCAACTCCACGAAGTCTCGCGATAACAAGGGGAGCTTTCTGATTGGTTTAGAACAGTAAACGATGGTTCATGTGGGCTGAGGTTACTTGGCATTCTGGGACACAAACAGTGGTCGGTATGAATAGCTTTAACAGCGACATCAGCAGCACCGTCCGCCGCGGAAGGAGGTCGATGAGACAAAACAACACACTGCAAGCAACAGGGACACGCTGGTGTCTGTAGCCCGTTTTTGGCGTCTTGGTTTACCGCTGTGGAGCCCGTGAAAAGTGTAGCTTGGAGCCAGTAACCGCGTTTTAGTCTCTGAAATGCAACGCTGGACTTTATCCACACAGCAGAGCTAGTTAGCTAACGGCGGGAGTAAGTAGCCTCGCAGTGATTTGTGCGTTAGCTGGATGCGAATGAAGGGGGAGTGTTAAAGTTCACGCACAGGCTATTTCTTGCCATATCGACCCTGTTCTAGAAGCTTGTCTTTACCCGGTCCTGGGAGTTTTCTTCATCTTTTGACTCAACCTTGTCCCGAGTTGAGTGATGACAACTCTGAACATGGCGAGTGTTGGAGACAACGACTGCAAAACCTGCGCCTTCAAGGCACTGGACTGTCATATTACCCAGCCAGTGTACCCAAGATAAACACTGCTTAGACCAATAAATTCATGCAATGGCAGGAGAGAGGGACTTCTATCTTGTTTTCACACTTCACCGTCTCCATCAAAGCAACACACCAATGGATTACCACTGCTGAAGCCATCATCATCATCATTAAAGTTGATAAATCCTGTCTCCTATAAAGCTCAATACATAAGCAGCATCAAGCATGGACGTGAGCTGGATATAAAGTCTGTCTGGAAACTTAGCATCACAGCTGTCTCCAGGTCGGTCAGGTCATCTGAGCCCTGCTGCTGGTCCCCAGAGCTTATTGGAGGGCCGTCATGTCAATGTCAGGGGCCACGACTGTGCAGCTGTTCACCAAGCTTGTGAAGCATGCAGTGGGCAAGATGCAGATACAGCTGAACCGCTGGCTGCAGAGGACTGCTACAGACGACTGTGACAAAATTGACATCCTAATTTGCAGTGCCTTTGATGAGAGAGGGGTCGCCATAGGGAAGTCAGATGGGGACCCTGAGGTTATCGTTGACACGGGTGGAGCAGTTAGTGGAGAATTCAGACACCCGTGCTGCATCACCACCTTCTGCTTCAAGAGTGCCCTGCTGGCATGCATCCTGACTGCTGTGTGCTTTTCCTCGGTTGCCCTTGTGCGGCAATACCTCAAGGACCTCCTGCTCTGGGTGGAGAGCTTGGACAGCTTGGTCGGAGCCATGCTGTTTATAGTTGGTTTGATAATTGTGTCCTTTCCATGTGGATGGGGATATATTGTTCTTAATGTGGCAGCTGGCTACCTCTATGGCTTTGTGCTGGGAATGGGACTAGTTATGGTGGGGGTTTTAATAGGGACCTTTGTGGCACACCTGGTATGCAAACGACTATTGACTGACTGGGTACTGAACAAAGTTGGGAACAGTGAACAGCTCAGTGCTGTAATACGAGTGGTGGAAGGAGGAAGTGGACTCAAAATTGTGGCCTTAGCCAGACTCACCCCCATACCATTTGGGCTTCAAAATGCAGTTTTCTCGGTAAGTATGAAACCTTCCTGACCAGAGTCTTATTTTTTGCAACAGAAGACATCCTACTGTCATTTATAGAAAGGGTGACACTCTGGACAAGCTAAAAGATACCTTTAACACAATGTAGACTATTCAACAAGCCATTTGCTGTCCTGACAATTAGACCAGTGACTTTTTTATTTTAGAGAGAAGTGAAATGAAATTCTGATTGCTAGGCCAGCTGGCACTCGGGGGAAATTATTACTAGACAGAGGCCATTCAGGAACAGCCTTTACAATTTTGACAGTGAGGATCTGAGGACATTGAAGATAATAGTTGTCATGTAACTTCATTGCCAAAGGCAGGGCGGCATGTTAGTGGAAATGAAAATAGAAGGCCGTCCTCAGAGATGAAAAACTCGTTCCTCTTGTAGAGGAAGTGGATGCGCTGGTGAAATGAATCTGTGATATTAGAATTAAATTTTTTTATCATAATTTTGGTTTTAATATGGAAGAAAAGGTACTCAAGGCTAAGGAGATAGTTTTACTAGCAATTAAGAGAAGCTATGTCAAGAAATTGCTTTCCTGTGCATTCCTACACTTAACCTGAGGCTTTGACCTTCATACATGTTATGAATAATTTATTCTAGCTGATTTTCCTTCATTGATACACCCAAATGTTAAAGTTTTGAAAAATCCGTAACTGTGGAATATTAACTGGTAGGTTAAAGTATATGCCAGTTTTTACCAAACCAATTAGGAATATAGGAATAAACCTTTTCTAGCCACTTAGGCTTAGACTTTTGAAATGACTGAAGGAAAACTTCCATAAACAGCTCTTATGTGTATGAAGTCCTGAGTAAAGAAACAGACAGATCAGTTTTTTGCAGTAAAACGAGGAATTTAGTCAACTTAAAAACTATATAATAAACTGATTAAAAAAGCATACCAAAAAATCCGTCTGTTCATGTTTATTCCTATTTTAGATCAATATTTTGTGTTTTTATACTAAATCGTTTAAGCTGTTTTCATACTGCCCTGTGTCTGTGGAAAGAAAAAAACGTATAAACATTCAGAAGTAGATGCAAAGTGCGGAGCTTGAAAGGCATTTATAGCTTGAAGCATGAAGGAGTTGAAGCACTGGCCTTCGGCAGGGAGAGGAAAGAAGATGATGACGTAAATGTATCATAAGCACTGTAATTGTGCAAAGCAAAACCAGTAGAGCAAGTGAGGTGAATGAATTCCTTGGACGTTTCACATCTCTGTTGAGTTTTGATGTGAATGTTATTGAAACCAGCAGATGTATTAGAGCTTAAAGAAATGTGTTGGAAAAAGAGAAGGTTATATTTATTATTTGTCTCATTTTTAGTTGCAGACATTGGTTTTCGGGCTAGTTTATTATTCTAGATCAAATATTCCTTTAATTGTTGTCTATATTTACAATAAATGAAGAGAAACCTAGATGCGTTAACAGTGTAGACTCGGATATTCCATGAATTTTTATGTAAGATTTCCTTTCTAAATGACCCTTCTGCCTCTTGGATATGTGAGATGAGATCATCCGAGTAATCGGCTGTTTAACAAGCACAAGACTCACTGCCGGCTGCACATGTTTATGCTGCACATTTGCTCTTGCTGATATCTCAAATAGAAATAATAGAATTAGACTTTTAAAGAGCAGTTTGGAGAAGCTGAGATGCTCCTTCAGCTTGCTTGCTGATCGTTTTTAAGGACAACATTGAATTCTGTTTTCCAGTTGTGACACAATCATGGCACGTTTTACGCTGAACTTGTTTTTCAGGCTCTTCTGATCAGACCTTTCTGATCTGACTATCGTAGAAGTCACACTGAATCTAGTGTGTTTTAGAAATGCTCAGTTTGGACACTGCGCCTGTGTTATTTCCACAGCATGGTCAGCAGTCTACCTGATAATGCATTTCTTTGATGAGCAGGACATACTACAGATCAAGCAGATGGTTTTCTTTTGCCTGACTGACTTAAGTGGCATCTGTTTTCCATTGGTTCATGCCTGAGTCCGGGTAGTTGCGACATGCTGTGTTTTTTTTGTCCAAAGGTTGAAACGTCCCTCTCGTGTCAGGTTCACCGGCGACGCTTCCATCATGTAGACGTGATGGTGCCACTGTTTGAACCGTGTAGCTTAAATGATGTCACAGTGACTTTTATGAGTTTGTTTGGGTAAAGTTTCAAGGTAATCTAATTTACACAGTGGTGAAATACCGATTTTGAGCTGTACTGGGCAACATCCTACAAAAACGTGTTATATTTAGTTTTATGCCACTTCACATTTCTGCTGGTCGGCCTCATCTTAAGGCCCGTTTGACTAATTTCTCCCGACTTCTTGGGTTTCTTTGGGATGTTTAGGGTTTTGCAGATTACCAGACGTGTCATAGTTGACTGATGCTGCTTTTAAAACTTGTTAAAATAGTTAAATTTTTATTTATTTTATTATTGTCTGTTTTTTAATTGATTATTTTTGTATGATTTCCTTGGGTGTTACAGAAAGGTGCCTTAAAATAAGATGTATTATTATTATAATTATTATTATGATTATTAATAATAAATTGAGATGTCATTATAAGGGTTAAGAGATTTCAGGCTTTAAGATAGCTGACACCAATTTTATTTGTAATTATGTTTTTCCATTTAACACCAGGGAATTAAAAAATATTACTTCTGGAAAAAAAATGTATTCATTATATCCATTTACAATATAATTCATGAATGAATTAATGTTGTTTTTCAGAGAAAGAGACCGTTTCTTTCCCTCATTTTTAGCCTATTAAACCTCTATCAATTCAATGAGTTTTCAGAGCTCAAACAAAAAAAAAATTCCCTATTTTTCCACAATTAAATAAAAGGCAAAAAAACCTTATCAGTTTCAGGACAAAGTTACCAAGCACAACTCGGCAGTTACATTTGTGCCAATGGTTATCTGATTGCTACTCCACTCAGTAAACCAATACTTCTCTTAGGCTGACGTTTAACTGTGGAACCCTTTAACTTTACTTAAATATGAATTAATACTTTTTAGTGTTCCTAAGGACCGTGTTGAAGAATAATAACCTAAATAATAAGGCAACATGGGGGAGCAGTGGTTAGTGCTGTGGCCTCAGAGCAAGAAGGTCACTGGTTCGAACCCAGGCTGGGGAGGGTTGTCCAGTGTCCTTTCTGTGTGGAGTTTGCATGTTCTGGGTTCTCCGGCTTCCTCCCACCCACAAGACATGCATGTTAGGTTAATAACTATGGTTAAAAAATGACTGCTTATCATATGTAAGTTGCTTTGGATGAAAGTGTCTGCCACATGAGTGTATAGTATAGTATAGTATAGTATAGTATAGTATAGTATAGTATAGTATAGTATAGTATAGAATAGTATAGTATAGTATAGTATAGTATAGTATAGTATAGTATAGTATAGTATAGTAAATAAGCATTTAGAGAAATTAGAAAATCTTCTGAAAACTTCATCCGGTGATTTATGAAGTTGATGCGTTCAGATTGTAAAACTTTTTAAAAATTTATAGTGTCTAGAATTTTCATAAAGATAGATAAATCAGTATTCAAGCTGGAATAAACTAAAGATCAGGCCATCGCCGCACACAAAGCTTTGTGTGAATCTCTTTGTTAGAGATGTAAATGTCAGTGTGGAGTCCTCACCCAGGCATTCATCCAGCCCTGATAGAAGAAGGTTAAAAGATAACAACCCCCCCCTCTTTTCACCTCAGTCTGGAGGGCTTTTACACCCATATCAAGTTCTGACTCTATCTTTTGTAATTCACCTCACTGGAGGCTCATTACTAAGCTGAGCCGATACTGTATCTTTACGATCAGACCCTGAAGAAAACAAGCGTAACTAACTGAGTGGCTACTTCTCAGCTCGCTCTGATGGTGGAGTTACCTGTATATCTTGTCTGCTCTGCCCTTGGTAAGCACTTTTTGTGTGTGAGGCTACATTTCATTGAACCCCCTGCTTGTTTCTGCTGAAGTAGATGGCACTACATTATAACAGGTAACCTAAAACGACCCAGAGACTGCAGTAGTTAGCAAAATAATGGGACAGCTCAGGGAAAATGTTGGTGAGGACGAAGTGGACGTATTCAGCTGGACACATTTTTTATTCATCGTGCAAGTCACTAGCCTGGTTCTGTCTTTGTTGTCATAACAAGCAGATAAAGTAACTGGGATGTTCACCGTGTGATTTATAGGATCCTAACTACAAAAAAGCATGCAGCTTTAAATTGCACACTTTGATTCATCCTTCATTATGAGGAATGCATGTGTCTAGACCAAAAAGAAGAATTGCTGTGGCTGAAATTTGCAGCGCAGTCTAGATCCAGCACTTACTGTTTTTTGTTTATGAGCACAAACTCATACTTGCATCGTTGCTCCCTGGAATAAATCAGGTCAAGCACACGCTGGGGTATTTTTTTCTACTTGAATTTGCAGATTATCTTGATACATAGGCTTGCAGAAGCAAGTAGGGTGTTCAGTGGGGATTCTCTGCGTGGTTATAAAAATACCAAACTTGCCCTTCCCCAAGACAGCTGCATAGAAACCTGGGTGGGTCAGGGAGGACGAGACTGCATTCCTTCTGCTTTTGTTCTTTTAAATCAGCCTAAAGCATTTTATGTTTACACACCAGGCCTCATATTTCAAAGAAAGTATATACATTATTGTTTAGAAGCAGGATTGACAACCTAGTCTAGATGTTTTTGTAACATCTTTACCTTTGATGTGTAAGCATATTATCAGGGTGCAGTGTCATAACAGGAGATGGTTCAGCTTTTATTGCAGCAATAAGGCGCTCGGGTGGATCCAGCACATGCGTTTTTAAGCCCTGATAACGTTTTGGCACAGGCTGCATAATGCTACACCCCCTGACACACTATCAGCCACAGTCTAGTCACAGTTCACAGAGTGCCAAGGTCGCATCCACACACACAACTGTCACACTGCGGCTTATGTCATCAGTTAATCAAGGGATCAAGGGTGACAGCGACACAGCCACTCAGTTGTATTAAGGTGGACTAGAAAACATAAAAACGACACACAGCAATACGTGCTTTCGTTTCCTAAATCAAGTTAAGTCATACATTTACTAGCATGACCAGGCTTCAGTTTTTATTGTTGTTCCACATATTATAGAAAACTGCAGCATCATTCTTTGAAGTAAAAAAACACCAGTGAAGTTGATCTATGAACTAAATAATGCAGCTGATGATGACCTTTTTCCAGACAGTCAATGCTTAAGACAGGGGTGTCAAGAACCTCGAGATATCGAGGACTGAACTTGGGCAACCCTGTCTTAAGACAAGGTTTAAACAGTGAAATGACTTTGAGTAGAACTCATAACAGTGTGTTAGTGTTGGATAACTTTGTTTGGGATCATAAAGGGATTGACCAGAGAGGTAATTTCATGATTTAACAGGTTTTTGCAGCAATTATCATGGCTATCATACAAGGACCGCACTCAGGTGCACACAGTGGTTTATGTTTGTTTCCAGTCAGGGAACTTGAACAAGGGTCTTCCAGCATAAAAAATACTTCTCTAACCACTAGGCTACCATTCCCTATAAACTATGTTCCTCTACCTGTCTCTTAAGCCCATATGGTCACATGCACGGACATGCCAAACGAACAAACCTTACAAACTTTGTGTGCACCTCTTTTCAGAACAATATGCTGCACATTTAGTATAATATAAACCCAAAGGAAACCCCTGAGGCTACAAACCTGGTTTTTGAAAACATTTTCATTGTGCAGGAGGTCATCTGCAATAAGCACGTAGTGCTGAACAGGAAAATAACTTGCAATGCTCAGAAGTGCAGCATTTCAAAACTTCCTTTGATGCTGAATCAAATCAAAGCTGGCCTTTGAATCGGTTTTCTTAGTACAACACTGCATTGTGGGTAAAAAGATTTCTCCTTAAACATGTTCATATACTACTAGTAAATCAGGACTTAAATCATCACACACAGTGTGCTTAGATGGTTACTTTGTACCTGTTTCTTGTTTGCATCTCTTTAAAGATCACAGATGTGTCCTTGCCAAACTACCTGGTGGCCTCCTCTGTGGGTCTGTTGCCCACCCAGCTTCTCAACTCCTACCTGGGCACCACGCTTCGGACTATGGAGGACGTCATTGCTGAGCAGAGTATCAGTGGCTACTTTGTCTTCAGCCTGCAGGTAAGGGAGTGGGGGACTGGGGATTTAGGTGTTAATGTATTACATTAGAAGAAAATGATATGCAGAGTGAGGCTTTGTTTATACGTGTCCTGTTTGCATTCACGGGAAGGAGATAGCGGATTTTACATAGAAATACAGGATGAGCATTTAGCTCCAGTGTCCTGGTGCTCTTTTTTCTCAGTTGTAATGATAGCAGCTACAACATTGCCAGACATTCAGAGACAATGGGTAATGCACCTGTCCCTCTCTTCTAATACAAATATTTACATGGCAGTAAAGCATGAAGCTGAATAGCCTGCAGTAAAGTTGTGCAGCATGTTTTTCCATTACTGGAATTGCTTCCTGTTAATAGAAAAACATGTCCAGTACACTGAGATAACTTGTTGAGCATTGATGGATAAATACATACAAAACAAATACATAAATATTTTTAAAAAAAAGTTATTACACTTTTGTTATTATATCATGTTCAGGTTTCATACATTTTCATTCAGTAATCTTGCATAAGAAGTGCCATAATCACAAACCTTTTATGTGTTTAGGTTGTGAAGGAGATGTAAGGGTGATAACTAAATAGTTCAGTTTAAGATTTTGAGCAACTTAAATCTGCTGCTCAGCTTTCTATGAGTAATTAGTTTTAACTTCAGCACATTGAATTTCTTTCTGTACCATATTTAGAGTTAAAGGCCTCTGAATTAATGGCTTTTTGTGCCACTCTACTGGCACTGACATGTCATTAAACCCAAAGATGAAGAAAAAAATGATCAAAAGAAGCATTTTGGGATCATCAGGAAACTTTTAAACTTGCACGTGTTATATATCATGTTATATATATACTAATTCAGAAGATTTATATACATCTAGAAAACCAAAAATGTCCCTCAGCATCTGCAGGAAGCTCGAGTAGCTGCTGTTGGTGTCAGATTGTACACATCAGCAATCAGAAAGACACTGCAAACATTTTACAGGCTTTTCTGCTGGATGAGTATTCAAATGATTCTATTAAGAAATGTCTTATAAGATAAAATGAAGAGTTATCAGAAAGCCGTGACAAAGATCTGATTTGTATCCAAAGGAATTGTGGGAGAGAACCAGGACATCATCATTAAAAAGTCTTTGCATATCTGGCAGCAAACGAATTGACTCCACTCATATCAGACAGTAGTGAACAATATGAAACGTGTAAAAATATATTCATTTCATACAAGAATTAACACTCAGATTATGGATGTTTTTTCATGAAACACCTGAGAAGTTCAGAAAAATGAGAAGTGAAGGCATTGTACTGAATTGAACAAAGCTCTGTTTAGATATAACTCTGTCCATAAAGTGCTGCTCCTACCAGAAACTACAGCTGCAAGTAAACTTTTCTTCTCCATAGATCATCATCAGCATCGGCCTGATGTTCTACGTCGTGCATCGAGCTCAGGTTGAGCTGAACGCAGCCATCGCCGCCTGCCAGATGGAGCTGAAGTCCTCGCACATGAACGGCTCCTCCACCAATCACAGCAGCTTCAGCTACTGCAGCAAGAGAGCGACGTCTGGAAGCGGGAATTGCATCAATGTGGTGTGACCTCCACTGACTGCTGAAAACAGCTTGGTCACTGACTTGTAAGACTCTGTAGCTTAGGGGAACCTCAAGACAGCAGCGAGAGCATGCTGGTGGCATATTTGTCTTATTATTTTCATCATGGCATCTTATTTTTGACCAACCATGTGAGGAAAACCCTGAAAGCGTCTTAAACGTGTAGGACAATGTGTGCTGTGAAAATGGTTTTGCAGTACATTGAAGTTTTGTACTCTAATTTTTCTGTTTTGGTATTTTTGAACATCAGCTGTTACAGGAGATGTCAATGAACTTATAATAGAAATAACAGAGGGGTGTGTACAACATTGTCAGGCATCAACTGCCTGCTGATACTATGAATGTGCAATTTGGAGCTTTCTAGATAACCAAGGAATTGATTTTCCATTTCCGTGTCAAAGGAATGCCAACCTATGCACCTTTATTTCTGTTTTTATATCCGGTGATTATGTTTGTCTACTTCCAGTGCTCATTTACAATATTTAAAAACTAAGGGCATTATTAGTACTTTTGAATGATTTGCTGATTTAGTCCAGTTAATTTTTTAAGTGTCTTATTTTTGGACTATATAAAAAAGGAAGATGCGTTCTGAGTGAGCATTACCAGCCTCTCCGATCATGTGATTTTCTACTTGCTTGTGGCCACATTGGCTGAATTGGCTACGTGTCTTGGACATAATTTTGTACATATAAAAGCAGCTGGAAGAAGAGTAGGTTTAGTATCAGGAAACTCAGGAATGTTTCTGCCAGGAAGTGCAGCAGGAAAGTGAGATGTCCTGGTATCTTCTTTCACATTGACTTCTTTTACATTTTCTAATAAGGCTGTGAGATTATATGCATAATGATTATTACATAGTTTTTATTTGGCAATTCGGTGCAATGCACCTTGAAACCGTAATGAAAGGAGTCATGAATGTCATATTCAGGCTTCAACCAAACTAATAGGAAATGCTATGTTGCATACAAAATGACACAAACCTAAGTCACTGGTTTCTTTAGGTTGTACTTGTAGATGAGTAAACATGCTTGAGAAAGAGATTTGTATTTTTTATGTGTCATCAATTAAAACTTTAATGTTTTAGGTAATTACTTTGATGCTGGTGATGGCAGAAATGACCAGAGAATAGTTTAGTTTCAGTTTAATATAACAACAACAACAACGTTGTCACGCTGTAGATTCTTTTGCACAGTCCAACAGACTTGTATGATTTCCATAGGAAGGAGTAGATTCAGGAATGAGGGCTTTGTTGGTGAAAAGTTGAAACGGATGTGTCTGAGAAGCTGACAATCAAACCTAACGTGGACGCCACATAATGAATGTGAAACAGCGCTTTTTAAGTTGTGTTGCTGCTCCTCAGACAAAGTCTGATTGAGTAATATAATAAGGGCTCCTATATTAAATATCCATCTCTATATCCCCTGTGAACCTCTTTTTTTTGTAACGCTGGAAGAGCGTTTTTACTCTTCAGTTTAGTTTAAGTACAAATATTTCCTTTTGAAGGTCAAAAATCAGCGTTTGTCCAGACACATTCCACGCTGCCGGCGCTCGGACAAGCTGTTAGCTGTTTTTCATGCTAATTTAATTTTAAGGGCCCCTTCCTGTTCGAAATGAGCAATAATGTTTGACAGTGACAAGCAAAAAACAAACAAAAATATTTTTAAATGTGAGATCTTTAGCCAAGTGTTGCTCAGCCCCCTTGTTGAAGATCTGTTTAAAATAAAAGGCCATCTGTGTTTCATGTAAAATGTCATTCCGAGGTTTGTTGTCTGGCATCCAACCTGCCTTTACCTCCTGCTGCCTCTGATGGAGATTCCTGCGACGTGGAAGAAACTTGATGAAAGCAGCCTGCTTTGTTTTGTAACACTTTGTCTGCAGAGTATCTGGATGTAAAAGCAAATTAGAGATCCCATTTCTCCCAACAACATTCCCAGTTTATAAGTCTAATTAAACCCGTATCCGTGGATGAGGACTTTTATGGCTGCTTTTCCCACACGTCATAACCTTTTGAAGGTTTGGAAATGAGTTTTTCCATATTTTTTTCCTTATTAGAGCCTGTTTTTAATGGCATCTACAGAGTCTCTTCACTCACAAAGATGCTGATTAAGAATCTGTTTTGCTTGGATGGGAAAGAGAAATGGACGTTACACCACGTTTAATACAACATTAAAACTCGCCATACCTGATTGGTCACATTAAACACCTTATATTTCAGCTTTTCAACTGGAATTGAAAGATTGTGGGAAAGTGCGATTTATCCTGAAGGCTTTGATTCTTCATAGGTGGGCTCTACACAACTTTAGATATAGTTATGCAACAACTGATTCCTGGGGAAGTATGTTTCATAGAAACCCACCGAGGACCTGGTGTGCAAGCGCACACCTGAGAGAAGGGCAGTGTGATTAATGAGTCACCTTAAGGGCTCATGTTTGGTGCTGTGAAACGCGATACTTCCCTGTCTGTATCAAGTGCATTACACATATACTGTATTTTGTAATACAGAGAATTTTACAGTGTATAAATATTATCACTGTACGATGCTTGTTCAGTGTTATTTATGAAGGAGAAATAAAACTTGTCAGAATTTGTTACAACTTGTCCAGATTTTTATATTCCACTTTTAATGATGTACAGAAATCTACCTTACCAGTTTAGCAAAAATTAGATTTATTTTGTTCTCTGGACTCTTATTATAGCTTTGATTGTTTTCTTGTCCAGTCTGTGTGATTGTGTGTGTGTTTAAGCTCACGTTACAGTTTTAAGCAAGCTTATTTAAACCAGTCTCTGACCCACTGAGAGATGGTGAAAATGTTCTTGCTCAGAAGATTCTTCTTATCCTGCAAACCTCTAAGTAACTGCTGAAATATGCAGCAGCAGGACAGTACAGTTATAAAAACTACTGGCTTCTGGGGCAGTTTGTCGCAGTGATTATGAAGTGAGGCGGTGATGGATGCAGTTGTGGGGCTGTAGATTGGAGCACCACTTAAGCTTGTCCTTGTCTTGCTTGTGATGAGCGATCTGAGGAGAGGGAGGTGAGTGTTTGTGTGGATTTTCATATAGATTGTGCTTGTAAACACACTTACAGAGACTGAAAAATAGCTCACAACCATCTGCTGTTATCCCCAATTCAAGAAAAACACAAAAGCCCTGACCCATCTCAGCCAAAGTCCATCAAATACACAGATACAGATCCATTTTACTGCTCCATCTGTCACAAGGAGCAGCAGCAGACTGTGCTGCTCTTTACACGAGCTACCGACCTTTTTCAGACGTGGGTCAAATCCATCATCATTCAACTTCACCTCAAAGAACAAACCTCCTCTCACAGTCTCCCCGCCAGCACATGAATATGTCTGCACAAAACTAAGAACATTCATTCTGACGGGCTTCACAGAAAAGCCGTAACTCTCACTGTAGGCTACATCTGTGAGGCTGATGGTGCTCGATGACAGAGAGTGAAATTCTAAAAGAAGCCAAACGGGCCGAGTGAGATGATCTTGGAGTACATCCATGCAGCCTTCCATTGGGAAACTTATGGTGCGGATGTTTATGGAAGGAGATGCTGATGGGCTGCAGGCTGAAGCATCCTACTCCAGGGAGTGGGAATAATCACATGACCACAGTCTTAGCTCAGACAGCTGTTGCCTCCATCTGTGCCCTGTGTGACCCTCTCCTTATTTTTGTGCGGCAAAGTGACGGTGCAACGAGAATTACTTTTACTGATTTCTCACAAAGCTGCTTGAACAACATGCTGTTGCTTTCCTTCATCCATTGATGATCCTGCTGATGCTATACCAGTTACAATGTTTCCCAAACAACATACTGTAACCAACCATGAAATAAAAAATGAGTAAAAAAAGGAAAATTAAAGAGAAAAAACATTAGTCAGACCTTATTAAAAGGGTAAAAGTCACATGCAGGAATATTTTATTATTTTTTTTACCAGTAACGTTGCTGTGACAGATAGTAAAACCAGTAAAATTACCGAGTCCCACTGTCCATGCTCAAGTTTATTACCGTAAGTGAGTTTCTTTATAATATAATTCAAATACAAGGCGCTGGCAGCTGTGGAAAACAAATGTGACTAATTATAGAGATGTTCCAGTTGTACCATCAGGTGCTAAAGTGAACCATAATTCTGAAAACTGCTTACTCTTCAAGTATGCACACGTGTTTTATAGTTCAGAGAAACGCTGCACAGATTTGATCCAAGTGTCTTTGCCAATCAGGACCAAAGAAGACAAATAAGAAAGAAAGGTCTGTTCCCAAAGTCTTGCTTCCAGGAAAGAGTCACATCTGTGTCCTCTCGTAATGTCTTGTATCCTCTCGAGGATGTCTGGAGTTTTTTTTGTTTTTTAGGCAGAGATTGGATATGATTTGATCTGAAGAGCTCAAACACTCCAAGATTATTAAAATACAGATTCCTAATTACAGCTAAACCGTTTTTAAACTGGAGAGACTTCCACATGCATGTAAGCAAAGTGCCATTTAAGTGTTGCTGAACGTCAACCATGACTCAAATCACTTTAAACATCTCTGTAACACAATACAAAGTTATACTTATTCCTGAATTCAGTCAACTAGTAGTTATGGAAGAGCGGTCAGCGATGTGCATGCTCTAAGTCTTAGTTTCTCTGTGAGCGGTTTTCAGCAGCTCTGCAGTCATAACTTATCAAAGTAAATCAGACTATTTGCATGTTTGTGGTTTTATGTTTCTGTGTTCTGCTCAGTGAGGTATTATGGCAACTATAAAGCAATACACTGCAGATAGAACGTGTCCGATTGATGAAACAAGAAAGTTATTTATGTCTTGTTGCAAGTGTTAAATGTGTAATGCATTTTTTTTAATTAAACTGATAATCACACATTTTACTCATACACATAGTCGCTACACTCTTCATGTAAATGGACTGTAGCGATTGCTGGAAGCTTTTTGAGTTTTATTTTTAATTTGTAAAATTGTATGTGATCATCTGATGGCTTTTTTGGTCTGACATCAATGCTTTAAACTTTGTACTGCCTTCTAGTGGTAAAATATCAATGCTACATGGGCCTAAATACCAAGGTTTCCTAGTAAACCATAAAACACTAAATTATTGTATCACTAACGTGAATTAGCATATTTATTATGTTTCTGTGACTGAAGCCTCGTGACACAGGTGATCTTATCCACAGTGGTGCGAAAGATAACTAGCTTAAAAGTTCACATTTCACAGAACACTTGTATTCATTACAACAAATAGTCTTGAGGAATTGTTGTCCAGGCTTTTTGACTTTCAGGAACTCTTCTATGTTTATTTGCTGTCTCTTTTACAATTTAGTTAAGATGATCCTACACCACTTTAATAATTGTGAGCTTCATACTAAAATATTTGCACACCATGCCAAGATTGAACAAGTTTTTAAATCAAATATGCACATTTTAGGCCCCTGGGTTGTGCCATTTTATACCTGTTGAAATATTATTTTTAAAAGGTTTCCGATCTGAAAAAATAGACCGGAAGAATTTATATCTGACAAGCTGTCTTGTCCTTAAGTTGGTCCCATTCTTTGGGCTCCAATGACCTAAAGGTTAGTTGGCTAAAAAAAAAAAGTTCATTTGTAAATAGACTGGGCTGAATACTAGTTTAAAAACAACCATTATGGGGCCAAAACTGCACGGCCTTCGGAGAGTTTAGAGAATTACTCCAAATCAAAAGAGCTCAAGAGTTTTGCACAGTTCTGAACATACCTGGACACAGCTGGAAGATGACTGCCCAACATCATCATCACGGTCAATAAAACCTTTGGTCAACTTCTGAGCCATTATAACCAACACGTCTTTCAACAGTTAAAGTTACATTAGTTTAACACTATTAACTTGATGTGCAGCAGATCATGTAAAGACTGGATGCTGTTAAACTCACATTTTCAGCATTTCACTCTGGTACCAAACAGTGCAAACTTTATTTATTTGTACTTTCAACAGTAATCAGTGTCTAAATCAAAGAAAGAACACAAGATAAATTGGATTAAAATAATGATAATGTTTGCAGTCAACATCTTTCACAGAGAAAAGTGGTTCAAACTCGGCTCCGTGAGGATTTAGTTATCCAGCAATGAAGCTACAGTAAATTCCCCAATGATCACTGGTGTAACGGCCACAGTCCAGTTTCTCAAGCCCCACCAAGGCCATGTGATCAGGGGCCAGACATGGGACTCCGTCCTTGGTAGCTGGGCGGAAGTATATGCGGTCAAATCGGCAGCGGCTGACGAAGGGGACAGTCTTGTTGTTGTTGGCTTTGGTATCCCACGTGTATCTGCAGTGTTCCTGCTTGCCCAGTCGCTCCCACACATCACAGACGCCGGATGGCAGACCAACTTTAGCCACCTGACAGCAAAAATTAAAGATTAAATATTAGTGTATGTTTGAACACAAGTCTATCTGACTGGAAAGACCACCGACTAACCTCAGTGTCCCTCAAGTTTGTATCCCCGCCAAACAGGATGGTGACATCATCAGGAGCATCTTTCATTCTCTGCATCAGCACCCGCAGTTGTTTCATCCTCTCCTCTGCATGGCCTTTACAGCTCTCAAGGTGAGATGTCATGAGGCACAGCTTCTGGCCCTTAAAAGTCACCTAAAATGGACAAAAGCACTTCTGTTAATGTCTTACTCATGTTGAGCAAAGAGAATATGTGATGGTGCACAAACCTGAGCCACAAGGAGGTTCCTCATCATCTGCGTGGTGGGGTAAGCTATTATCTCACTTTCCAAGAATTTGACTCTTGATTTCTTCAGCATCATTCCTGAGAAGTAACCCTCTTCACCTCCTGCACAGGTTCAGAGGGAGAGTTTCAACCAGGAGCTCTTAAACCACAACACCCATTAAAAAAATATTTTGTGATGAAAACCATTGTAAACTGCAGGGTGGTTATAAAACGGATGTATGTATGTGAGTTCAAACTAATCAGTGAAAACACCTACATCTAAAGTTTCTTGAATAGCAAAACATGGATAGTACTAACTTCTAGTAACATCAACAATGGCTTTATTGACAGTAAGTATGACAGTAAACAAATATTCACATCACCAGCATCCTATAAACAAAGCAGCTAAATGTGTGCACTCATTATTTTTACATTATGCACACCATAAAATATACTTTACCTTCAATGATCAGGTAGCTAACAGCCCGCTTCTTTAGATACTGGACGTATGGTGGAATAAGCTCTTGTAGGAACACCACATCAGGAGTGTATCTGTGCAAGAAGAGTGACCTCTGCAAATGTTATCTAACAAACTGACAACATGTGAGTAAACTTTGTATGTTCAGCAAATGGAGAACACATCCCTTCTCATAAAGTTAACTCAGAGCATGTGTATTATGTGTGGCGGATTCTTACAAGACTAAATAGGAACACAGGCCTCTGGCGCGTTCTGCAAGGTTATCTGTGTCAAGTCCATCCACGTTCCAGGAGATCAGTGACAGCTTACCATCGTCCTCCTCTGATGGTTTCTGAGAGGTGGCAGGGCTGTCTCCAGTCAGGTCTATGCTGGGAAAATTTCAGGGACAGTTACTGTGTTTTAATGTGAGCCATTAATGGACTAGTTCTTTAATTTGAGTAATCAGTGGTCTGGTTAAATAAAGCCAAGACCACAGACTCACCACTCTTCTGGAGGTTTTTCTTCAACCTTCTGCCTCTTAATTTTGGGACTGCTGTCGTTCTCTTGGAAATCTTCTGCAAATATTCTCTCCATGTCTTCCTCAAAGAATGAGTTTAGGGCTCTCTGGAAGCAAAAGTGAAAAAAGTTATGTGTTTGATATTAGACAGACTAACTGGATGTTTTTTCTATGCGTGATAAAGACATTTATTAGCATTTTACCCACAGTCGCTAAAATAATCAGTAAAAACAGGCTGCAGCTGTGTTTAACTACTGTACCTCCATGTCCCACTCATTTTCAGCCAGGTAGCACTGAGCCACGGCGCTATCAGTTCCCGCTATCGCAGCAAACTGCTCGCACAGATTAGTCCTGTCCTTTTCCCCATCTGAAACAGACAGTTTATCTGAGTCAGATGTGGAGGCCATCCTCTCTAAGCAAAAATTTAGGTAACTCAGTTGTGAAAGATAACAATATATATACTAATTAAAAGCTAATGTTAGTTCATGCTCTTCTTCTTTGCGACTCTCAACCAGGTGCATCAATGAAAAACCTCCGGGTGAATTTGCTTGGTTAATCTTATCAGCGTGAAAAGCACAAAAATGGGCAGGGTAAGATGGTTATGATAAATGGTAAAAGTAGTGATAAAGGTAAAAAATGATACTTAAAATAGTTTACATTTAATCTGTTAATTACGAAGGTAACTAATTATTGAATCTTGATATTAAAGCTAAATTATACCACCCTTTTAAACAGTAAATATTTTTGAAGACACGATTAGTAACACACATAAAAAATTAGCACATATGATTGTTATTCTTTTTGTTGTTTAATTTAATTCTTTTTACGTTTTTTTAAATGCTTCCGCTTATGTCATTCGGACGATTTATTCAACAGAACAGCTTCCGGTGTGAAATAAACCAAAGTTTGACATTGTCAACATTTTAAGAAAACATGGGCTCGTTGACTTTAAACACATTAAAACAAGTAATGAGAGCAATGGTTGATAACCCGGGGTTCGACAGAGTCCTGAGCAAGGTAAATTTGCGGCAATTATTATTTTTAACGCCTTATTGAAGGGTTTCTGCGTTAAATGTACATATCTGGACATTGCGCGTTGTTGCTTTGCTAAATCGTGTTTTCCCAAGGTGGACCTCTTGTCTGCTAGTCCGGGTAAGGTGGTGTGCGAAATGCGGGTAGAAGAGGAGCACACTAACCGGGGCGGGACGCTGCATGGAGGAATGACAGCCACCCTGGTGGACGTCATTTCTACCATGGCCATCATGTACAGCGAACGGGGAGCTCCGGGTGTCAGTGTGGACATGAACATAACGTAAGTGTATGAAAATCTGATTCCGATGAAAATTTGATTCATTGATCATTAATCTAATCACAGAATTAGAAATGGCGAAATCTAGTTCTGAAATTATTTGCAGCATGTTTTTTAGTCATGCTTGAACTTATTTTTATACAATTCCACGTCAGCTCCAAATTTGGTTACCTCAATTTTCCATAAATTCCCTTTGTTGGCCTCAATGTGGTCTAATGTCAACATGCAAGGCTAAACTGACCAATTTAACTGATAAATGCGTGGTGTCGTTTTCTTCCTTTTACCATCTGACAGTGTCATCCAATGTTATCTTTACCAGATTAGAAAAACCTTTCAGCTATATTACACCTAATGTTGGAAAAATGTCATGTTACAGGTACATGAATGCTGCCAAGATGGGTGAGGATGTACTCATCACAGCACAAGTCCTGAAACAAGGGAGGACACTAGCATTTGCGACTGTAGATCTCACCAGTAAAGCCACTGGGAAGCTCATTGCACAAGGAAAACACACTAAACACCTCGGTAGCAGCTAACTGTCCACATGGTTGCCTGTAAAGCACACGTACTGTTTCCTCATGGTTAAAAGTTGAGTTTGTTATTCTTTCTCTGTATGTATGAAGAACCAGAGTATGTAAAAATAAAAAATTGTAAATTAACCTTGATATTGTCCCTTTTCTAAATTGATGGTCTCTTAAAAAATCTTTATGGCTGTTAAACCTTTAAGCCAGACTGTAGCTTTAAACAAATTGCAATTTAAAACAATGGAAAAAGGTGTCAATCACACTCCAACATGATGTCAGGGGTTCATGGACATGCAATAAAACAACTGGACAAAGGGTTGTTTTCAGAATTTGCACTGTATTGGGATATGATCAGCAGTATTGATTGGAGAACCAACAGAAATAAAACCTTGAAGTTACAAGCCTCAACACCTTTTCCGCTGAATCAAGGAGCAAAATTATATCCTGTTCTTTAATTCTCAATAAGCAAGCCTACAAAACCCAATTTAAATTAGATAAACATGGTAGAAATTATCTGAATTTTAGTCAAACAGAAATCAGTTAACTTTCAGCAAAGTTAGGTATGTTAATCAATTATGTCACCATATCAGTTGCTCACTAATCCACATACCCAAAAAGGAAAACAAACAAACATCAGATTTCAGTAGCTTAAATTAATAGTGCTTGAATGGTAAAAATTACCCTCAACATCTAACCAAAATCTCAACTGTGTACAATACCTTTCAAGACACTCAAGATTTTAGCAAAGGCCTGCCTAATATTTTTCAGAGAAACGCAAATGACAAACATTTTTTAAAGTCCAGCAAAATAACTAAGGCGGTTTACAAGAAGCATACCTACCTACACCATATGATTTGATAGATACTGTTCATTTTGTTATCTTTGCCTAAACAGATGCTTTGACACCTGATCAATCTTTCCTTGGTCAAAAGATTGTTTAAAGTTGTTTTGGAAACCTTGGTGACATTACAAACAAGCTTTAACAATCATTTCTTATGACAACAAGGATTTTAAACACGTCCATCTGAGAACCACCGTGAAGACCTGTGTATTGCTTGTTCCTGTTTTGATGCAACATAAAGAGTTCCTTCAATGACCGGTGCTGTTGACAAAGTAGCTCCCAAGAGAACAACCAACCACTCAAAATCAATGTTCGTGCAGGTTCAAATGAACGAAAGACAAAAAACAAAGAAAAAAACATATGGGTGAGTGAGAAGGAGGGGATGATAGGATGCAAAATTTAAAAAGAAAAACAAAACGTAAGAACCAATCCAAAAATGTCAGAGGAGTACTGAAAATATGAGGTGTGTGGGAGAGAAAAAAAATCAAAAAGGGTGGGAACTGAATCAGCTTTGGGTCAGGGAAAGGAGGAAGAAGGGAACAAAAAGGAAATCCAAGCATGAGTTCAAATCTTCTAAAGGGAAAAGGAGGATATGAGTACATCAATTTGCTTCTGAAGGCTTAGGCAGGAGGGAAGGGAAAGGCTTGTCTCTGTGTAGCTGGGTGGAGCAACAAGCCCTAATCAGGCATGTAAGGGCGGAGGTGATCCTCGATGTCTCCTACTCCCCAGCAGGTCAGCTGGTCCTGGGGCAAGTACAGGCAGAGGCTGCACAACTTGAAAACCGTGGCCTTGGTTTTAGGAGTCTAACAAAAAAAAACAAAAGAGAGAAAGTTAGTAGAAAATTGCTTTGACATGGTTGGGTTTTTCTCTTTTCAAAAAAAAGTTTCAATTTCTGTGGACTAGCTTACCTGCAAGTGTTGCCTATCCATGAAGAGAAATACAGACTGAGTAGGGTTGTTCATGACCATTCCAGCCTTGTCTTTACGACCCAAAGCATGCAGGCACTGCTTCTCATAGTCTCCATGATGAAATTCAAACTTGGCCTGTGCATAAAAGCAAAGATTTGTTGCAGACAGAGCTGGGGATCCACAAACATCCAATTTACATATTTTTCTTTGCCTAACATTTATGAAAATCAATTTTGTAAATACACACGAGGGTTATTTTCACCAAGTATGTGTACTTTTTTTGTTATTTATCCACTGCTTTGTGCATATATATGCATGTATGTTTTTATATCCAGAATAATGTTCAGTTAATGAGACAGAAACTGGGTGTTTACATATACATTAATGCAGAGAAAACAGTTTGAATCACAGTAACAACAGGCATCAAACATTTATACCCATATGATCAACAATATGCTAAGCTCTGACCTGAACAGGCCTGTAGGGTTCATCATCGGCCCCCTTCCATCTGGAGAACAGCAGACATACAATCTTTTCAATATCGTTGCGTGGCCAAAGGATAAAATCCATTTCTTGTGTGCAGCCTATGACATCCTAGGAAAACACAAAAAAAGAGGGCACACTTAACAGGAGAAGAGGATTTCCCTTTAAACCAGTCTGTCTTGAGATGGCAGTCCTACCCTTCGCATTGACTGGTATCTGGGCGCATGTAGTTGCACAACGTCTTTTTGCAGGAGTTCAATTGAACTCTCAAGAGAGTAGCTGGAATCTCGTACACCTCGTAGGATGCTTTCTTCATAGTTGTTGGTCATCACAGGTACCACTTCAGCTACCTCAAAAAGTGCTGACTTCTTCTTCTGTAAAAAGAAATACAACTGGATTGTCATAGTTATACAAAAAATATATTAAGATGTAACAATTGACCATGAAAACAAATTTTACGCATGTTGAACTGACAAACCTTTTCCTTGAAAACGAAGGCTATATAAATCTTGAAGTCAAACTGATCAGCCAAAGACTCCCTTTTCTTCCGAAGTTGAGCTCGAAGTCGGTTTCTTGTTTGGTTTCTTCGTGAAGTTGGGTCCCCCATGGTTAGATTTTGATTGTAGTCGTTTCTGCTTGTGTAGAGTATTTTTCACGCTCTCTAGTCTCGTGTTTTATATTTTTGGAGCTACCTACCCTTTGTAGAAGCAACGCGTCAAAACTCTAAGCTAGATCTCTTACAAACTATGAACTGAAAAGACCCACAAATAAGTAATGAAACTAAGTCATTTCATGTTTTTTAAAAGGGCAGTCTTGACGAGGGAATGATCAAAGGGCTAAGACTACATCTCCTTGACACCTGATCAGAAATCCACGTTTTAAGACATGATTTGCATGGCAAATGAGCTTTTTTACAAGCTGAAACTGACAGGGGTACAAGAGAGTTTGACAATACAGCGAATCAAAACGATTATTTTTTGTAAGTGCCACTGAAACTAACAGAAGAGGATTTTAATACAAAAACCCATACCATTTTTTTTTCTTTTTTGCTAGTGAGATCGTGGACTACAGCAAGCAGACAAATGTTCTATTAATGGGGTCATTCAAAGTCCCTTATCCATGGCGGTCGTTTTGTTCGTTTATCTGTAGAGACTGCGTTAAGTGTGTGTTACAGACAATTTTGTAATACAGACGTACATGGCAGGTAAATACAGATGCCGGGAGATACTGGCACCGGGTAACATTGAAGACTAGTGCGAAAGTAATTTGACATTTCCTCTACTTTTGCGGTCACTCATTTGGCCCAAGGCCTGCGGTGCTGCCACAGCTGATAGTCATGATGTGGGCGTATTTTTAGCGCACTAGCTAAGATGAGCTAGCAAGCTAATCTAGGCATTCACTTCCAACACTAACTAGTAGTGAACCGACGATAAAGCTACATCTTATCTGACAGATTGGCTTAATTGAGGCCTATATGAGGTAAGTCATCTTTCGACGCGTTTACATTTTTCCACAGGGTTCAATGTAACTGCCAGTGTTAAGAAAAGTCGAGAGACCAGGGGGTTCACCGACTAACTATTTCTGCGTGTACTCAGCATTTTAGCTCGATGTAATTTGCTTCAGTCGTGTCTCGTCAGCTACTTATTTGACAAAATCAGCCAGGAGATTAGTGGTCAAACCACGTATAACGCTAAATGGCTAAACAAACGTTAGCTTAACAAAATCTCCCTCTTTCACGTCTGAAGTTTCGAGGTGTTTGCTTGTTCTTTCTCTTCTTTTCTTTAGTCGTCACAACCTCCGGCTCGACCTGCCGCATGCCATGTCAAGATAAGTCGACAATCCAGTTGAAATCCTCCGTTCTTTCAGGCGACATGTGGCATGTTCTGTCTCCTGGTGGGCCCATATTTAATAACGTGTCGTCCAACGTTTTTCGTTTGGTTTCTTTGTGTATTTGAGGCAGCTATTAACAGCATACAAGCTCGACGGTCGACAACCTCCCCCAAAATGGCTGTGCAGTCAGATACAATGATGTCACGTGCGTTGACACGTGACTGCAACAAGGAAAAGCGTAGAGAAATCTTTTTCGTGGTTGGCGCGTGTACCACGTGACTTAGTAGACGTATTTAAGACCCTGGCGCGAGAACGTAAGAACGAAAACGGCGAATAAATAACTTGTTTTGGCGTGGCAGTACTAAGGTAAGATATTTTTTAAGATGGTTAAATACGCTTACGATCCTGCTATTTTAAAGTGGTACGTGTATATGATTACATAAAACTTCTTTAGAACTTTTTTCCGTGCGTTACAAGGCTAACTTTGACTTCGTTGCATTAAATTTAGCTTATTTGCTATTAGCTTGAATGCTCTCATCGCCACTCTTCGAATTATTATTCACTCTCCGTATTTGTTTTTAATACTTGACATACAAATGTCCCTACAAAACTGTACACAAGATATTACTAGAATTACACGATAGTTGGCCAGTAAACATGTCATGTTTGGCTTCTAACTCCGCCGTATCACCCTAACAGATTTCTTTAACGAAAATGAGTTTCTATGGAAAGGTAAAGCAGAACCATCAGGGGTCCAGTGAGAATATTAAGGTATGAATTTAATGAGACTGCGGCTTGTTTTAACATTTTAAGTGGTATAATTTGAGGTTATTACAATATCGTCTCTAAACTTCATACAGGGCAATCGTATTTTAATGAAAAATGAATGTACAACCATTACAGTTGTAACTGAATGAAACTCGCGTTTTCATATTTGACAAATTAAATCGCATACAACTCTTTTGCATTGTTTTTAAAAATGTTATCATGTATGTTAATAGATTCACCCAGTTAAGATCAATAGCTCCTTTTTATTATAAGGATACCTGTGTTATCTTTGACCAAAAGGTCAACGTGCACTCTCAAAAGCATTAACTTTGTTTGCATGTAGTTGCAACTGTGGATTCAGTCACTAAAATATTAGATTTTTATGCATAAAACAGTGTTAAGGTATTGGTAAACATTAATTTGTATCTGCTGTCTGCCCTGTGTAAAAACTTCCCCAGGGCTGCTTATTGACTGTGTCCTGCCCCTATTCACACGCCTGTGGTCATATTGCACACAGCAGTGTTTTGTGTGTGTGTGTGTGTTTTGTTTTGTTTTTAAAGCAATGTGTGTATTTGATGCTCAGACCTGTTGCATACAGATTCTTTAAAACTGAATATATGCCGATAGCTTCCTAGTTTCTAAACTGAGTTCAGGGCCTTGCACTATTTTAAATATTGTAAATGTTTGGTCCTTTCCAGAGCTTTTTCACACAATCCCAAAAGAAAATGGGACCTCCAAGACAAAGCCTTCAGGTTCTCCAATCCTCAGCAGTTAACACAGACTTGCGGGCTGTTCAGGTATGTAGTGACTTTAATACTTAAATGAACATCACCTTTATTTGTTTTGGCCATTGCTTCAGTGTGAAGTTTTCACTGATTCATTACATGGACTAGCATAAAGCAATTTCCCTTTCTTCTAGACGGGGAAGTTCATTCCCAAAAGGAAACAATGGATACTTGAACAAACTAGAGGTTCAAAGAGGGTGAAGGTGGAGGTCAAAGCTACCCAAACAGAAGATGCTGACTGTTTACCAGATGACACGTCAAGTGAAGCCTATGAACTTATGGTTAAAGGTGTGTGTGTGTGTGTGTGTGTGTGTGTAAATATTTTGTAGTTGTTCACACATTTCCAATCCCAAAACAACATGACTTTGTCTTAAACCTTTATTTTATTGTAGAAACTCCTCCAGCTTCATACTGGAAAGAAGTAGCTGAAGAACGTCGGAAGGCCTTATACGACGTCCTACAGGAGAATGAGAAGGTGAATTAATAACTATGAATCTGTTAATAGTTACCTGTCTGAGCTGTTCCCACGCTCACGATTTGACCTTAGTTGGCGCCAGTCTGGCTGGCAGCAAATATTCACTAAAACCAAACTACTAAGTTTTTGTTTTTGTTTTAAATGAGTGCCTTAGTGTGTGTGTGTGTTTTGGGGGGTAGTCTTGGTGTAATTTTTATCTGTATGCTTGAATTAACTTTTTTTTTTTTTTTTTTTTTTTTTTTTTTCCCTCCTTGGGAGCGAGATGAAAAAAAAACCAGAGAAAAGAAAGAAAAACCCCAAAAAAAAAAAAGGAAAAAACGAAAACCTCCAGAACTAGACCAA
>JBAMHV010000018.1:12577779-12607872 GCA_037177535.1 Pseudomugil gertrudae
TTGTTTGAATGGCTTTCTTCGTGTGTTGTTTGTTTTTTGGGGGGGGTTTTGGTGTGGTTGTTGTTTTTGTGGGTGGAGGGGCTTTTTTTTTTTTTTTTTTTTTTTTTTTTTTTTTCCTCCTTTTGGATTAGCTGCACAAAGACATCGAGACCAGAAATGAACAGATTAAAAAACTACAAGGGGAAAATGAGGACCTTCAGGAGCTGGCCCAACATGTACAGTATATGGCAGATATGATTGAGGTAAAAGCCTTCGTGCTTCTCTTTTTTTTTTTTTTTTTTTTAAATTAATTTTTTTTAAATAAAATCTTGGAAAAGTGGCAAGAATATAAAATAGTGCTGAAATGGATTTTATTTTAGTCTTGTCTGGTTTTAACAGCCCAGAGTTGGAAGAGAAGATGCCTAAAATGGATTTTAAATTATTTTGCTAACATGAAATACGTGTGCACAGGTGCATATTTAAGCCAGCGGTGAATTGCACTAAGTCAAATAAGAAACTGATTTATTTTTTTTCTCCTTCAGAGGCTGACCGGGAAGAGTCCAGACAACCTAGAGGAACTGAGGGACATTGCTCTTGATGTTGAGGATGATGAGGCAGACCATGACGAAGTAGCAGGTGTTTGTGCACATGAGGAAAGCTATTTTAGTGATGCAGAGACTGAGACGTTATCAGGCCAGGAACAAGCAGAATCATAAGACCAGGATGACCTGGAACTCATTTTAACCATAACCAGCTAAATGTCACAAGTTTTGTAGCTTGGAATATTTTGTTACTTAAGTGCAGCTTTTTTTTTTTTCTTTTTTTTTAAATTATAAATGCAAGGTTACACCCTTTAACTGTCTGTAAGCAGAGGACTCTGTTGGACTCCTAAACAAATTAATTTTATTTTAAATTGATTGGAGAAAAAAAACTGCTTGTGTGGCTCAAACTGTATGAGGCCATGTGATTTGACAGCTAATTGCTCTACATTTTGACAGGTTTTGGGGTGGGTGTCATGCAATTTCTGTAGCCAGGTGTACATACCTAAAATACTGGTCTACACTGCAATTAAATTTTTTTGCAAAAGTTGTGTACACTGTAAATTAAACTGGTTATTTTTGCAAATTCTTAAACTGGCCTTTGGCTGATTCTTGATTGCTCCTCCATGTGGCTTGAACATGACTTGTTTGGTTTGCTTGTATGTGTTGGGTTTTTTTCTGTTAGGGTCTTTAGGATGCTTCCTGGACACCATACCCAAAGTCAGGCATTTTGTGTAAATTTGAGTCTTGCATGTTGTACAACTAATTAAAAAAAAAAACTCCACAAGGAATTCACAAGTGTGATTTTTAATTATGCAAAAATAAACTTTAATGCAATTTTTGAGCAGAGGAATACTTCTGACCACAACAGAAAAGCAGTATGTAACCAGATGAATCTGCTGAAGCTATCAACCACAGTAATGACTTAAGCTCAAGTTCAGCAAAATATAACTAGTTTAATTCCACTTGTGCACATTTGCAAAGTTATTCTAAACAGTGACTTAAGAATTAAACTTATAAAACAGTGGTCATCTGCAAGTTTGTAAAGAAATTACAGAGTGGGTTTTAGATACTAGACCATACTGCTATGCACATGATTTAAACAAAAAGGAAAGCGTTGCTTTAAATTTAGACCATAGTTTTGCAAAAGCCTGTATAGAAAAAAGACAATCTTTAGCTTATATTTTCACACATTTACAGATTAATATACAAAAACGTAAAAATACTTATTCTATTAGTATGGCTTTTGGATTGTACAGTTACAACCAAATGCAACAAGATTTATTTATTGAGGGTTCTTGTTTCCAAGTTGTGCTTCAACATGTCTGATAGTTCTGGAGTAAATGCAGATGTATTAAATACATTCTGAATGAACCTCTATAAAAGTGTCAAAATCAAATGTTCCTTTGGTTACAGTTTTACCTAACGAAGTAAACTAATGTATGGAAGTCCCAATATTTCAGAGACATTTTAAAGGGGAGAAAAAATGTATATTTAGATGAGCATATTTTGAATCAATTTAATTCCTTCAAAATTAACTCCAATTAAAATGAAGCATTAGATATGGTAAAAGCATGAATGCTTTTTAAAACTAAAGACTATATTTCAAATGCTAGACTTGAAAATAGAACATAAATATACAATTCATTTACAGAACATTGTCACCTGCCCTGTTACAGTATGACTCCAAAGATTATTAAAATTACGAGTAAATAAATATATGGTAACATGAGTTTTGTCATCGTGCATTAGCACCAGACTCAGTAGTACAGTTACGATGAGAGAAGCTGGAATTAGGGCCTTACCTCAGGCAAGATTTCCAACGTGCGTACAAAACGAACCTAAGATGCACCAACACCAGAGCACTTCATTCTGTAACTTCTAATCCCATTTGCTCACATGCTGGATGACTGCAGTTAGCTAAAACCATGGCTACATCTATACTTAGTGCTCCTCACTGAGGAGGTGCACTCCTATATATTCCCTCACTGAATTTGTTGCTCCTGACCTGCTAGAAAAAACTACATTTACAAAAAGTGTGTGTGTGTAAATCTGCCTGCTTGACCACATCAAGGCTCAGGTGATCAAAGCTGACAAACTTCTCATGTCAGCAAGGTGCAAAAGAAACACGTACTAAAAAAATTGCACTTGTTAAACTGCAAGCATGAGACAACTCGGCTGTAAACTGCTGAGCGAGCGAGCCTTGGACACCGTTACTGACCTGCTTCACCTCTTCACATGAAGACTGTAAACTGCTTTCTAACATCACTTCCTCCAAGAAGCCATTCTTGTATTATAAACTGCCACAAACTTGCATCTTTCAACCGCACAAGAATCCCTGAAACTCGCATGGAACATACCAGAAAACATAAATTACCTTTTGAACACTACTGCATGTCGTGTGACAAGAGGCCATATTTACAAGCCGTACAACAGTGCAATATTCAGAAAGCACCAGAAAGATTTCTAATGCAAAAAAAAACACGCAGTAAAACATGTTTAAGGGATTAGAATACATCACGTAACAGATGACTCGAACAATCAAGTTGGTCCTTATTCAGTAAGTGATATAGCCGTTATCTGCAGAGGAGACCTTTGTGATGGATGTTTGCAGGGTGAAGATACATTTATAGATAACCACAGTCTTTGCAGCAGCTTTGGGTCCAGTCAAATTCCAGTTCCTCATCCAGTTTTATTTAACCTGACTGGTCTGGCTGGCTCAGAAAGCAAGGTAAGGAGGTGTGCAGGGAGTGTCCCATATTTAAATGCAAGTGTGTAGCAGGAGGGGTACAGGTTGTGTGTTAAGACCGTTTGTTCTTAGATCCTCTCAAAAGGCAGTACGAGTGAGAACAGGAATCAACTGTGGCTGCAAGGTGAAAGCAGATTAATAAACAGACCGGCCCTGAGAGGTGTGCAGTTTAATGAAGGTTAAAGTGATCCTCTGAGGGCGGGCTGGAGTTGCTCTGTTTTAAGTGGCGTGATGGCTCAGAAGGCAGTGGTGACAGCGTTTCCTCGCCGCGTTCCCAAACGGATCATTTCTCGTGGAACTGTGTCCAGCTGCTCGTACGCTAGCCGCCCTTCCTCACCTGCAACAGTCATGAACGTTCATTACAAACACTGCTTCAAGCTGTTTTCAGATGACAAATGTCTTCTCGGAAGTAAAATGTCAATAAAATAGCAGAAATCACAGAAGAAAGGAAATAATGTTTCCTTTGCAAAGAGTTCAGCGGTTAACTGCAGCCCAGTCCAGATGTAAAAATAAAACATGGGATGCTGTCCAGTCAGGCAGTGAGCTTACTTTTGGTTCTTGTCATGGTTTGATGAAAGGAAATACCAGTGTAAACAGCACGTGAACTAGAGCTACTTTGCTCTTTACACTGGCATTTTCTGTTAAGGACCAAGACACCAGACTACAAATATGTTACAAAAGACTGAAACACCTGTTTTCAATGGACGTGCCACTCACCAAATGTAAGCAAGGTTTCTATGGCGACATGGCGGAGCTCCTCATCAGCTGAATCACACAGAGCCATCACTGCTCTGATGCTCTCTACTGCCTAGAAATAATTCAGCAAGTCTCTTCAGGATATACAAGAATTTTCCTCTTCTTATTCCATTAATGCACAAAAAGCTTGTTGAACTAGAAAAACTACAGTTTATGCAAATAGACACTGACCTCCAGACAGCTGAGAGCTGAGCAGGCAGCCCTCTGGCTCTGAACGCCAGCCTCTGACAGCGCCTGAGTGTAACACTCCACTGCCTGCAGATAAGACACAAACTTTTAAAAGTGGTTTCTACAGATTGATACACATGGTGGCTTTTTTTTTGCTTCCTTTAGCTCTCCTCACCCGGATCCTGAAGTGTCTCTCTGACGCTCCAGAGGAGAGGTAGTCGGCGGCTGCCTGGTTGACCTGAGGGTCCTCTGCAGTAAGCAAAGAGGCCAGAGCCCTCAGGGTGCTGTTTCGAGGCCAGAGCGTTGACAAGGGCACCTCCTCCAGCTCTGCCAGACACCGAGAATAATCCCCACGGCACAGGACCTCTGTAAACACCTCTGTGGATTAAGCAAATACAATAAACATTAAACCATCAATATGTGAATCTTTAAGCAGTCATTTGAGGAATTCTCATCCTGTGTTCTCATTGGGTAGTTACACAAAATAACTCAAGAATAAAAACTAAAAAAGTATTCAAGCTTAAAGTTTTTGCTCACCCTCTCTCGCCAGGTGTAGCAGGTGAGTCTCCATGTCCTGAACTTCATGCTGCAAGACGTAGCTGTGGAACTGAAAAACAGTCAGGACGTCCTGGGAGAGCGCAGCAGCAGGGCGAGTTTGTGCTTCTACCAGGTCACTTCTGTCCACCATCTCACCAACTACCATGCCAATCACTGCAGTGGGGAAAAGAAATTCAAGCTATTTGCATGATGAAGAGACATTTCATTCTTCTTGTAGAGGGAAAAACACTCAGGGTGATATTAGGACAAAAACAATGGATATCGTTCTTACAAGTCTGAGCAATACCATAACTAATCAGGTAGCCTGCACATTCACATTGAGGTAACTAAATTAAATAAAAATGGAAGATAAAAAGTCACCATTTTTCACACATGAAGCTGGAATGTGTACTTCTAAACAGTTCTCTGTGTTGTGGTTTTATTCCTAAAGCCTGCTTCACATGTAGTCTGTCTAAATCTATTCTTAGCAATAGCACTAATAATTCCCCCTAGGGATATAGATAAAGTCTTACTGATTTATAACAAAATTACACAATTAAACTGTAACCAAAGGAAATGAGTTTTAGCCAATTTGAGGCTGAATATTTGGGTATAATCTGTGTTTGAATTGAAGGTGAGAAAAGCAAAAGCAGGGATGAGCTAACCTGTGTCTGCGCTGTGTGGGTATCTCTCCTGCAGCACTGATATGTAGCGTTGGTTCATGTGTTTAAACACACTGTCCAAGGTGGTGTGGAAAAGCCCTGCAGACCCACTGCACTCTGACCAGAGTGTCATCAGCTGGGGGCGCTCTGCCAGGCTTGGGAGGACTGAGGAAACATCACAGAATATGAAGTCAAACACAATCTTGTGTCTGACAATGATACATTCATACACAGTACAGCTGAGCCACCTCTGAATGTTTTATTTCCAGGAACAGGGTGCATCTTATGTGACTTCCTTTTATACAAAGATGATTGCAGGATGACTCAATAAGGAATGATTTTCAGCATACTTCAGCCTTTTCCTGCCCCTTCCATAACAATGACTTCCTAATAGCAGCTTTTCTATGGAGCTCAGTTCCAATGAAGATTCAGTGAACAGTAGATAGATCAGCTGTGGATCAGATGCATCTTTTAGGGATTTTTTCCTGTTTCTTAAACCATCACTTCCATATACTGTTTATGTGCAGCAGACTAATTTGTCAACCTGATACTTGTTTTTTTGTGTTTTGACCAGGTTCCTCAGATGATTGAAAGACTCCCTGCACATGTAAACATATACAAAGTAGCCAAGAGCTTTTAGAGAATCACCTCTTATGTGCAAAGATGCTACTTTATGTCACAGGTCATTTGGATGGTATTGTAATAAAGCCCTGAATGCCCAAAAACCTTTAAGACCTTCAAAAAACCTGCACAACATTTTCTCAAGGTCACTTTAAAAAGACAAGAGCTTTTTTTTAGTGCTATATATATTAAGAGTGGTTTTTGGTGTCTCTACTCACCATCAGCAGCAGAGGTAATAGCTCCTAGCCGATCCACACTGATTTCTGCCAGCTCCTCTAACAGCTGTGTTTGTCCAGACAGTTTGAGGAGCAGACTGCGACGCTGCCACACACTCACCCCACTGGTCAACAACTGTCATTAAATTCAGAGACAAAGACCTTTTAGAGATTACAAATGAAGCTAATAAAGGGGTGGAATAAATATGAATCATGTCTGTATACTCTAGACTGTGGCTGCAAATGTAATGGGAACTATACCTGTATAAGGTGATTACAGTACTGGAGGTGGATGACGATGGCCACGTCTAGGTTTTCATTCCCAGTGGTGAGTGGTAGGGGGCTGCCAGCAACACTGTTGCCTACACCAGTATCCTCTGTCAGGGCTTCACTCAAGTGTCCTCTGGCTTCTGGATGCTGGCCCCTGAGCAGCACATACCCAACATCCCCACTAAGTGGCAGCAGAGACGTGTACAACAATATAGAACAATTTTCTCCTCAATTTAATATCTTATATATAAATAAAATATTTCCTCTAAGATGAAGCATACAGTTTTATTACAGTGTCAGTGAGATACGCTTCATACTTGTGTGCTTTCATTGCCAATAACCAAAGGGAATTTAGCATCTACTACTACTTGTTACTTGTTACAGAGCATCAAATGTTCAGTTATCCCATCATAAATGTCACAATGCTGTAAAAACTCACCCGATCCTCTCCCCATCCGTATCAAAAAGCGGAGACCTCTGTGGGGGGATCCCGAGGCTAGCATTATCATCTCCAGTATCCTCATCATCAAAGTCAGAAGTGTTGAGAAAGTCAAAACTCTCCAGGGCGCTCTCCACTGTCAGGCTGAGGCTGGATGACCGACTCCGGTGACCCGGCAGACGACACTGCACAAACACAAGCGCGTGCAGAAACAAAACAGGACGTTAAAACCCCACAACATGATCAACACAACTGACTTCTGAATACAAAGTGAGTTGAATTGAGCTGACTGACACAACAGCATTCATTTCAGATAAATTCAGACGTTTTTTTTTTTTTATACAAAGAGTTCACCTTAAGGAGGTCCTCCAGGTGCATCACTTCCTGCTCCAGGTCCTGCAGCTCTCTGCAGCGGTGAGTCAGTGACTCCAGTCTTGTCAGCAGGCTGTGGATTGCCTCCTCCAAACTGCTCTCTAGGAAAGCCCTGCTCCCCTCTCCTGCCCAGCTCAGACTCCCCCCACCCTCTGTGGAGCTCCCATTGGGTGCTACAATTTCTGAAGAGGTAAGCCTTTTCACCAGCTGCCTGGTGAGGCTGCCTGGCTCCTCTGTGTCCAGTTCTACGGGTTTCAGCTCATCAGCTTGGTCCAGGAAAACGTCCTCAGGAGCCACCGTGGACAGGTGCCCATCAGAACACAAAGATGGGGCAGCTGAACCACAGTTAGAACTGGAGTTACGCTGGGACTCTGTGCGCTCCCACTCTGAATCTTCTGCAATATCTGCTTCATCGCTGGCAAGGCTAGGGCTGGTTCTGCTCCCCCTGCTTCCTCTACTACCGGTTTCCCCATCCTCTTCATAGTCCTCCTCCTCTTCCTCAACTAAATGCTCCTCTGCAATGGAGTCTTCCCTTGTTGGGAGGATTTGTGTGGGTAATAAATCCATTTCTGGAGGAGTGACTGTGATCTCAGGGTTTGATTGGCTTTGGGAGAAGGAGCTTGGTGCCGGGCTGGGCGTAGAACCAGAGGTGTCAGAAAAGGTGAAGGATAGACGCTTGCACTCGGCCACACCGCAGCCGCCATTTTCAAAGACATCATCTGGTAAAGTGGACTTAAAGGACAAATAAAGGATTAAGACTGAGCTAAAAACACATGTAGAACACTACAATACTGCTTAATATTTGTGCATTTAAGACTGAAAGTGAAACAGAAAGCTCCAAAAGAGAGATAAAACACTAACACAACTCTTCTCTATAAATCCTCACCAGTTAAATAATAATAGAGTAATCTGAACATAAAAAATAGACATTACCATCATCATCAACAGCTTAAAGCATGTCTAATAAATAAACATGCAAACAGCCACACAAGGCATTTTGCAGCCCACGCTAAAGAGGAACTGGACAAACCCAGGTGCGTCCATACCACCAGAGGAGCACATCTCCATCATGTCAGTGGGGCAGGGAGGCACACACAATTAGGTTTGGAGGGTCAAGAGCACACAACAAACTCACATAAACCTCCAGACTGGATTTGGGCCTTGGCCGAAGCGAGGCCAGGTCACCAAACGAACGACTGCGCCTTAGCTTCTCTAGCAGCGTTTCTCGCAGCATGTGGAGGAAGGAGAGGCGTTGGCGCTCCACAGGATATGGCTGCCACTTCTTTACACAATGCACGCAGGCATGTAGGACAGGGTGTTAGGGTATTGAGCGAGATACAGAAGGGATGAAGGAGTGTTTAAGCAGGGGGGAAGAGTATGGGTGAAGGGTTATAATATGGAAATGCAGGAGGATAGCAAGGAAATGAATGAGGGTTAGTTACGGGGCAGTGCTCGCATTGCTAAAATAAGCATGTTGCATTCAAACAGTGCAGGGCTTCAGGTTAGTTTGTTGAAATTTCAGACTTCTAAGTCTCCCCAAATCCATCATGCACAGCAGAGTAAAGTGATCAGAGGTGTGTCGTTGACTCACAAAGAAGGAATTGTCCTGGAAGGTGGGGGTCTCCGGTGTGCCCTGGCTGTAGACTGACACTCGTCTCTGGAGAGCTGTGGCTTTGCTCAAGTTGCCAGATGACAGAGTTAGATCTTCAACATCGAAGGGACTGAGAGGGAATGGAAACAAGGCACTTAATGTGACCGCTCTGAATGATTTAACCTCTGCTGAAAAAGTCTTTAATGCCGGTAAACATGATGCTTCTCCACAAGGTGGTAGAATACCAAAAGAAGTGCGAGCAATAGCTGTGGGTGTTCACTGGCAACCAAGCATATGGTCAGTCCAATAATAGACTGTGCAAAGATTAAAATAGACATTGGCTGCACCTCATATGTCGGCAACCCAGTGATTTGTGCCATCCACTGAAAATGAAAATCTCACCTCACTGACATTACTTTAAAAGCTCGGTGGAGTAAGGCTCAGATGATGCTAAAGTTTTAAAGTTTATACAAATAAACATCTTTGGGTGCATTGTTCAGATCTGATCTCAACATATGACCGAGATGAAGATCAGAAATGGAAAAAAAGGCTTGTGTTGGCTGGAGACTTGCTGTTAAATCACTACTTACTACCACGTCACCTCCAGGTTGAGTTTGATGGTTCCCAAGTCGTTGACGTCCACTGCCACCACCTGGGGCATGGCCGTGAAGAGCTCCTTGGTCTCACAGATGACGCTGCCAACCAGCATGTGAGTAGCCAAACCCTTCAGCTCCGTCACCTGATAAACACAAACACGTTTCCTTCCTCAGTACAGGGGAACAACACGTTTTTCAGCATGTTCGTCACACACAGAGTTCTAACATTACCTTGATATTAATGAGGTCAGTGATGAGCGGCATGAAGACCATCTCGTCCCCATCCCAACTCTGTCTGGAGTTCACTTCAATCCGTCCTTTCAGCTTCCATCGCTGACGGCCATACCTCATGAAAATCTTAAAAACACAAGCAGACAGAAAAGAAAGAAATCAGAATGAATAGAGAGAAATAACTAAGCTGTGGCAAATGTACTTGACCCATGTAATAAAAGGATGCAATAAGGAAGTAAAATCACTTTTTGGGCACCTTTGAACAGAACTGACAGGTTATATCATGCCCCGTTTGGGGCGAATCTGGAAAAACAAGATGCTTGCATACATGAGTAAACTCATCTAGGGGTGCCCGTTTGGTGCAACTTGCAGAATAAATTTTTCCAACACTTTCTCCAACACACATGAATCTAATGGTTAATTCCCTCAAATGCATTCAGCTCTACAGAGCCGTTTATTCCATTCAGTTGTGTTAGATTCCATCTACAAGATGGACTTGTCAGGAATTAGATACACCCAGTTTAACCTCTGCATTTACCTACAAAATGGTGCAACACAAAGTTAGATTTAGAGAGTTGCTTCTTCCCATTGTCACGTTTACTTTTACCCCTCATGCCTGGTAGCTCTTTTTTTCCCTCCCTTTATTCCATGCTTTATACACACTGGCTTCTCTTTCAGTGTTTCTCTTTGAGTCTGAGATTGTTGGTGACTCAGCATTTTCATTTAGTCTACTCCACAAACCGGTCAGTTTGCAGTGCATGTGTTCTGTATATTCACTGGCTAACATACAGCAGGGGGGTGGGAGATTTATTATGCAGGTTCCAATTTGTTTTAAGAGCAAATTTATATGTAAAATACATATTGATTTTATCGCCACTGATCTATATCAAGTGGTAAAGCGGCGCACTTGATTGCATGAAATGAAACCTTTCTGCATGACCTTTTCAAGATGTCTCTCCCCCAACTCTGCCCTCCTGCACCTAAGAGTGGGGTCATATCTACTCATTTTCCCCGTGATGATTCGCCTGTGTTTGTATGTGTAATGCCTAGTAGAGTGCGTGAAACTCTATATTGGTAGAATATGTGAGTAAAAAAGATATTCATTTTAACACATTTCTACTCTTTAATCAAGTTGGCATGAAATGTGTCAGCAAAAATGCATTATGCTAAGAAAAAAAGTTACTAAGCAACAACCTGGACTGTGATCAAGTCCTCCAGAAGAAAGTAGAAAATAAATACTAGATGCCCTCGGCTGCTAGTCATTTTAAACATTTATTTAATGAGCCATTTCTCAGAATGAATATAGGACTAGTTTAAGTTTCCAGAAGGGATGGTCTGTTCAAACCCCTACAAGCTGCTCTGATGTGTGAGGCAACCTTCATTGTGACAGCACAGTGCAGCAGCCACCAGCCATATTAGCTATAAGTATCTGTCTAGACAAGTAGTGTTTATTTTAAATTAAAACTGTACAATTAGCTGAGCAGGATATGAAAAATGTTACATTTCTCAGATCAGTGTGGAAGTTAAAAGTGTATAAAAATAAAATATGCTTACCTCATACTGATCTCCAGGACAAAGTCTAGCAAAGCCTGCCAAACCTGTTGCAGAAAAAAATATATTTCAATCAATAAAAAGAGCAAAAGTGGAAGGGAAGATATTTATAATAAGCTGCTTCCTGATAGGATAGGTCAGTAATAGATACAGATCCATTACTGACATGTCAATTACTGGGATAAAGGGATCCTAATATCAAGGCAATGTTAGTAAATGTGTTCTTCCTAATCTAATATAAATGAGTATAAAAGTGGCCAAACTTATCATCTGTAGGATGTGTTAAATGAACATTTCTGAACCAACCTTTCATTTTAATGTGAAACTCCCCAAGCAGGTTCTCCAGTTCGCTCTCAAATGTGCTCATGTTCTGGACAACAGAGGAAGATTAAGACCGATTACACAAACAATCCTCACAACAACAAAAAAAGCTCTACATAAAAGGCTGCTGTAAGACTTCAAGGACAGGTGATGACAGGTGTGTATGTTGTTAGCATTTAAAGATCTTTGTGTTGTAGTTTTTAATCAGCGATGCTAAACATCAATCTGTGTCACATATTATGGCTGTTTCAGGTGTGACCCATAGTTTAATGCTGCTGTTCTATAACCATATATTATCTATAAATGCCCAAATGTGCCACTCTACTTCATACCAGCAGCACTCTCCAACTACAGTCGTTAAATAAGGCATTACTTTATATGAGCCACAGCAGTACCTCTGTGTATTCCTTGTACCGGCGATTGACCTCTGCAATGCTCTCTTTGGTGCCTTTAGTTGAGGGAGAGGAGGAGAAGGCCTGCTTCATCCGACTGGCACCCTCTCTTAGGCGGCTCTGGATGCAAAAGGCCTCGTACAGCTCATCCACCTGAGTACGTGCACACAAAGACCCTCAAGCTTTAATCAGTGTGCCACATGGACAAGCATGCATTCATGTGCATGAAAACGTAGATACTCAGTGCAAACACAGACAGCAATGACCTCATGAATTATGCTGGATGTGTTGACATTTAAATGGGAAAAAATCTTGTAGCAGCAGAATGAAGAGTGAGAACTTAAAGCTAGGTTTAACAAACACGTCCAATAAGAGAAAGGAGGATTCCCACCAGCTAAGAATGAAGACAGTGATATAGACAAGGTTAGAAATTCTGCATCTTTACACAAAGAGTCATGATGAATCATAAGACAAAGATAACTGGCAGATACAGTTGGTATGTATCAGTGTGACTGCAGACTGAGCTGTGCCAGTTTGTGACCTCAGTGGGTTGCTCCCATGAGAAGGCAACAACAGACCAAAACCCGCAAAAACATCATAATCTCTTTATCTTACTGTGAGCTGAAAACGCAGATTTTTCCGCTGAGATCAAACCCAGATTAGAGCCTGTTGTAACGAGAGCTGCGACAGTGCCTCTGTATCCACACCAGCACGGCCCGACGCGCTTAGAACCACAACGAAGTAGGTACGGAAAATGTAACCGCACGGCACGACACATCCTAATGGAAACGCTCTGTTTCTGGGTATAGTCGTGTGAGGCCGGGTGGAGTAGGTACTAATGGAAAAGCGCCTAAAGAAGTTTACTGTCATGATGAGTCAAATGTGGTTGAGCCTGTGTGTTCTGACGTTTGAGTTCATCTCCCTCCTCATACAGTAACCTCAATATATCTGTGATGTTACTCGTTATTGGAGTTTCACAGGGGGAAAGTGGAGGAATTCAGCAGAAAGGCACTCCAAGAGCATGTAAACCAAATCCAAGGTCTATAGAGGAAGTGATTCAAGTTCCCATCTAAGTTTCATAGTTTGTTCTCGTTTAATTATTTTAACAAGTTTAATGAAATTCACCCTTTTGAAAAGAGTTACACAACTCAGTTAAAATAATAAAATGATCCCCCTCATCATCTCTGCTTAACACATAAATGAAAAAAAAACATAATTGGAGACTGAGACACTGTTGAATCACTCAGTTCACTGCTCTGTGATAACACAATCTACCATCACAGTTACAGTCTATCAGCAGTCTGGGTTTCTAAATGAACATTTGATCGAAGTGGCTGCCAGGAAAAACAAAACACCTATTATGAGCTTCATCAAAAGGAGATACTGCCGCCTGCCTTATGTAAGTTATGAAATATTGATGCTTTGAGGGCTTTATGGCAGTCATTAGGGAAAAACAGGAGAAAATGGGCCATTCTGACTCCTGTTGCCCGAACAGCTTCTGTTCTTTGTGCCTGAATCAAAGCTGTGGGAGAAGACTTTGTGAATGTTTACGTGAACATGTTGCCTAAGCTGGCAGAGAAAATGGGGATGACAGAAAGTGGGTTGCAGAAGGGAAGTTGCTGTTTTAGTGTTGAGATTGAAGTCTGATGATGTTATAATAACTTCTGCAACCACAAAGACATACAAAGACACACCCACTGCAATCCCACCGACTCCACCTCAAACCAGCCGGCCCCAGGCTCCCACCCACCCCTGACTGGGACCCGGCTCGTCTGTCTGTCTGTGGTATGTGGTGTATGTGGCGGGGCTGCAGCAGCTGAGCTGAGCCAGCTATAAAACAACATGCAACCTCCACCATTATTTTTCGCAGTTGATTCAGAGCCATCAACGAACACTTTATTTGGTTTAAATACTCAAAAAGAGTATCTTTGAAAGTGAAAGAACAATTAGGTGAACTTTTGCTCTCATCAAGTCCAGACATATAATCCCATTAGACTCGTATAAATGAATAGATAATCATGATGAGTCATTCATTTGGAGACAATTGTTCTCCTCTGAAAGAAATCACAATCTGGAGCTGCTGAATAGCCATTCAATCAGTAATCATATCATTATCTGCTAATGAAGCCTTTTGTCTACAATTACAAATGTCCCTTGCAGCCTTCAAGGTTATGTGCTTTGGAAGGTCAGCCAAGCTTCCCTTCAGAGGATGGCTGTCAGCATATTGCTGTGCCTGGGGCACATTTCACCCCAGAAAAAGAAGAAACATGAGACGAAACACAAACAAAGAAGAGGCAGAAAGCACGACATAGGCTAATGGATAAAAGAAATAATAAAAAAAGAACATATCGCAGTCGTTGATACTTCTGATCGTCAGACAGTGAAGCAGATGTTCTTCCAGGAACATGCATGCAGGCATGTGGTGTTGCAGAGACCTCCTACCAACCACTTCCAGACTGTGCTTTAATCTTTGCTCGTGTTTCTCTGGGTTTTGCATCAATGAAGAACTTGTGGAGGCGGAATCGGACTCGCAAGCCAAAGGTGTGGTGTCTTTGGATATTTTTTCATGTCCATCCGTTCTTTTGTGTGTGTGTGTGTGTGTGTGTGTGTGTGCATGCATGTGTGTGTCCCCTATGCTGTGTAAATTGGGGCTCAATGTACTAGCAAAAAAAAAACCCTGCATAGCTCAGAGAAGTGAAGGATTAAAGGAAAATCTTTATTGGGGAATCAATTATGCATAGAATGGGAGGAAATCTACAGTCACATTTATTAACACTGAAATATTCAGTTTCACCCTTTTTTATTCCTTTTTTTTTGTAGTTTTAAGCCAGTAATTTTAATAAGGTTTGCTTAGTGGTATTACCAAGCTGTCACTTTTTATTAAGCTTTTTGCATCTGACTGTGTATCTCACTCTTCACTGCAGGGTTTTAAATTGAACAAAGAATTATTTCACCAAAAATCCCCTTTGGATATGGGCATTATCCCCTACAGGAGAATAAAATACACACATATACAAGCACCTACTACACACACACACTTTTAATGACCAGAGGCAAGTGATTATAAGCAGATTAAAACAGGCGGTCACACCAAACAGCATCAAACACTCAAGACCCTCTCTAGGGAATGCTGTGTGTGTGTGTGTTAGTGGAATATTAGCATTAAAGGAAGGAGGGGAAATCAGAAAATGCCCTATATTACAAATAAACACATGCAAAGTGTGCACACTCATTCTGGATTTAATTTGGAATATGGTTAACATATATGCACACTCTCCCTCAGAGGAAGAGGAGGTGCCTGGCAGCTGCTCTTCTCACCTTCAATCTGTGTCACTCATCTCTTTAATAAAGGCCTGCTGATACCAGTGTCCAGCGCGCACACACAAACACACACGGATACACCAGAGATAGGCTCTGCCCCATGCAGGACATCATAAAGCTTGCCCTGTGCCACCTGCTTCCTCCACGTGTGCCAATTATGGAGCAGACATCTGCAGGCAGCACAGGAACAAAAGACTGGGTTGATATGAGTCACAAACTAACAACTTGCTGATGGATGATTGTTAAGTCATCCCTCACAGTAACTGTCCAGCACAAAGAGACACGCCTGAGCCTGAGTACAAACACTGCCAAACACATTCACACTTACTGCAGCTCACAGCTGCTGCAACACTGAATCTGTACCTGGTTGTAGCTGCCCCTCTCTGAAATTAGGCAACAGTCTTACACATAGTTGCTTTTATAGTGCACTGTCTACACGTTCAGTGATTAACCCTGTAAACGAGAGGAATAAATAATTGCGGAATCATCCAACAGACAGGTGTACATTAGCCCTTTTCCTTGTACATCGCTTCTTTAGAGCAGCAGTTCCTATCTGTGGTAATCATCACTCTCATTAGTAGAAATGAACAAACATACAAGGTGATGATGAAGAGGACCCAGCACCAGCTCTGAAAACATACACCGCCAGTGGATTTAGAAAACTAGTATGTCTGATAGTACTAACAGACAATACACAGACAATACTAATAGCAAACTACTACAGCCTGTAAATACGGTTCAGTCAGTCTATCAAGAGCAATACTGGCGTTTGCATGCATATCACTGACAAAGAGAAAACCTTGTACAAAAAAGATGAAGGAAAGAAGACTAGATTCACGAGTTTCATGTTGACAAATTATATCTGAGAAGAGGGTTGATTATGTGTGACCAACTCGTGAAACGGCTGCAGCGATCGCTGAGTCATGCTTCGTCATGCTTCGTCATGCTTCATCATGCTTCGTCTCCTGCCTACCACCCCAGTAAATAAAGCTGAAATTTTTGCCATTTGTCGTAGAAACTGGTGTATATATTTAGATTGAAATTACAAAAAAAGTCAGTATTAGATTAAACAGAATAGAGCGAGGCCACCGACATGTCTGACAAGACAAATCAGACACCGTTTCAAATATTTACTGGAGCATTCAAATCTATTTTTGAGCAAAGCCTGCAAGAACACAGGCTTCTAATACTGGATGACAAACAGAAAGGCTTCGATTGTTTGTTCAACACAATCTTGTGACAACCTCACAAGACCTAGTAGAACAAGCAGCATCCCTGCTTACGGCTTCTTTTTGCTATCAGTGTCAAAGTAGAGCCGGCTGCAGAACATCGTTTCTCACACAGACTTTTTTCTGCATCTCCTCTCGATTTTTCACGTTTAAGGATTCTTTCAATACACCTTGCTAAAGTACCATGACCCATTTTCACAGAAACATTTCTATCCCAGCACTGTGTTTCTGTCTTGTTTTACACATGCTCCTTTTTGGACAAAAGATGAGTTGTTATTGTCTGGGAGCATGTATGTGGACATAAAGGGTTACCATCACTCCGTCAATGGCTTCCTCGAGCTCCCTTGCGGACTTCAAAGGCCGTCTTTGAGTAACCATGGTTACCTTTGGATGTGCACTGTTGTTTGGGCGTGTGTTTTCTGATTACCTGCTGTCATGTCTGATTTGATGCACAGCAAGAGAGACCATTAATGGACTACAAAAAAAGGATGTGGAAGAAAAGTCAAAGAGGCCCAGAAACCCTATAGAGGATTAATATCCCTGACTTGCAAGCAGTGAGAAGACTACAAAGGGCGTGTAAGAAAAGAAAAATCTCTACCTGGCACCTGTAGTGGGGATGTTTTTGCCTCAATCATGGAAACAGTTGGAAACTTCCCTAATGTGTCAACACATGAACCACACAGGAGCAGAAGAATAGCCTGGCAGCAAAACTCCAGCAAAGAGTGGCAGTGGTTTCGCTCAGAAACCCAACATAACAATTAAAAATGTGGGTGTTACTTCTAGAAAGACTGACAATATTGGAAAGGTTTATCATAACAACAACAAAAGCTTGACATTTGGGTGAAAACTGCTCAGAGATGGAAATGTAATAGTCTTTCTCAGACCTAAATAGCTAAATAAAATAAATTTTCCTTCTTTATCAGCCACATCCCCTCTCTCCAGTTATGCAATGCTTATTAAGAACAACCTAATAAACAGTTGTTTGGTATTCTTAATAAACAACTTAATTAAACAAATGTCTAAAAACACAATGACATGACAGAAACAGCTTTACTCATGGACACTTTTCTTTCTCAAACACCAAGCCTCTCCGAGAGCTCGACAAACTTGCAATTTTCAATCCTGTCTGTTGTATTTATCTTTATTAGTGTAATCATAAAGGTTTTTGCTCTTTCCATCATCAGTAGCTTCTCTTGCTTTGCCTGGATGCACATGCTTTGTTTGAGCTTAATAAAGGTAGCAGGCAGGACATCAACCTGTGTCTTCTGGCTAAAAGTCTTGTTACAATGAACTTTTGTTTTACATGCATAACATTTACATGCTAATTCAGTTGTTTTAGCTTATAATTGTATAAAGACAAGACACTTTAGCATTGAGATGACATAATAAAATAGGCCCCTTTTAAGGTTAAAGAATGCCTTCTGACCTGAAATATCCACATGGAGCAACTCAGACATGCAGGAAAAGGCACAGACAGAATACTCTGAACTGCATTATTCAACAGTCTATTTGGCATCAGAGATTAAGAGAGTATTATTAACCCCTCTTACCTTGCTAATATGAAACTCCAGGCGTCTCATGTATCTCTCAATGCTTTTGATTTGCTGTAGAACAACAGAGAGGATAGTTTAGTAGTACTCATGAGACTGAGTCTGCAGATGGGAAATAATGCATGACATATATCGATAACAAGCTTTATCCCTTTATTTCCCTTTATTTCCCTTAACATCATCATTACTTAGCATTATCTAGTTCCTCATTTCCTTACTTGTATCTATTTCACCACATAAAAAACATTAACCAACAAGCAGCAAACTTCTTGTTACAGTGCACCCTCGCTCCTCCAACGTACCTTGTCCAGATCATACAGCACACCCTGGACAAAAAACACACAAAAACACTGTTACTAATAGCAACATAGCGCAGATGCATTAGATCCTGCAAAGCAGATTGCAGCTACTATCATCATGGACAGAACAGTTTATAGAGGCAGGATTATAATAAATGTGTGACTAATTAAAAATGTACTGATTTTCTCATTTATGAGAGTATTTTAAAGAAATGGCTTCTTTCATAATTGGTATGTCTCACCAGACGAGAGTTCCTCTTCATGTCCTTCATCAGAGACATGAGCTTGTCCAGCTCTGTTTGATGAACTTCAAGATATTCACTACAAAACAAAAGAAGGAAAACTGTTCACGGCCTCAGATAGGTGTAGCAGAGAACTTTACTCCAAGACCAAAAATAACTGTAGTGAAGATTGTGGCTTTAAAAGACAGAGTTATGATGCAGTGACACCACATATCTGAACATGGGGTCTTATAATGTCTGGGAAATAATTATGCTGATATTATTCATCCTTTCTCTCCCATCACCTATCCTGACATTATGAGTATATCACTTATGTAATTATTATGTTACGACATTAAAAGAAATGTCTATAATAAAAAGGTCTCTAGTTTGACTAATTGATAGAACCTAAGGCAACCTTTGTTGACATCATATTTCTGCAGCTATACTTAATAAATCTATTGGGGCGATGCTTATTCAGGAGAAACTTAATATAAAAAATGAATGATTAGTTTAGAGCTTAAATAGTTTATATCATTATCAATATAAATCTGAATACGTCCGAGTGTGCGCATTAAAAACAAGTGGACACGAATGCGTTAAATACTCACTCCAAGCCTTGCTTAAGTGCAATGTAAACCTCCTCCAGTCTTTTGGGCTGTGGTTCTCTGGAGCTGCTGCCTCCTTTGTGGCCTGACAGGTGAGGCTTCTTGGGCTTGGACTGTGGCTTCTTCTGCACTGCAGAGTTTCCTATAAAGGAGTTACACCTGTACACACAAACACACACATAATGGTGTGAAAACAGACAACGACTCTCTGTTGCTCTGTTAGCCCAGAGCAATGTGGAGAGAAGGAGAACCATTTTGATCTTAGCATGTAACTTGATGGAAAAGACTCCTCTTAAATATTTATTTGCAGTTTTCAGATGGTCTGGCTACCATCTGCTTGCACTAACACAGTGTTACATGTGGTGACTAACACGTGGTTTCAATCCCATTTTTATAGCAAACTGATCATGTCTCATGTAGTCCTAGTTTATCGAATCAAGCAGATCAGTGCCTCATTTGTGCAGGATTTATACATTTAACTAAAATATTATTCAAATACTGTCAGCGTAGCCTTGTCAAACGAGTGGTGAACCTCCTCATCACACACAGATGTGTGTCAAATACCACGCATGTGCATGTGTTTCTGCAGACTTCCTCCATCCGCATGACCTTTGCAAGGCTACTGTTCATCTTCCTCTGGAGTGATCTTACAAACAGCACAAACCGAGACAGCCAGGCTCCCGGCAGTCAATGACATTCAAGGGTTCATTCCTTTCCTGTTACAGTCTTCCTGCAGCTCATCAAAAAACATGACTGCTTCAAAGAAAGGAAGACAAACAAATATGGTACAGTTTCACATTAGAAATCCATTAAAGTTTCCTTTTTTTACAATAAAATAAAAACCCTAAACCCACTATGTGTTCTCAATATCCATTTGATGTGCAGTATTTTTTGTCTGTACAAGATGGAGGCGATGATACAGCTCTAGCCTTGCAGCTTAGAGAGTCATTAAATCAACATGTTCGTGTACATGCAGGTACCCGTCTGTTGACAGTAAATCTCAAAAATGTTATACATCAAACATATGATGCCTCAAATATACCTAATGTAGCTTTTACTGGGTATTTTGGCTCAATTTGAGTGGGGCAATATGGAGTAGATCGAGTGTAAGCTGTTAGCATTGAGTATTAGCCTGTTAGCAGAGCAGACTTGAGGCAAGTAAATGTATTTATATCACACAGTTCAACAACAGGGTGATTCAAAGGACACTTGACTTTAGTTAGTGTGGCTGTACATAAAGAATATTATTTAAAGAATTAATTAACAGCATAAAATATAACACCAGTAGTAGCACTGTTAGCCAAGCATTCATACACAAGTAAAGTCTGTACCAAGTCAGAAAGATGTGTTATCAAACCAAAGGCTACACGAATGAAAGTGGTAAGCCCCCACCGACATTTCTATAGGTGGGATTAAAGGCTTCTGCAGCCTTTTATAAATTTCACAATAGACACCAATGGCATTCCTGATTCTGCAAAAGCAGCATGGTTTTTGAACACATTGGGATGGCTCAATGTAATGCATTTGGTAAATGATCTAAAAAGGGAAAGTAGCAATAGGAGCATCTTCTCTGCAGAGCAAGCTGCAGTGATCATTTTGCTTTTTAAATCAGTCAATACATCAAGTGTTTAACAGGCCAAGGTAAGAGTTTCTCAGGATTATTTTGTCCAATGCCAAAAAATATTTAAATAATATGTGTAAAATAACCAGAAACTAAGTAACAACTGGCCTCACAAGATATAAATTCTGTTTTTATTTTATTCTGATTAAACTGTTCCAAAATAAATGTTAATAATTTGATGCATGCATCTTAAGCTCCATTTGTTTCACTTCTATGTGTGAATAAAGAAAGGGGCACATCTTTCCTGACTGCAGAGCCTCCTCCTAATTCCCTCTCTTATCACATTAATCCATTTTAGGTCACACTCATCTTACTCATGCACACTTCAGCTTTCTTAAAGGCATTACAAATTCAGCTGACAAATGACATTTCTTCAGTCTCAATAAATTATCCCAGAGTCATTTCAGGGACATGGCAACAACCAATTCCAGTGCATGACAAGTTAGGACGCGCCATACTTTGCTGGGAGCCAGCAGCACATGTTGCTAAGCTGCCACAAATGTAGGGCAACACTGAGTAAAAGCACTGCGTTGCCTTGGGGTCATGCAAGCTGTGGTGCATCAGATAGACACAAAGATACAGTTTTATTCATCCCAGCTATTCCACACGAGTTAGTAATGGGTGTTTTGCCCCCTTGGACAGAAACGGTTATGTCTGCAATGTGCATAGAGCATTCACATGAGCAGAGATGTGCACAGACTGTGACACACACTGGTGGGTTCAGAAGTTTTCCCCCTCACTCATGATCACAATCTAACTCGTCCGTCGCTGACAGTCGCCCACACACTCCAGTCAACCCAGTTAATTACACCATTCAGTGAGTGAACAAAGAAAAAGAGGGCAACAGTGTCTTCAATCAGCACCATGACCACTGAAGACAACCGGGCGCCAACAACCAAACGTCAATGATGGTAGGAGATAAATTTGGGCCATCTTTGTAAGCGGGCATTGTTTGGAGAGGGAGCTGTCATAGATGAGTCAAAGAGGAAGAAGCAGATAAAAGATTCATCTCTTAAGACCTCTATTGATCTCTTTTTCTCACAGTCAACTCCGGCTGTGAATGAAATGATCAGTGTGTCTGTCATGGAGCAACGATATCCACTGAAAGCTACAGCTGTTATTTCTGCAATGACTCACATAGATATCACGAAGAAAACTCCAAGTTAGGTGTCAAACCTTGTGCTAAAAATTCCTTGTGTCTGTGTGAGTAAGTCTGAATGTGAAGCTGAATAAATGAGGGAGAAAGGCGCATAGGAAGTAAGTAGAAAATATAAACATAACACAGCATCTTTTTCTTTCATTTAATACGTAATCCAGCCTGCCTTTTTCCCCTGAAAAAATAATGTTTCACATAAAACTGAATGGTAGTAAATTAATATCAGTTCTGTTATTCAGGACAGACAGAAACTATTCAGTAAAATCATGACAATCTAAAACTTTTATCCCTTAATATCATCACTGAGATTTTTCTGTTCCTGCATAAGCATGTCATGGTTGACACTAAAACTAACTTCACAAAGAATTTCACTTTTTATATAAATGATTTATACAAGGTGGCTCTGCAATGGACTGGTGACCTGTCCATGTGTATCCCGCCTGTCGCCCATTATTGGGATAAGCTCCAGCTACCTGTAATCCTGAACTGGATAAAGCAGCATGGAAAATAGATGGATGGATGAGGCAGAATGCTTACCAAAAACCTTGTTGTTTTATGCAGCAGCTGTTTTAACATCACAGTTGCTGCAACAGTTTATGAAGTTCACTGAGAAACTTCTCACCTTTTCCAACAGTTGCACCATCACATGTTCCATGGTATTTGGGAACACTGTTCCCTTTTACTGGTAAATAAGATGCATGTAGTAGCAGATCTGTGTTTCCAGCTCGCCTGTTTTGTAAATGCACTAACTACACTGAATATGGTGGATAACACAACATGTGCGGTATAAAAGAAGCTGCAAAAACCACTAGCCGCAACTCTAAACTAAGCTTTGTTTTAGGGATGCTTAGATACAACACTGGCTCATCAGCACACAGAAAAACATCAAATAAAGGCAAAATCCAACATTAATCGAGTGAGTCCACATTTTATCCAGAAACTGATCATTTATCAACCATTTACCTAATTTTGTTGGACAAACCAAGTCATTGAGTCGGCAATGGCTCAAAAACATACCTGTATTTTATTTACACTACGATCTTTAAGTGTAAGACATTACAATAATTTTTATTAACAAGTAGCTCAACTTTATTATAATATTTAAATAGTACTGTATATACTTTATATGTACTGGAATGTTATTTGCTGGATTGTGACCATGATACACACATAATATCAGCCAATCAGATGAAAAAACAAGCCTAATCCAAAGGTACATATTAATAAAGCAGTCATGATCCAAAGTATTGTTCTGAGTGATTGCCCTCATTGGCCACTCTTTGACCATCTATCCATCCATCCACACTTTAAAATGAATACCTTTAACTCAATCGCAGATGAAGCGCTCTGAGCTTTGCTTACCGTGAGCGCCGTTCCTGCAGCGTGCTGAAGCCTGCAAACGACTGACTCCGTATGATGCCGTTGGGCCCACCAGGGGAGTGTGTGCCGGCCGCCATGATCTCCGGGACTCGGGACGACACTCCTGGCAGAGAAGCAGACACCCAAATCCCCGTTAAACTAATAAACTGAAAACATCTGAGCAACAAAAGAATGATTTAGGGTGAGGGTTAATAATGCCTCACAGCACAATGAAACCATGTCATGAACTTCAGTCACACCAAGACAATCAGCAGCGAGGTTATGAGTGTACGGAGCATTGTGCAACACAGCACAAAGTAGGCAATGTTGGTGACGCTCACCATGTGTGATGTGGATGAGCAGCATTCAGAGCCTGTCCTAGCATGTCTCGATTCCTCTGGCCTATTTGTCACCGCTCATCTGCAGGCATACCTCAACCGTTACAATTTCTTCTCAGGCAGGTGTCACAACACAAGATCCGATAAGTTTATTTTACAGCTAAACTATGAGCGAGGTCTTTAAATAAACATAGCTAATTAGACTGCTATCCGCTTTCAAACCACAAGCAGGCAACTCAGGCTTGCTGCAGCAGATTTAAGGACATTTATCCTGTTAACAAAGCACTCATGAGTGTAAAAAAGTACACAAACGTTCATCCAGACCGTCCTGCGGCTGAGTTATCTAATAAGTTAATTTTACTGTTCAGGCATCTTTTATCACTGTGCCTATATTTACCATCATCAGCCTGTCAGACTTCACCCTCTTCTTAAGCTGAAGATATGACTTGCAACATGACTTTGTGGGCACTTGGGGAGCGAGCTGAAAATAGACAAAAAAGAAAAAAAACGTCCAAATATAGCTGTCAGATAATAACCTAGCAAAGATCAAGTGCTCAGAGACAGGAATCTACTGAGATGATTTCATTTAGAAAGACGTGTTTGAGTCCAGTCAGTGGTGCTTCTGCAAAAACAGTGGACATGCAAACTCAGAGCTGTTTGGAATTGAACCATAAATGAATGTTTTATATGATTGAAGCCTCGTTGGTGAGTCAAGGTAACTGTGCAAGGTTTGGAAGTATAAGAGGAAGTTAGAGCAAGTTTGAAACCATGCTATTGTACATCAGGACCATATTCTGCATCACATTCAGATAGCCCTGAGAGAGCCTAAACTACAAAAAACAAAGATGAATGAAGACATACTAATGACAGATTCATATATTATTTATATTTGAAATAATTAAATATATTTATACTTTTTAGTTGGCAGCACTAAAAAAAACTGTTTTGTACTATTCTAATAACTTTCAGGACACAATTAGATAATATGCAAGACATTCTGTGACACATAAAATCTGCAGAAAATAAAATACGTGAGCAGCAATCAGTTTAATGAACAAGAGGCTGATTATTACACTGCTCTGAAGTCATTAAAATACAAGAAAAGTCCAAACCTACTCATCGATCACCTGTCTGCTTATTGACGAGGTGTATCTGTAAACATTATGCGAGGTAAAAGATTCGTTTCCATGTTCAGGATGTCTGAATAAATTCAAATAAACTGACCTGAAATCAAACTGATCAGCTTCCATCGCTGCACAACCGTGGTGAAAACAGATGGGCCAGAAGAAAAAAAGCCACAAGCGATTTGTCAAATCAGATTATACTCTACCAAACACGCCAGGGAATCAGACCTTAGCCCTGACACAAACTACACAATTCAGCCCAGTTAAACCACTTTGCAAAGGATGTCATGAGGAAAAAACAAGAATTTTTTTTAGCTGTTGAGTCTTATGTTTAGACACAGTTTTCTCCTCTTTCTTTAGGTCTCCAGAAGACATATCACCCCTATGAAGGAAGCAGGCACAGCACACACACACGTCTCTCTCTGTAATACTGAAAGCGATTGAGCCAGCAACCCGATATCATCTCGCTTCGTCTGCACTGCAGGGAGACTGGGATGATTACAAAGACCCGACACAGGGCCAGGAAAGACAAGATCCTTGTTTTGGTGCGGGCAAACAAAAGACTTGGGATTGATACTGTTCCATCTATTTATAGTGGCTGGATCACTTAAACTCTGGGACTTGAATGTCTGAGAGTCATCAAATGAACCACCATGATCAGCAGCTGCACAGGTACCTTGTGAAGCAGGCTGGCTGACTGGTCAGGTAGAGCCGATAGCCCATCTATTTCCTTCCTCAGATATATTTTTTAAAATCAATAAGATGATATAAGCTTCTGGAAGAAAAACGTGATGATCTCTGTCCAAAACACTCATGTTTAAGAAGCTTCTTCATCCACATTAACTTTGCAAACTGTGTGGGCGACATAGAGAAGCAATTGCAACCTACTTGCTAGACTGATGCATTTATAACATTCACACCATAATGCAAGAGTGTCTTCCTTTGGGATCTTTCGCCGCATCTAGCTGGATTTTCGCTCCACCTTTTGGTGTGACCAAACAAGTAGGAAACATGTTTGATTCAGGAGACTATCCACTGTGACTATTCTGTTTATAAGAAAAAGTTAAAGCACATAAGCGGTGACAGAAACATCTCTAACTAACAAGTTGTGACCAAATGAATGTTATTCACATGACCGGTGAGGTGTTTGTGATTTTTGATCACAACATGGTAAACACGGAGTGAAATAAAAAGATAAAAACAATGGACACAACAACACTAAACACCCAAAGTCATTATATAATGTCCTAATTTTTCCCTCTAAGCTTTGACACATTGTTGACAGCCAGCTTTTCAGATTACAATATGGTCACATGATTCCACAGACAGACCGTTATGTCTTCCATCACTGCAACTCACAACTAAGATCAGTAAAGTGCTCCGAAACATTTGGGCCAATTTTGATCTCACACTGTTTAATAACGGTTTTCTGACTCTCCGTGTTTATCTCTCTGACTTTCTGACTCACCCAGCTAAAAGAAGAGCAGTGGGTGGGAAATGATGGTACATGTTGTTACCTAATGCTCTCTGAGCAAAGAGAGAACATGCCGGTCACTGCTTGGGGTATTCTGGTCATTTCCTTTATAGATGTTCTGGATATTTACATGAAACAAAATGGATACTTAAAAGCAACCAGGGCACACGCTAATGGTACGGATCGAATGAGTGGGTTGGTTACAGTCCCATGTGTACTCTGATGTTCCTAAATGCTTTACACAGCTATCACTGCTCATGGTGAGTACTCCAGGGATCTTTTTTAGTCCCATTTTATTGTTAAATGTGAAAAAAAAACTGTATACACACACACACATACACATACACACACAACTGAAACTAGGTAAAAAGCTCCTTGTTTACACGCCGTGCTTTCTGAAACTTTAACACACTGAGTGAGGTGGGGTTGTGTTTTTCAGGGACTCACCCAGGCGCTGCTGGATAAATGTGCCATTTCATAAAAAGATAATCATCTTTCCCTTAGTAACAAAGCTAAAACCTGCATTTTAAATATAAGTCACTATGTGACGTGTGCACATCTGCTGCATGTGTCGGGAGGATAAGATAATAAATCAATGTTAAATAAATCAGCAGCTACCTGATGTTTTTTTTGTGGCCTCTGAGCTAAAGAGAATTTGATGGGTATCTTCATAACATATGACAAACTGCAGATGTTTATGAAGCTCCTCAGTGGGTGTTAATACCAGATGTTGTGCTGAGAAACGTGTTTCTTACAGCAGATACTTGGCATGCACGATGTGATAAATGTTCACACTCGCACCAAAGTTCCTGGATTTTCCCTTCAAACCTTTCCTGGCTTCAATAAGCCTTTTCAACACAAACTTCACATTTAAATCCCCATTTACACACACACACACACACACACACACACACACACCCACACCCACACACACACACTCTTGCACAAGGAAGTGAGTTCAACTGCTGCATAATAAAAACCTTCCATTCGCACTCTTAGCGTCACTACTCATCTAGTCCAAAGAGCCTTTCAGAGAGACAATAACAATACCACACTTGCAGTGTGTACTGGTTCGGTGCCAACCGTTAACCATGTTGAATACATCTGCCAGTAAGCCCCCACACTGGTCTTTTATTTCAGCCTTAAATGCCCCTGAGAGTGGGGTATGTGTGGCTTTTCGAGAGGCTTTTTTCCTGTGAATATCAGATTGATCAGTATGCTGAGTTGTAGCTTGGCAGGAGCGGGCAAATGACATATAAGCAATTAGCAAATGGGCGAAAGGCAGGACACAGCAAGACACCTGCTGTAGGATCAATTTGCTGTTTGCTCTACGAGGTCCATGCATTATTGCATTAATCCCACCACTGGAAATGTCTGCATGTGCACACATACACACACAGTGAAAGGAAAGAAAGGACTAGAACAGATGAATGAGGGGAAAAGCTGTCTGCAGGTTGAAGCAACTCTTCATTCACATGTAGGAGATTCTGTTAGCGATGAGTCGGGTATGGACACTGATTTCTCCAAACTCCAAATCCATCCTTTGCTTCAGAGGCAGTTTGGCTTTTTTAAAAAATTTCCTTCATCCCTGATTTTACTCCGCTGTGTCTTTACAGCTGTACAGTCCAGGAATTATTGATCAGCAACCACTTTTTAGAAAACTGAATCTTCAAAGCATTTGGAATCAAAGCCAGAGTTTAAATACTCAATATTTGGAGATTACAGAGCTTTTGAGTAATTAATCTGATTACTTTAGCCCCTGTGAGAATATAAAGGGTGTAATGAGTTGATGATTTAAACCTATTAAAGAGTTAAAGGAAATATCTTCACTTCAGTGACACTGATTGCGTTATTTAAATTTAGTTTATGAAGGTGAACAGAGTAAAACTTTCCAAAAGTATATAAAACTGTAAAACTGTAAAGCACAAGTGGAACGCAGGAGATGCAAACCCAGTCAGAAATCTGCAGACGCAGCAGTTATCACAGTAAGGACGTGAAAATGTGATAAACAGCAGCTCAGTTTCTCCGCCATTGAGTATAATGAGTGTGTGCAAACAAATCCTGCTGTGTCACTAAATGATTTACTCTAAGATCCGGTCAATTAGCTTAGATTTTTTTTTTAAAATCTGCTGTTGAAAATTACAACACAAAACAGGCTCATTTTGCTGACTGGTCCCAGTTCACCCTCGTTTAACTCTTGAATAATTCTCAGTTTGGATGTGTGCTTTTCCACATGTGCACAAATGTGTATTTATGTGGGGAAAGAAAAAAGAGAGAGAGAGAAAAACAGCGTCAGCCCACAGTGCATGTTAACAAGAGAAGCCTAATTCTTAATGCCTGTATAAATTAGCTTCACCATGGCAACAGCAGACAAAATGGGATGAAGAGTGTTACGTAAAACAACTCTTATGAGCCAACTGCCAAGAAGTAGGACGCACACTCACACGCTCCTATTGCAAGGCCATGGTTTTAAAAGCACCAAACACTCAACTGTATTTTTGCAGATTTGTAAATTTGCAGATGTTTTACTGATCCAGAGATAAATGTGTCCTAAAAGTCACGATGAGCTGAACTGAGCCGGATTTCACATGATTTCTGTTTTGATTCATGTGTCGTTGTTACAGCATATGTGGGAAAAGCAGGAAGAGGTTAAAGAATAAACCAGAAAAAGCTAAATGTCTTGCAAAATCAGAGCAAGTTACAAAAAGAATAGTAAAAAAAAAGAAAACATGTATAAAAATCAAGATCTTAGCAAGATACAGCTCATGTATTACTGGGAAAAAGATAACGTGTTCCTACAAGTTGCAAAAGCACCCTAAAAGCTGTTCAGTTACCCATGAGTACATGTTTGTGTGAACTGGTTCAGGGAGTCAGTTGTCTGCTGGAGAAGCCAACCTGTGTTAAAGACGAGCTGCCAATGCAAACATTTCTTTCCAACACTGGAATTCAGGTGTTGCTCACAAATAGATCAAGTCTGTGATATGTCTGAATGCATTTAGAACAATGTCTTTTAATAGAAACCACTAACATTGCATGATGAAAGTCCTGGAAGCATCCTTCTGAGGATGGAGCCTTCATTCATCTCGATATAAAAGGCTCCACAAAAACTGTTTTAATGAGGCAAGAAAATGTACAAGGTGGAGATGAAATATCTTTAAAGATGCATTACGTAACTCTTTGACCATAAAACGTGGCATTCTGGACTCGTTTGGTGACAGAGGAACATTTATCATTCACACTTCTGGAGCCATCACTGCCCAAACAACACTTTAATCAGACACCACATGCCATTGCAGCCATGTTTAGCTTTACACGATAGCACACCGGCTATTTTGAAGAGCAAAGAAATGTTACTAGAAGAAGAACGGGATAAGAAAGAGAGAAAGGGGCAGAATGAGAGTCTGTCTTCAACTCACAGTACAGGTAGGATGGACGGACATGAAGCGCATTGCTGAGAAATTTACAGAGGTTCTGCAGCGTGTCTTTAATTATAAGGATTTATAAGTTAGTTCTGTTATCACTCTGACCAGCACTGAACAGAAATCCAGCTGGGAGCAAGTAGAAGTCATTTTCTACAATAAACAGTATAGAGTTGATTCTCTATAAGACCAAAGCCAGGCTCAAAGATGGATCAATGCGCTACAAAACATGGCAGAGTAAATGAAAAACATCCAACATTGCTCTTTGTAGTAGAGCTTTTAAAACATTGAAGTTTTAACTTTGGGTATTAAGGCCTCTACACACCAAACGCGGCAAGCGGCGGCGGTGGGCGGCAAACCCATTCATTGTGTATGTGCTACCGCC